>CM028361.1:11934161-12534161 GCA_016624345.1 Platycodon grandiflorus
TAATATATTAAGTGATGTAATATTTCATTATCAAACAATCATATTTTTAAATTCACTTAAAAATTTTCTAATTAAACTCTTAATTAGGTTAACAAACAAACCCTAACTATGATTATTAATTATAAATGATGCAAAAAGATTTTCAAATACGTAAATTTTACATCAGGCCACCATGTATTATGATTAATTGCCAAATAATAATAATAAGAGCAAACTACACAAATAGTTTATGTGCTATACCCCTTTTTTTTTTGGATTGGTTCCTGAACTAAAATTCGAAAAAATTAAGTCTTTGTACTTAAACTTTTTACGCAATTGGTCATTCCGTCAAACTCCGTTAATTTTTAGCCGTTAAATGTTCACACATGCTTCTCACATGATTTTAAGCAAGGTTAAAATTGTCATTTCGATAATAAGTATAAAATTAAAAAAATTAAAATTTAAAGAAAACACTTCATCTTCAACCTTAAAGATACTCTACTCGCCCCTCCCCGTTTTACACACCACCAACCCACCACCAAACATCACCCCTACCAAACCTTTCTCACCACCACAATCAATTATTACCACCACCACCACTTAATAAAAAAAAAAAAAATTGGCTTGCTACCTCTCTCGTCACTTTCTCTCTCTTAAAATCGAAGAAAAAATCCATCAATTCTTTGATGGGTTGGAAACCATCAATTCTTCAAATGTGTACATTGGTATTCTCAAATATCTCTTCGGCAACTACCACCGCTCGGCCGCTACCATTTTCCATTAACGTGTTTCTAAGTTCCCAGATGTGTGAGATCTACTCCAACACATCCTCGTCCCCCATCAATGTCACCACCTCCACCATAACCACCTCCTCTGCTCCCTTCCTCCTGTCTCTCTCTCTCTCTCTCTCTCTCTATATATATATATATATATATATATATATATATATATATATATATCTTACTCCAAGTTCTTGATTTGAGATATGGACTCAATATGGGATAAGCTCACTTCCATTACAAAAACATTTGAGGGTGAACTGTGACATCTACTCTAACAATGTCCTTGCCGCCACCTCCACCATGACCGCATCCTCGATCTTAAACATTAGCATTCACGGTCGATTTCGTGTGTATTTGTTGGGGTTGATTGAGTGTGGTGTGTATGTGTGTAGAGTGGGTTACTAAGAGGGAGAGAGAGAGAGAGAGAGTGAGTGAGTGAAGATTTAAATCTCAAATTTGATTTAGCATTTTTTAGGAAAGAAAATAACAGCGAATTTCTATTTGAAAATTAGATGACTTTCTGCAATTTTAATTTGAGATTCAATTTTGGTTTGAGATTTAATTTTTGATTTGAGATCTGAGATAAAGACTTAGAATGGGAGAAGCTTGCTGGAATTGCAAAAATATTTGATGGGGAAAACGAGTTTAATTTGACTATTTCACCTAGGTTCGTGTAATTTTTTTTTCCAAATAACTATTTTACCCTCAACAGAAATTACGTGAGGCGCACATGTCTAAATTTAACGGCAAATATTTAACGGAAGGACCAATTGTATAAGTCACTCCACTATAGGGATCAATGTCGTAGGATGAGAACCAATCCCAAAAAAAAAAAAAAATAGAGCAGTGGGACTATCCCTCCCCCTTTTACACACCACCAACCCACCACCAAACATCACCCCTACCAAACCTTTCTCACCACCACAATCAATTATTACCACCACCACCACTTAATTAAAAAAAAAAAAAATTGGCTTGCTACCTCTCTCGTCACTTTCTCTCTCTTAAAATCGAAGAAAAAACCCATCAATTCTTTGATGGGTTGGAACCCATCAATTCTTCAAATGTGTACATCGGTATTCTCGAATATCTCTTCGGCAACTACCACCGCCCGGCCGCTACCATTTTCCATTAACGTGTTTCTAAGTTCCCAGATGTGTGAGATCTACTCCAACACATCCTCGTCCCCCATCAATGTCACCGCCTCCGCCATAACCACCTTCTCTGCTCCCTTCCTCCCTTTTTTCTCTCTCTCTCTCTCTCTCTATATATATATATATATACATATATATATCTTACTTCAAGTTCTTGATTTGAGATATGGACTCAATATGGGATAAGCTCACTTCCATTACAAAAACATTTGAGGGTGAATTGTGACATCTACTCTAACAATGTCCTTGCCGCCACCTCCATGACCGCATCCTCGATCTTAAACATTAGCATTGACGGTCGATTTTGTGTGTGGGTTACTAGGAGAGAGAGAGAGAGTGAGAGAGAGTGAAGATTTAAATCTCAAATTTGATTTAGCATTTTTAGGAAAGAAAATAACAGCGAATTTCTATTTGAAAATTAGATGACTTTCTGCAATTTTAATTTGAGATTCAATTTTGGTTTGAGATTTAATTTTTGATTTGAGATCTGAGATAAAGACTTAGAATGGGAGAAGCTTGCTGGAATTGCAAAAACATTTGATGGGGAAAACGAGTTTAATTTGACTATTTCACCTAGGTTCGTGTAATTTTTTTTTTTCAAAATAACTATTTTACCCTTAATAGAAATTACGTAAGGTGCACATGTCTAAATTTAACGGCAAATATTTAACAGAATGATCAATTGTATAAGTCACTCCACTATAAGGATCAATGTTGTAGGATGAGAACCAATCCCAAAAAAATGAATAGAGCAGTGGGACTATTTGTGTAGTTTACTCTGATAATAATTAAAAAAAAAACTCATCAGAGTTACATATGACCGACGCATATCAACTTAACAATTAAATTATGGAGTGATAAAAAGTTATTCTAAACTCTCCAATTAATACAAAATTAAAACATTAAACTCCAACCGGTGCTAACGTTGGATTGGATCTATTAACCCACTTTCAAATCGTCCCTCTCTTCTCACTCCATTAATATGCTGCTGCTGGACTGCACAGCTAAACCAAACCGATCGAAATTCAAATAATTTTTACTTCAGAAACCCTAATCCTCTACACAAGCATTGAACATTTACCAGCCACCATTTTCACATATATGAGCTGATCGATACACACGTATCGATCCCAAATGCAGAGCTCTAGTGAGCTCGACAAGCCAAGCTCGATCAAATCCGACTTCAACGTCGGCCAGCGAGTCCACTCGGCCGAAGACTGCCGGCGAGTCGGGACTGTGAAATACATCGGGCGAGTAGAGGGGTATAAAGCTGACTGGGTTGGAATCGATTGGGACAACGACGACGATGGGAAACATGATGGGTCTGTGAATGGGGTTCGATATTTTCAAGCTCACGCCCCCAAATCAGCATCCTTCGTTCGTCCCCACAATTTGAGCCCCGGCATTTCTCTCTTGCAGGCTCTCCAATTGCGCTATGCAACCGCTTCCACGAGAGAAGAAGAAGGTTTATTTACCCTTAAATTAGTGATGCAAATGCTGCTCCATTTTTTCTGTTTTGAACTTTGTTGATTGCTATAATCATGGGGGGAGTATAGTTTAGGTACGGGACTTGGCCCACTTGAGTTTTGGAATTCTTGCCTAGTTGAGTACACAGACATGGAGTTGATTGCCCGGAATCCCATTACAAGTAATACTATCCCACAGAATTTATATATTGTTCGGTTACATCATGAACGTGAATTTAGTGTTTGGTCAGAATCAATAGAAATTGGAATTCGGAAAGCAAATAAAAAATGAAGGCAACTGACTAAAATACCCGAAAAAAACTTTAAACATGTCTATTATTTGTCATTAACTTTCCATGACAAAGATATGAGCATTAACATTGTAACTTCTAAGCTATGGAATATGGACTAAAATATACAGGAGTATCAACATCTTAACTGTTTTTCAGTTTTTGGTATAAAAATTGGAACTATCTAACATAATAAATTTAGAGAAATTCATTAAATTAGGATTCTATGAACATGAATCCTAAGTTGCATTATCTTTTTAAAAGTTTTGTTGTACTAAAAACAGCCGGGTAAAAATTAGAGATTGACCAGAGTCTAATTTGTGTGAATGTAACCTCCAAAAGATCGTAGGTCCTGATTGTCTTTGCAATGAAGGAAGCACTTTTGGTCCTATTTTGAGCTACTGGTTTGTATTATGACATGTATAATATCTAAACACTGAGATGCAGCTTGATCTGTAGCATCAAATGTACAGTTTCTTAGACTTGACATTTTTAGTAATTTAATCTCTCCCCCGCTTTTTTAGCTGTGGTCTTGCTCTTTTGATTTTATACGGTAATGATATTGTTGGAAGTAAATTAACTGATTTGAAATCCAATTTATATATGTTGCAGATGAAATGTATGTCCTTTCTGCCAGCAAGCAACGGGTATCTATTCATCTCGTAGGTAAAGATAAGATTGAAGACAAACTGAGCAGATTTGAGGAGTTGACAGGTGCATCAGTATCTTATTTAGGGATTAGCTCTTCTGAAGACCCTTGTGCAATCAGTCAGACTCTACCAAGTAAGTTACCTGCCTTTGTGTTTGTGACTCATCTCTTTTTTGATTCATCTCTCTTTTTGTGTGTGTGTGTGTGTGGAGATTACAACTTCAATATGTTATTCAGAGCGACATACTTTGTTAGAATCTTATGAGTTAGGACAGTACATCAAGTGATTTTGTACGATTCTACCATATATCTTCTGCCAGATGCTTTCAGGTGCCAAGGCATTTGACATTTCTATTAATTCTCTTCATACACATGCAGATCTGAAGGAGCTTGATCTGTCTGGAAATCTGCTTTGCAGGTGGCAAGTATGTATCTTTGCATTTTCATCACATCATATTAGCATTTTTTAGTTAAAATTCTTCCGTTCGATGTTATTCATATAGATTTCAATATCTGGTAACTGATTAATGGAGTTTTTCGTAAGCACATTTGTATCTGGCATATCGTGCACAGAATTGGTTTCCGAAAAGTATATATTTCTTCCTGCTGATATCTTTTCAGAACATTGACAGAATTTTTGGAAATGAAGAACTTCTGTCCCTAAATGCCCAACAATTGATAATATTTTCATTTGCATTAATTAATTCTAGTGCTACATGATACACCTGGGTGAGATTATTTCTGGCTTATATATACTTTTATATCCATTCAGAAATCCTAATGAGCGCGTAATGGAACCGTTTCTCTGTTCTATGCTTAATACAGAGAATAAACCAAAGAAGATTCATGGGGTCTAGGAACAATGAAACTACATGACCATTTGGTCGGATTTCCCCTTTTTTCCTTTCTCCATGTGCTGTGCCCTTGATTCAAATATACTTTGAAGTTTAGACTCATATAATAAAGAAATATTTTCAACTCGATTGCAACTTTCTTTTGTTTGCATCATTTTGTACCATCTTTCCATAATACCCTGGAATCTGTGGAATTTTTCAATATAATTGCACCTGGGGGGGGGGTCAAAAACGGGCACGAGCATGATACTAGAGCTGTCTTCCAAATACCAAAGGTATGGAGGGCCTCAATAGTGTCTAAGAATATATATATAACCAAATATTTCAAGTGTAGTCTTAGGTTTTGTGAAGTTTTTAAGGAGGTAGAGGATGTGCTCAAACCTTGAATCATACAACCAAAAGTAAGTCATTACACATGTAAAAGCATATCAAGGTGGCTTTCATTCATAACTGAAGTTCATAGGTATGCCTTTGGTGTAATGGTGGACAAGGTACAGAGACCCATCCTACGAGCGCACAGACAAAATAAAAAGTGGAAAGAATGAAGAAAGAGAAGAACGCTTACCTCGCAAGGGATCACCCATGCTCGAAGGCCACAATTGCATAAGCCTCAACTCAAATATTAATAATCAACTGTAATTAGACCTTGGGGGATTACAGCGATATTATTAGACAAGTAAATCCTTAACCTACTAGGATTAGGGCTAATTAATTGAAAATAAAATCCTAATTCTTCTAGGAATAAAAATATTAAAGGACTAATAATATAATTAAACTAGGAGAACTCTAATACTAATCCTAATTCGACTAGGATAAGTTAAATACTAATAATCCTCAACTAAACTACTAGATACACTAATTTATCCCTAAATAATAATAACCAAAGTAACACAATAATAATTCAAGTCCAACACTCCAACTCCATTCAGTCCATGTCACCGTGCTTATGTCTTTTCTTTGTACAACATGTCTTAAAGCAGCCGAGGGTGTCTAATGTGGTCCATTGCAGCACATGCATTAGATGAGTTGACAAAGAACAGCTAGGACCCACTTGTTTTGGTCTTCATTAATTAAAGGGTGAATAGCTCCAAAGGTCACTTAACTTTGCCCTAATTTGCAATTGGGTCACTAAACAAATTTTTTCCGCAATTGTGTTATTGGACTCACAGTCTGCTTGCAATTGAGTCATTCCGTTAAAGGCCGTCCAAAATAGTAAACGGACTACAGTCACGTGATTGCACGCGACACAATTTTAGTAACTCGACTGCCAATTTGGATGATGACTTGGAAAATGAAGGTCAACGAGCCGGAAAATACCCACCTAAAGACCCTCATCCAGAGGTCACGTGCGAGGCATGAGGGTGTTTAAGCGGGTATTTTCCTGCCGGTTGACTTTCATTTTCCAAGTCATTGTTTGAGACAGCGGCGGAGTCACTAAACTTGTGTTGTGCGCGGTCACGTGACCATAGTCTGTTATCTATTTTGGAAAACCATTAACGGAACGAGTCAATTGCAAGCAAATTGTTAGTACAATAACCCAATCGAAAGAAAAAAATTTTGTTTAGTGACCCAATTGCAAGTTAGGGTAAAGTTTAGTGACTATTGGAGCTATTCACCCTTAAGTAACTACAATTCATCTTTGTTCTTTGATTTCACTCAATTGCCTAACGGATTTTAGCAAAAGCAAGTACGCAATATTTTAGCTGAGTTCACCAATCCGAATTCTGAGAGTGTGTCTACCAGTCAGTAGGAGGAACAGATTCTGAATTTATCCTACTGCAACATTAGATAGAAATTTCTTTGATGAGCAATTCCTTTGTTCTCACCAAGAAAGCTAGAAGCTAGAACTTTTTGGTACATTGGACTTAGTTTGGTCTGTAAGAAATTGTACATACAGTGAGCAGATTCTTCTTCTTTCTTTTCTCGGTAGAGGACACAGTGCACAGTTATATTATATGTTATGCATGCATGCACACACTTTTCCTCCGATAACTTGTTTAAAAGTACTAGATGGTTGGAGCTGGATAATCATATTCTGTTGGTTGGTTGCCTTTTATTCCAGGATGTTGAAGCCATCTGCAGAGGGTTGCCAGCTCTTGCGGCTCTCAATCTATCAAGTAATATTATGTCACATGATATTGTTGGGATGTCCCAACTAAAGAATCTTCGCATTTTAGTTTTGAACAAT
Source organism: Platycodon grandiflorus (assembly GCA_016624345.1). NCBI lineage: Eukaryota > Viridiplantae > Streptophyta > Magnoliopsida > Asterales > Campanulaceae > Platycodon > Platycodon grandiflorus. The sequence continues at coordinate 11,941,524 of CM028361.1, forward strand.
ACTGGCATAAGTTGGGTTCAGGTCAGCAACATCATATACGTTTCTTATTTCCTTTAAGCTTAGTCAACTTTAGTTCAAGTATGATTCACTTGACTGGCAGGTTGAAGTACTTAAAGATTCACTGCCAGCCATCGAAGAACTACATCTGATGGCAAATAAGTTAAGGGAAATAACGGTTTGTAATTCACCTTTATCCTGTACAAGCTTCAAAATCTTAAATTATTTTGACAGATTATGCTGATCTTATATGTGTGAAGATAGGTGTATGCTACCAACCAACACCAATGGAGTTTTTCTTTTTACTCCTTTGGGGGTTGGGGGGAGGGTTGTGTCTGTGTGTGTGGTGGTGGGGGAAGTCAACCCCCTCCAATCAACCCCTAGCTTCTTATATATAGCTCCTCTTCTATACTTGCAGATCTATTAGATTTTCATGTGAACTCTTAAAGCCCAACTGCCCCACCGGCCTCAAACCCACAGCCACAGAAGTACTAGAATATCCTGAATCCATCCCTGCTGATATTGTTTGGGCAACAGCATAAGCATTCTTATTAGGGAGACTCGTGTTTGAGTAGATGTCAGGGGACATGCTCTTCTTTTACCTGTGTTTTTCCTCTATGTATATGGTGGGAGTTCTTGCATGTGGCCTTATTGTACCACCTTATCTGGAAGGTTCCAGATACAGTGTCTGTTGCTTTCATAAATAAATATCTATGTTGTGAGCATGAGTTCTCAGGGCATTCCATGGCTCCAGGCATCTTTATGGTCTTCGTCTGTAGGAGCACCAATAGGTGATCTCTGATGTTTATTAAAGTTTTAGGCTTGCTTTACTTCTCATTGCCCATCCTTTACTGTGGAGTTCGAGAACTTCTAACATTAGAGCAACTATTATATATATACACACACATTTCTTTTGGGTTAGGGCTATATACTTTTTTAGTTTTGTTGTTGTTGTTGTTATTGTTGTTGTGCATTGGGGAGGGGGTGCTAGGCTAACATAAAAGCAATAGACAAATGTAGTCAAACTTTTCTTTCACTGTTTCTGCAATGCAATTCAATCATGATTGTAGGTGACGTAGATTTCTAAGGAAGGAGACATGTTCTTGCGTTTCAGATATATTTGAAGCCGTGTCAATTCTTGAACAGATGTTTCTAGCTGTTCACTTGTAGAGTTTTATTTTTATGTATCTTAAGTTGATCTTAAACAGTACAATACCTGTATATTGCTTGTAATATTGTGTTACATAATTGATTTGGTTTTTGTCCTTTTACCCAGCCTACATCGTCCGCCAAAGTCCAAGGATTTGATTTTCTGCGGCTTCTCAATTTGGAATATAATCATTTAGTTGATTGGGGTGAAATCTTGAAGCTTTCTCAACTGAGAAGGTGTTGGAAAGGAGAATGTGCTTGCTTCTTTGCTTCATTTACATGTACTTTTGAAAAATTAGCGTCAAAGTTTATGTAGCTAATCCAATGTAAATAATCCTTCCAGTTTGGAGCAGCTTCATTTGAATAACAATAAGATAGAGCGCATTTGGCACCCTGACGATGGAACACGACATGAACTGGGAGAAAGCTATGAGCCACTCAACAAAAGCTGCAGGCCTTTCCAGAATCTACGCTGCCTTCTTCTTGGTAACTTATAATAACTATAATCTTATTTTCCTTGATTCTGGTTTTTACTTGAGTGCTTTCATTGATTGTTACACATTGCACCATGCAGGAGGTAATAACATTGGGGATCTACCTTCCATTGATTCTCTGAATTGTTATCCTAGCTTGATGGTAAGGTTTTCTGATATGATCCTTCAAATGTAATATTGAACTTCTTCATTTTTTTTTATAGTAAACTTCTTCTACATTTATAGTCAAGTTTAAGAAACATGTACCGAGCCGTAGTTTACCTAGGAAAATGTGTAAAGCTCTATGCAGCTGTAAATGGTATTATATGTGCACAACTGTTTACTGTTACATGTATATGACAATTTTACAAAATATCACTGAGCTCTTGATTGGATAATCAACTCCACTGTAGTTTATAATTTCTTGTTGGTCCAATTCCGCAGGATGTAAGGCTTTCTGAGAATCCAATAACTAATCCAGGGAGAGGTGGAATTCCAAGATTTACTTTGATAGCTCGTTTAGCTAAAATTGAAATATTAAATGGGAGTGAGGTAAATTCTGGAGAGCATATTTGGCTGCGGTTGTTACTCTCTCAAATTCTTTTGAACCTATTGAACTTGTGTTATATCTATGTTATCAGATCACCCCTCGAGAGCGAAAGGACTCTGAGATTCGGTATGTTGTTTCTTTTCATAAGCCATTTTATTAACTTTTGGTAAACCTGAATTCCGTTTTCTGTAGGTGCCCATTCTTATCTTTACCGGCCTTAGAACTAGCGCCCATTGATAATTTCCAGTTTAATTCATGTAAGTCCCTCTATAATGTAGGCATTTTGGTTACTAAGCCCCTTGAATAGTTCAGGTTCAAGGGTCACCCTTTTGAACTATTTTACCCAACAGTACCTCCCCCCTCCCCCCAAAACCCAATCTATCTGCCTGTTCGTTAACACTAAACAGAAATCTTGAAAAACTGGACCACCTCTAATGCTTTTGTTGCATACATTATACATACCCAAAAATACCCTCAGTTCACCAAAATGCTTCTTGATAACTCACAACCAGATAATTAAGGGTTCATCTTTCGTATGTACATCTATGTAGAGACATCTGTATGATTTTTCATTTTTTTTTCTTTTTTGGTTCAAATTGGGGTATGTGAAATTACGGATCCAAAACACGTCGTAAAATTGAGGCACAAAGGTAGAGATGGAGGGAGCAAGAGAGTGCAGTGAGAGGGAGGAAGCTTAGTCAATGTCAATTACTTATGTGTAAGAGAATTACTGTTGGGTAAAATAGGTTAAGGGGTGAGCCACCTGCTGTAATGTACCGGTTTTAGAGGATCCATCTCATGGTTGCAAGTTGCAACCATGATTAGATTAGAGCATAGGTGAAACATGATCATGATGGTTACTGACAGGTTATGTTTAAGGTTTGTACAGAGGTGACAGGAGAAGAAAGGAGCAGGGAGAAGATAATATTTATTTGGAAAGTGCTTGTTATTGTATAGACAAAAATTTCTCTAGCTTTATATTATAGAAAGCATGCAAGCTTTTCAAATGGAATCTAACTAAGAATTCTTACAGGTATGTACGTCAGGTAATGTCAAAGTCGCATTGCAATCTAGAAGAAATCAAGAGGCTTCACCCCAGGTAATTTTGGAAGACTGATTTGTGTTTCTCCCAGTGCTCTGTTTGTTAGCTGCCTTTAAATAGATTGGATACACTCAAAGAAAACCACTTTGCTTTATAACAAGCAGAAATATACACAGAGCATGAGTGTACAAGTGTCAACTTCTAATGAAGTTATGCTAGCGTGTATAAAGAATTCATATTTTTAGTACATCATTAACTGAAAGTATGTGGTATCTGATTGATATCTTTAGGGAAAGGTTTATTAATGTATGCATATTGGAGATGAGTTTTAGATCCTTATTCCAATATTAAGAAACTTCTTTATTCTTATGATTTGATTTGGTGCAAGGTGTTTTTGGTGTTAACACAATGCATATTATAGCTGATCTTTCGAATTAGAATTATATTATTATGAAAAGTTCATAACTAAACAGAAGAGATATTTAAATGAAATTAAAACTACTGCAGTCATTTTGTTATTTATTATCTAAGCCCCAGCTTTAGTGAAATAACATTGTTGATGTTCTTTCCACTTATTATGACCTGGAACCTGTCTGCAGATTCACCGAACTTAAAGCATATCATGGAATTGAGGATGAAAGGCCATCAAATGGCTCAGCAGGCCCTCAGAAAATGGCTTCAGGGCTTATTTGTATGAATCTCAAGTTTTTCCAATTTCTTTTTGGAGGATAGTTAGTGCTTGTGGTTTGCTCTTAAGCAGGGGCGGAGCTACAACCAAGGGAAGGGGGGCTCCCCTTCTGTTCTGAGAAAGTGTCAAGTTTTTGCCCTTTCGTTTTTTGAAAATTAATTTTTAATAGAAAAGATGATTATTTTATAACATTTTGCCCCCCTTTGTTTTAGAAAAAAAATCACACATGTCATGATTTTGCCCCAAATTAGAGTAAAATTTTTATAATAAAATCTAACATTGTATTCTCGATACATTCTTGCCCCCTTTTAGGCCAAATCCTGGCTTCGCCCCTGCTCCTAAATATTAAAGATGTTAATATTGTTGTGATTCATGATTGCTCTTTGCAGCCGTCACTCTGAAGTGTACTGGACCATCAATGGGTGAAAAGCCATCATTGACAAAGAAGTTGCCTGCAACCACCACGGTAATAAGGCATTGTTCTTATATGAGCGCATGCACTCTTCGGTTCACTTTAAGAGGCTAAATATTTATTGTTTGCAAATTCTAGGTTGGCAAGCTAAAGATTCTTTGTCAGAGCTTCTTCAAGTTTAAGTCAATCAAGCCAGTATTGTTTCTTCAAGAAGAGGTTTGTTTTTTAGCATCTTTTCATTGGCAATTGACAATGTTATGTTTACTCGACATTGTGGTCATAAGATGAAACTCTGTTCAGCTCAGTCTTTGTCCCAATTGTGTTTCTTTTAGTGGCTTTTCTGATTTATCAGGGACTTGGGTGAACTTCAGGTTTGCTAGTATCACAAGTGCTAGAGTGGTCTCTCATCTTACCAAAACTTGGGTGGGGTTTAGTAGGTTGTTAGGGAAGTCTATCTTTCAGCGTTATCAAAAAAGAAAAAGAAAAGGGGGGGGGGGGAAATAAAAATGAAGTCTCCCGTAACTCAACTCAAATCAGTTTTTGTCCCAATTATGGATTCTTTCTTGTCATTGTGTTGCGTCCATTGGAGAATAGTAGTAGTTTCATTTCAAGTCTCTCGTAGTATTACTTGTTTTGGGATGGGGAGGGGGAGGAGAAGGGCCCCTTTGACAACGGAAAAGTTCAAGATCGACTCTTGTTTAATTTATAATTCTTACTGTAGGCAGTGAAGTAAACATTTAATTTGCAGGGATCCCCACTGCCTAGTGTGCTTGAAGATGATATGGGATCCTTGATGGACTTTGGAGTGGGAGATGGTTCAACCATTTTGGTAGATGAAGAAAGCTGAAATGATCGTGTTTCTTGTCGGCCTTACTTTGTTCTGAAGATGTTTTGTTATAAGTGTGCAGCCTGGTGAAATTGATATAACATGCCATGAAAATGTTTTCTCATTTTCTAATTTGTTCCTTTATGAGAAATTGAGTTGAGTTTGGTGAGCTTTGTGTGCATTTGACGAGCGAGCTAAGGTTGAACTTGTAACCTCTCGCGTCTGTTCTCCCCCACGATTTTGTTTCTTTGCTTTTGTGATTTTGGACTTTCTTTTTTTCTAGTCTCACCAGCTTTCTCTCTATCTATCTCTTAATTTATCTTCAATCATTACACACAAAAAAAAAAAAAAACTCTCAAAATCACTAAAATCATGAAGCCAAATATAATTATAAATAAATGAAAAAGTGAGCCAAAGAGAGGAATTACTCCATAGAAAAGCTCACGTTTTTAATTCTCGCTAATGCATTCGTCATATCTCGAGTCCCGGATTTCATTGCTTGTGTCACATCTGTCGCACCTCGAGTATTGGATTCCACCGAGATTGAGTCTGTGATTGGCTTCAAAACCTCAATCTAAAAATATGCAACTAAAATCTTGCAAAACCTCAATATAAAAATACATAAATAAAATCTCGCAGCGTAAAAATTTACTAATAAAATTCGTTCAAATTTTTTAATTAATTACACCACTAGCCCTTGACTTAGGTTATTTTTGTGATTATTCTCTTGAAAATGACATTGTGTGCTACTCGTACAAAGTTGTTCAAATTTGCACGCAATTAGTCTTTTTGGTGCATGTTAGGCTCCACCCGATTAAGTCGTGACATGACCACACGCATGTTAACTTTCATGGGTATTATTGAAAATTCAACCTTAGATCTCTCGTAGTACACATTGGCACGAAATTCACCTAATATTTCCCTCCCAAGTCCTCTCTTCTCTACAGATCCTCATAGCCAATAGATATAAATATATATATATATATGTAGAGCAAGAGAGAGAACCAATGAACTTTAGTGAGAGAGAGAGTAAACATATATATGTAGAGCAAGAGAGAGAACCAACGAACTTTAGAGAGAGAGAGAGAGAGAGAGAGCCAACGGGCTTATGATGATGATGGTGGTGGTCTCTCTAACCTTAAAAAATAAGTAGAGAGAGAGTATTAAGCACGATGACAAATGTGTGCAGTTGCAGAAATATGGTTGTGATGTTTTTATTTGCACCAAAAATGGGTTAAGATAGTCAACCAGGAAAAGTAGATATATATTTTTCAATCTTATTAACGTAATTGTTCTCTTTAGCCTCAACTTTCAATAATATACGCAGTAGTGTCGATGACAAGGGTCAATTGCAACAAGAGGTTGTTAAATCTTTGTGTTACGATGTCGTTTCTATCCCAAAATTTAAATACATGTTTTCAGTGGTTTGTTTAGGACTGGGATCGTGACACTAACCTGAAATAAAAGATTTGAATTTTGACATCAAATTGAAAGAAGGGATAATTATATCATTAGTCCATTGACCATGGTCGATTCCACTAGTAGTCCTTTAACAATTTTTTTTTAAATTTTAGTCCCCTGACTATGAAAATTAGACACGGTTGGTCCTTTTGTTGGATGCCGTTAGTATTTTTCTGTTAAGTCCGTCATGTGCCCATCACGTGCCTTTGTTAAGGGTATTTATGAAATTTCACGTACAAAGATATTTTCTAATACTTAAAACAATATATTCTTTTCTCTCTTTCCCCCCACCCCCCCTTGCGTAACCGGCTCCTTCCCCCACTGCGTTTCTCGATTTAAGCCCAGATCTGGTAGTCAATCATCCATATTTACCCAATCCAAGGATACAGGCATTGTCACTTTGAGAAGGCGACCTTATCTGAAGCTTCGTCATCCCCAGAAGTTGTCGGGCAGTGCCATGCTTCTTCGCGAGCCGATGCCGAAATTTTTGGATAGGCATTGCACAGACCCCTATACAGCTTAGTCCCTAAATTGGTTCTTAGTTTTAAGGAGTTTCAAGTTGCTATCTGGTGTCGTTCTTCGGGTTTTTGCTTAGTCCATAACTTGTGGTTTCTTGCCCAAGCAATCTAGGAATAATCTGGGGCTAAAGTTTGAATCTCTTGGTTTCTTACCCAATTTTCTAAGTTGTTGTTGAAGAGCTTGACTGGGATCCCCCGCCATTGATGAAACTCCGAGCACAGCGAGTTCAGCGCCATGTTTGGACGAAATCGTAGCTCTGGCGACCCTAAATTGATCTCTGCCATTATCCCTGGATTATGAAATCGAAGCTTTGGCGACCCCAAACCGATCTCCAGAAATGGGTGAAATCATTACTTTCATCATTTTTTTTAATTGATGTGATTTTTACATCAAAAAATTGGGTTTTCGGATAGTGGATAGAATTGCTAGCAATTAACCTAGGATTATAATTGCTTTGTTCTTTAATTAAAATTGGGTATTCTGAAAATTAGGGTTTGAAGAATTGTCGATGAAGATGATAAGTGAAATTTTATAGAAAAGAATATATTGTTTAATTATTTAGTATGAATTTTTCATAATATCCTTGAAAAATGGCATGATATGGGTGATTTAACAGAATTTTACTAACGACATCCATCAAAAGGACCAGCTGTGTGACTTTTTGGTACTCGAAAGATTGAAATTTAAAAAAAATTTCTTAAAATTCATGTTAAGGGACTAATGTTGTAATTAACCCTCGGAAAAAAAAAAGAAGATTTGAATGCTTAAGGAAAAAAAGAAATAATAATAAAAAATAAAGAGGAGATCAATTATGAATGAATTTTGGGAAAAACCATGGCACGCGCGAGTAGTGTCCAACTCCATGTATACGAAGCACACAAGTAGAAAGGACTAAGGACACCACACCTACTTCCTTTCTTTCAAATTTCTTAAGAACCCTAACAATCCTTTTCCAGATTTAAATTATTCATTCAAAACTGTACACTGATAGATAGAGGTAAAATCAATGCCTCCTCGATCGGCGAATCGCAGGGCCTCGGCTAGGGCCAAGAAATCCACTCCTACATCCAAACAGCCGGACCTCGAATCCGCTAATCTCGCCGTCGATGATTTAACTCCGCCGCCCGAATCGGAATTAAAAGAACACGAATTGCGGCCATCAGAAGAGATTGTCGTTAAATTGGAAGATGAATTGGCGGAGGCGAAAGTTCAAGACGAAGAGTCGGGACTGCCACACCCAGTGATTGAAGCAATTAATAGTGATTCAGTTGCAATTGACTGTTCTAATGGCGGCCTGGAAGGTGTGGCTGAAGATGTTGTTAAGGAGGAATTGGTTGTGGAGGAGGTGAGTGCTGATACTGTAATGGAGGATGGTGCGAATGCGGATACTGCGAAAATGGAGGGTATAGAGAATGGGAGTGTACATGAGAAGAACCATAGCTCAAACCCAGAGGAAATAGTGCAAAATGCTGAGAATGTAGATGAAGGGAACAAAGAAATTGGAGAGGGAGTGGAACATAATTCGGGTGAAGCTGTTTCCAGTGGTGGCTCTCAACCAGTGTTGACCCCAGGTACAGATTTGGTTGATCACAGGTTTCTGTAATCACGTATCCTTAAGCATAAGCACTTTATGTAGACGCGAACCTGTGTATTTTGGATAATATGCCTACAGTATTAGATACTCCTTATAATTTAAGAGAGTTGCTATTTACGCTCAAGATTCAAGAAATTACTGAGTACACCCCATTGCATATATTACAAAAATATTATTATAAATTTTGACTTAAATGCCCTTTGTGGTGTTCGGTAAGGGTGCTGAACACCATTGTTGGTGATCGGTAAGGGTGTCGAACACCACTTGTCTTCCGTAAGGGTGCCGAACACTACTATGGGTGTTTCGTAAGGGTGCCAAACAACTTAAAAAAAAAAAAAGCTCAATTTTGGATTGGGGCTGCTGCACTATGGGCTTGATTGGTGTGGGAGGCGGGAAAGGAGGGAGAAAGGGGGTGGGCTTGACTGGTGTAGGGGGCGGGGAAAGGAGGAGGAGGAAGGAGGAAGGAGGGAGGGGAGGGGAGGGGGAGGCGGGAAAGGAGAGAGGAAGGGGGTGGGCTTGACTGGTGGTGGTGGTGGTGGGAAGGAGGAGGAAGGCGGTGTTCAAAAAAAAAAAAAAGGGGGCGAGCTGGGTGGGAGGAAGAAGGGTGGGGTGGGGTGTACTGGGCTGTTGGCGGGGGGAGGAGGGTGGGGTATACTTAGTATTGGGTAGGTTAATTTTTGGAAAAATATTGTAAGGGTATATTAGAAAATTAAAAGGGGGGGTGTACTTAGTATTTTGAGTGGTGGAAAATATTTAGGGGGGGTGTACTAAGTAATGGGGTGTACTCAGTAATTTCTTGGGTGTAAATAGCAATTCTCATAATTTATTTATTGTACTCGATTTCACTAACAGACATGGAACATTATATCATGGCATTGATACTTCTCACGAGTGCAATGATTAATTTGCTAATGCATGTAGCTTGCAACACTTGCGAAGAGACTAATATTATTCCAATAATGAATGATAGTACTTATTTATTAGGATATTTTGTTTCTTTGTGTTACACTTAGTAACCTTAAGTGTCATATTATAAAGTTGGTATGTGAGATTGTTCTGATTACTTATAGTTGTTGGAAAGTTTGAGTTGGAGGAGTTCACAATAGATAATAGTGATATACAGTATACTGAAGCTTTAATGTAACTTTTACGTACAAGGGTTTGCGTTGGTCTAGCAAAGGTTAGTGGAACCTGTTTGGATCTGGATGAAGATACAAGATGATTGTATGGATATAGTGGTAGTGTATGGTGCATTGGTGTGACATGATCGAAGAAGCACCAGCCCGACACGTTTTCATGACACGACACAGTATTTTTCTAAAAGTTACCACACCACAAACCAGGGACACGTTATAAGAAATATAATACATTTATTTTTGTATGTCTAAAAAATAATAATAACATATAAACTAGTAGTAGATCAGTAAATAACAACACCACCTTTAAACCAGTAGTAGATCAACAAATAACAACGCAACCTTTACTTTACACCAACAAATTGAAAGCCTGAAAGCAACATAATTCACCAAAAAATTTGTGCCCTTATTCATCATGCTTGTTGAAAAAAGAATCACATTTATGCTCCCTTGTTTGTTCTCAAGACAAATGCAAATCTTTAATCTGTTGAGCACAGGACAGTGATTGTTCTTTTGTCTTCCTTTCTCTTCCTCTCTCTTCCTCTCTTGCTTGACTCCACTCAAGTGTTCTCTCTCTCCTCTTTGACTGTTAGAGCAAAGTTGTATGACTTATTTCTTCTTGTTCATTTTTTTTTTCTATTTTTCGGACGGGGTGTTTAGTGAGACTTTTTTTTTCTTTCCCAATTTAACCTCAAATAGGTCAAAATATAAACCCCCCCCCCCAATGTATTTACCCAATTTCATAATGGTACCTAAAATAAAATATTTTCACCTGGACTCACAATGTTACTAAGTATCCCAGTTTGGCCCCTTGCCGTCATCGGCGTTAGAAACTTTAACTGATTTTAACATGTGTATGGCACATGCGAGACTTTTTAGTCATTTCCAATGTGGGACCCACCAAGGCATTAAATGTGAATACTTCCCCCCTTCTCTCTCTTTCCTCCCCTGTGAATACTTCCCCCCCCTCTCTCTCTCCTCCCCTGTTCATCAAATCTCAAATCCCACCGCTAAATCCTCCAACCCTCCACCACCACTGGAAAAAAATGGCTTTTCTTGTCCGAGAAAAATGACTTAATAATCATACAGTTTGAAAAAATATGTGTCGTTTGAGAAGAAAGGGGACCATATCAAGAGATTATGCCATGGGAACACAAGGAAGGTAGACAGTTGGACCACGTATCAATCATTTTGTTGAAAATGAAATAAAAGAGTGTCTAAAATTGACAACTTTTCTTCCTCTTTTTATTTTCTATATACTCAATTTGCAGTGTTGAACATTTTTCATTAGGCTAACCAACCTTCAATCAGTTTGTTTGTGTTGGACTTGGACTTGGACAGCAACTTTTCGTTTTCACCAACAGAATGCCGATGTGGGTTTGAACCAAACAAAGTAGACGTCCTACTTGTTTTTTCAATTCAAACAATCCATCTTAGAACCTTCTAAATTTCATCCGGCTATGACAGTAACAAACCCACTTGCTCTTGTCGGTATCTCCGGCGGCGGCAAGCAACTCTTCGGCGACAGAAAAAGCAGAGAACATGGAAGAGAGAGAAGAAGACACGATGATTTAACTCATTGATTTGGGTTTTGAGATTAGTCGACGCAAGAGGGGGGCTTGTGGTCGTAATTAGGACTCCAATCAGGGTAGAGCTAGCTGTGGAAATTGAAATGAGATGGATGTTTTTGGATTTGAGATGAAGAGGTATAGGGAGAGGGTATGAGATAGCCAAGGCCCAGATTGAACGATGATATTCTTCAAAAGCAATTTTCAAGGAACTAATATGCGGTGGTTATTGTAGAAGTGGGGCAAGTTTGTGGGCAGATGATTTTTCTATTTAGGGTTCGATAGAAATGTTTTGGTAGAATGGAGAGAGGGGGGGGCAGGGAAGTAGAAATTCAGCATGTGGAAGACCACCCGAAGTGATTGCCCCTCATGTGCCATGGTGAAATGACGAAAATTTCCGGCCACGTGCACTTTAACGTTAGTTTTGTAATAGACGTCGGGCTTAGGGGGCGAAGTGGGATAATTAGTAACATTGTGAGTCCAGGTGAGAAATATTTCATTTTAGGTACCATTATGAGATTTGGTGGATACTTTGGGGGATTGTTTTACATTTTGGCCCCTCAAATATTATTTTTCGGGTGGGGTGTTTAGTGAGACTTTTTTTTTTTTCTCTTTCCAATTTAGCCTCAAATATTATATGAAACTTGCATTTTTGCCCACCTTGTGTGTCCCCAACGTGTCCAAGTGTGTCGAATAATAAAAACAAATTCTTACACTTTAGAGTGTGTCTGGGATGTGTCCAAGCCTGTCAATAACAAACAAATAAAATAAAAAATGTCCTACACTTCAAAGCGTGTACGGACGTGTCCCAGCTGATTATATCTGCCGTATCTCTGGAAGCAGTTGATTTTTGTGGATACTAAACAATCAATTCTAGGTGGAAAGGTTTTTTGTTGTCCATTGTTGCTTGTGGCTTGCCTTTTGCACGAATTGTCTTCTTTTTCTTTACCCTTCTTTCTGTCTCTGCTTCTCATGATGGTCTTTTCCTTTGACCATATTTTATCAAGGATTCTATGTGGATTTCTACGTATTCTGGCATTCGCATAATTTTGTATCTATGCATGTTTAGGTTTTATATAAACGTATGCCCTCCACTAAGAATACATTTGTCCAATTGGAATTTTCACAAGTAAATTTGTCTATTAATCAAGCTTTCACGTTCAAATATGATCTGGATTCCCCCCTCATTTTTGAAGAAAAAAGTTGCAGATCATTCATCATTCTCTGAAGGCACATTGCTCATGATGTGGAATGGAAACAACAATGGGATTCTAGTAGGTTTATTTCGCATTGAAATTCTAAGATAATTCAAGTCGTAACTTAATAAATTTTTCGTAATGAATACCTTTAGGGTGTTTTATTCTGGTCATGCAGTAATGCTCATAGGTTATGTTTCCTCAGTAATTATGGAGTACGGACAGGATTTCTTACTAGTCCTAAACTATTGATGTTATTTCGAAACTTAATATTGCTGAATCATGTGTTTAGCATTCAGGCACCGGTCAATTAGTTCTTTATCTACGCTCATAGACAGGTCTCATGCTCTGTCCTCTAATGGTCAATTAGTTCTTTTGTTCAACCTTCCAGTTACCGGTCATCAATCTGCATTCAAATTGGAGTAACCGTATTTGAAGTCCACATACGAGAAATATAGAGAATATAAAATGAATGGCAGATCTCTGATGATTAGGAGAAGTGTACTTTAAGAAGAATTTATCATCATATCATGAGATAATGAGCCTCATTGTTTGCCTTGTAGAAGGTATCTCAGTGATTTTAACTTGTCATGTCACTCCTCAAGTAGTTGAAGTCATAGCTCCTGTAAAGAGCTCAATAAGTAGGATAAGTTGATGACAGCCTTCCTTGTTCTGAAACTTTGCAAAGACATTACGAAGGTTCTGATGCATTTTAAACTTTATGGTAAATGAAACTTTTGTGCTGTTCTAATGATGTGTGATGGTTATGAGCACACCGATAATATGGTGTTTTTCTAGGAATAGAATTACAATTTGGTGATAAGTATGTTAGTTGACGAGGGCTTTCCTACAAAATTGTCATGTAAATTGAGGGAAAATGTGTTTCAAGCCCTTTTTGTCTCCGTTCAGTCAATCATCCGATTGGTAATGCAGGATCTTCGTTAAGTTCAATTATGGACATTCTAGTACCAATGCTTGCTAATATATATACCTTAAGAGAACCTAGGTTGCCCTTGGATCTGATTTCCTATACTCATGGAAATCCACAGCCTAGTGAGTCTTAATTGTCATAATAGTTATTACCCTGCTTCCCTGTTTCAACAAGTACATTTTTCTAATGTTTATGAAATTTTGTTTTAAGTTCCTCACGTTCTGTTTTGAACCTTTAGTTAGTAGCAATTTCAGTCTATTTTGCAGATGTGTGGTGACACTGAAGGTTAATTGATACAGGAAAAATTTGTACTAGGTCAAAGAAGGCCTTTTGGTCAATTGGTAAGTGTCCATGGTAGATTAGGATTAGTATTATTGTTTAGTTGCTTTATTAATTAGCAAACTTTTAATTAGTCGTTTTCCTAGTCCTAGTATTATTAGGAGAATCTCTTAGCTTATAAATACCGATGTAATGCCTTAGAATTATGAGAGTTGATTATTAATTTGAGTTGAGCTTTAAGCTATTTGTGTGTGTTTCTTCTTTCTCATGCCTTCTTAATCTTCTTATTCTTAATTCTTTTATCTTTTCTATTTGCGCCTGACTTCAATTGGTATCAGAACCGAATTCCGGCTCTTGATCCAATCTTCTTCTGTCTCTTTCTCGTACTTAGTTCTGCTTCTTTTTCTCACCCTAACAGCCCCCGAACCTTTTTATCTCTGCAAACATTCCCCAAAAAAAAAGAAAAAAAAGTCAAGACCGTTCCACAAACCAGCAATCAACCTTAGTTAATAACCCCTAGTGAAGATAGACCTATTACGTTTTTGTCTTCTCCAATCAGAAACCTAACGATGACCTCTCTCTGGCGCCAATCGTGACTCGACTGAGCTGTACTCGCCATTGTGCCCTCGTTGTTCGTCTCTCTCCCTCTATGCCGAACCCTACTGTCGTCAAACCTTCTTTTGTTGAAACACCAACCTTCTCTCCTCGTCTTCATCTGTGTCACCGGAACCCTGGCATAACGTTCATCAATTTCTTACCTCTGTCGCCATCGTCCCGGCGTCAACAAACCTGAATAGTTCGTTACTTGCCTTTGTTCCCTTCTCTCCACGAGATCTTCACCGTTGTCAAATCCATAGAGATTCTTAGGGTTGCTGTCTGCTTCCCTCCTCGTTGTACTCTACAAGACAATCTAGAGCTTTATAAAACCTAACCCGACTAGTCGAACCCCCCTCCTTTTAGTGAACCTGTCTTCCTTGACTCCTTTCTGAACCGGTTAGTCTAAACTGGATCCAAAAGAAAATAAAGCTTTTATTTTAATTTTCCAGTCCACTTTCGTCTTCCCTTCTTTTGTACTACTACTTTAGCCTGGTAAATGCAGCAGAGGTAAATATTAGGTTGTAAGCTTTTGTCGAAGAGCAAGACGCCACGAACCAATGACTCTGAAAGACTTGATGCAATTGATGGTAAATTGGTTAACTTAGATACTTTGGAGGATTCTATTGTTGCCAAATTACGGGACCTAATCGTAAAGAAAGGCAAGGATCCGATTCCAGACGGTGGTTTTGCTTCCGTGAATAATCCAATGAGATGTGCACAACTATTTCCTGCTACAACGGGCCAATCATGAATTCATGAATTGCTTGACGTGGGCCGAGGGGCTAAGTTAGAAGCAATTGATATTCATGGTGACCATGATCCCCAGGTTTTTTATGAATGGGTAAGGCTTTCTTTCAATGGCATCGTTTGACGGAGGAGCGTAAGCTTTTCTTTGCTGAAGCCAAGTTGAAGGGCGCTGCTAGAGTTTGGTGGACTAAGCTACAACAAATCCGACTTCCAAATATTCTTAAATGGGATGAGATGAAGCTTGCAATGACTCGATAAATCTTTTGATAAGATTATACCATAGATGATGTTGTGCAAGTCTCTTGTCAGATTGAAGATGGGTCCAAGAAAAATAATGTTCCAAGGATATGTATGGAGCCTAAGAGAAGAAGTGAGCAAACTTTTAAACCGAGGTAAATCTTTTGATAAGTCTCGAGCAAATTTTTCTAATTTCAACAGACAATCACGTTCTACATCTTCTCAAGGAAGTTCCTATACACCTAAATGTTTTGGTTGTCAGGGCTTTGGACATATTTCCTTCAACTTACCTTCCCCTTCCATGAAGGTTACTTCAACAAAATCAGTGGCCCTTGTTGAAAAGGAAACACGTAAGGTACCGCAAGAAACTCCAAATGATGAATCTACAGAATGTGTTTGTGATTCTAATGACCCTTTCGATGGTGGTCCTTCTTACGCTAATGACCTACAAGATGACTATGTGGGAGTTATTCGTCCAGTTCTTGTTAACAATAAGCGAAAGAATGATACACTCTAGTAAAGGGGAAGAATCTTCCAGACAAGAGTAACTTGTAAAGGTCAGTTGTGCTCTTTACCCATTGATATCGATAGTTGTGCTGATTTTATTTCTAAGTCTGCCGTGAAGAAATTAGGATTGGAAGTTCAACAACACGGAGCCTTATGATGTTGCATGGATTACTAATTCAAAATTAAGGGTGGAAGGCAATGCTTAGTGACTTTCTCAGTGGGCAAGCTTACTGAAAGTGTTATGTGTGATGTTTTGCTCCTCAAGCCTTTTCATATACTCTTGGGATGAACATGGATATGGGATCATGATGTACAACATTTTGGGCGTGCTATACGTATTCCTTTGACAAAATACAATCTGACTTGTGCGACGGACATGCCACAGCTAAAGTTGAAGAAGAACTCTTTGATTATTCACCGTGTTTCTAATGAGCCCATTCTTGGTCCCGCTCCTAACTTGCCGGGGTCGAGTTCTTTTCAGCGTAGGAGGGTTGATGCAGGACAGATTTGTATTCGGTCAAAGAAGGCCTTTTGGTCAATTGGAAAGTGTCCTTGGTAGATTAGGATTAGTATTATTATATATTAGTTGCTTTATTAATGAAGAAACTCTTAATTAGTTGTTTTCCTAGTCCTAGTATAATTAGGAGAGTCTCTTAGCTTATAAATACTGATGTAATGTCTTAAAAGTTATGGAGAGTTGATCATTAATTTGAGCTGAGCTTTAAGCTATTGTGTGTTTCTTCTTCCTCTTGCCTTCTCAATCTTCTTATTCTTAATTCTTTTATCTTTTCTATTTGCTTCCACCTTCATTAAATTAGTAGCATTAAATTAGTTTCATTGTTGCAGAAATAAACTCAGCTGAAGTATTGACTGTCACTGCTCAAAATAATTGCGGTAGCAGCAATGTTCTTGTTGCCCAAGAAGACTGTATCGGGGAAGGAGAGGGTGAGGATGATGATGGTGCAAATAATGATGATAGCGAGGAAAATAATGACGATGATCAAGATGATGAAGATGCTTCTTTATTTCTTGACGCTTCCCTCACAGGTACGAAGAAAGATAAGAATTTAGAAATTTATATTGGAAGACTGGACAAGGAAACTGTCGAAGATGATCTGATTAAAATTTTTGGAAAGTTTGGGGAGCTAAAATCTACAAGGATTGTAAGGAATCCAACTACAAAGAAGAGTAAAGGATTTGCTTTCATTCAATTTGCCTCCGCTGATCATGCTAAGAATGCTCTTTCAGAGTTAAAGGATGGGGTTGAGGTATAGAGCATATTTGCTTTCTTGATATTTTGCCTAGATATAAGAATAATTGAAAGAAAATCCTTGTCTTCAAATCTTATCTTCAGATACCAATAGCCAGTAACATGATTTTTTCTCTTCTCAAGGTGAAAGGCAAGCATGTTAAGATATCAGCAAGCCAGGAGAATGATACAATTTATGTTGGAAATATTTGCAAAACATGGTCAAAAGAAGATGTAAGGCTTTCATTTGCTCCTTGCATCCACTTTTTCTTGTTCATGTTAATAAATGCAAATTCTGTTAATGGCTGCAACTTTAGTTTGAATGTGTTGCAGTGTAGTTGTCTCATACCTTTTCTTCTTGTATTTATTTATCAAATGGATATAATCTTTTATAGTGATGTTGTTTTTTGTCTATTATCCTGAATTCACGACCTAAACCTACATGTCTCCGATTTCCTATTGAAGGTGTTGGGAACATTGAAACAATATGGAATCGAAAATTTTGAGGAGATACATTTGCCAGATGATCCGAAGAATGATGGAAAGATTAAAGGTTTTGCTCTATTGGAGTTCAGCACCCACTCGGATGCAATGACAGCTTTTAACCGACTTAGGAAGCCAGATGCTGTTTTTGGCCGTGATAAAAGTGCAAAGGTTGCTTTTACACAAACTCCTATGCATCCAAGCGAGGAAGTTCTGTCCCAGGTAACAAACATAGTTCATGCTTCTGTATGTTGATTCCTTAAAGATTTCAAATTGCAGAGTTCATGAGTACCTGGTGCTGTTATCACATTAAATTACTACATGTAGATGTGGATTTGAAGTTCCATTGGATATCGTGGTATGGTAGAAGTCCTTTCTCTTACTCAAAGATTTGATGCATTGTCAGCCTTACATTTACATAATGTGAATGGAATTTTTATGGAACGTATTGAGGAGGTACATTTGCCGGATGGTAATGGACGAGGATATATTCTGATATGTTGCATGCTCAATTATACTTGTAGCGTGCCATATGATTGCGTTTTGTAGCGTTCCCGTAAACATGTTTAGGATGTAGTTGTTTAGTATTGTGATTGTAGTCGAGTTCAGTGTAACTAGCACATTGCCATCACGACTATTCAACCAAAACTAACTATTACTGATTACTACTGTTTTCTTGTTGTACACTCATGCTCTGTGTATATTTCTGCTTGTTATAAAGCAAAGTGGTTTTCTTTGAGTGTATCCAATCTATTTAAAGGTAGGTGTTAAAAAGACTCGATGCCTGACTTCTCTTCATGATTTCTAGGTGGCTAGATCATTTCTAGCTTTGAGAAGCCGATTAAGATACCAAAAGAGCTCACAGCCTCAAAATGCTGTGTGTGTACTGTGTAGACATTGTCAACCAGATCTGGACAAGATAGATTTTGGGTTTACCATGAGTTAAAGATACATCATGGTATTTGATTCCCTCTCTTCTTTCTATGCAACTGGTGGTGCTGTTGGTTGTGGTGTTGACTATGTTGGGTACTCTGGTTCCGTGATGAAATTGATGGATGTAAAATAGATGGAAATACAAATGATGGGTGTCTGTTCATACATTCAGTCTGCCCTGTCAAGCAATTTAGTTGCTGAGGTAGTTGAATGTTGTACATTGTTTCAATCAGTTGTTGATGGGATGACTGAAACTCGAGGCATAGTTGAGGGGGGAATTGGTAATTTACCTTTATATTTTTATGATGATTATGGAAGAAACTAATGATATAAAGCGAATAGGTTTTCTTCTTAGGGATTGTTGGGATTTAGGCAGCCGAAATAATAACAGAAGAGTCAGTCAAAAAAATCGCTAATTCAGAAGGGTCACAATAAAAGTGTTCCAATTTTTCTTTTCTCAAATGTCTTTTTGCCCGTTTGTTCTTCATATTTTTGTAATTTCTTGGACGTAAAATCCTTGCTCAGGCGAGATTGTATCCACGACCGAAGGTTCCTGAGACCTTAAGGAAATAGATAAATAGTTGGTGTATAATTTTGGATCTAACGTCGAAGTCATTTGTCAAACATTTTTTCTAGAATTTCGCTGAATTATTTCTTGTCCTGATCATTCCCCAATTACTCTAGCTTTTATTCACTAAATTCAATAAACCTTTCTTATCTTTTGAGGGAACTGTAAACTGTTGGAGAAGCTGTGATATTTTGTAAATAGGTGGTTGTTTCTCTAAATTTAAAAAAACTCGACTTTCTAACTGTTAACAGTATTTTGTGTGTGTGTGTGTGTACACAGCTTTACTTGCTAACAGATTGCTGGTAGCCTGGTAGGACTACTTGAAAATGCACAGAGTTTATCCTCAGCAGACTAAATATGTTTACTTATCCTGTGTTAGGTTAAAAGGGTATACTTGGAAGGACTCACCAAAGCTTGGAATGAAGAGAAGGTGAAAGAGATATGTTCACAATACGGCGAGATTATAAAAATAAATATATGTCGTAGTCCAAGCACCAAACACAAAGATTTCGGATTCGTCACTTATACTTCCCGAGAAGGTGCTTTAGCTTGCGTGGAGGGGATCAATAGAGCACATATCAGAGAAGGAGAAGTCGAGGTAATGAAGTGGCTCACTGTTACAATTATCTCTTCTTTTTTCAGTTTTCCCTTTTGTAGTTATTGTTGAAGCATCATAAGTATAGTACCTTTTCTCAGGTTAAAGCCAACATTGCGAAGCCTCAACATAAGGGTCGACTTCAAAAGCAGGGCTTCCGTGGGGGATTCAAAGTTGAGAAACGAACTCAAGTTTCACCATTGAAAAAAGAAGGTGACAGTGCTAAAGAAGCTGAATCCTCAAAGACGAAAGTTCATGCAAAGTCTAAACAGGCAAAAGGAAAAAGTAGGGCGTCGAGTGAACAAAAGAAGGCGGCTCTCTCTAACTCCAGCAATGTTGAACAAGGTATTCCTAGAAAAATTCAAGGTAAAAATGTTAGAACAACATCCAAATCTGAAAGAGCAAATCCTAAAAGGAAAAAGCCTTTAAACGTTGAAGACCACATGGATGGAGGTACTGAACATACTGGCAGTAAAAGGCCATCAAAGAAACCACGAGGTACTTGTACCACTTA
The DNA here is from genome assembly GCA_016624345.1 of Platycodon grandiflorus. Classification (NCBI taxonomy): domain Eukaryota; kingdom Viridiplantae; phylum Streptophyta; class Magnoliopsida; order Asterales; family Campanulaceae; genus Platycodon; species Platycodon grandiflorus. The sequence continues at coordinate 11,961,775 of CM028361.1, forward strand.
ATCTCTGAAATCAGTAATCTCCTTCACTATTATTTCGTTAATTATTATTAATATTATCTTTCCAGAGTTGGATATAATTCTTATCAACTTGCACACTCGTTTTGTAGGCAATGAGCGCGGAAGGCAAAGGAATAATTCCAGGAACGCCAACAGGGGTCATCACATTAGAAAAGGGCGGAACTACAGTGCAGAGTCTTCCAAACATAGGAATCCATATGCGACAAAGTATGCTGTATCCCCTGCTTATCATCAGGGTCATGCTCATCCTGGTTCAGGATCTGCATTGAAAAGGCATTACACAGATATGGTACATTTTTTATCTCTTTATCTGTTTCAGAATCTTCTTCTACTCTTGGCCTGATTATGTATAATCTTTCCAGGAGCCCCATGCTGGATACCTCAAACCTGTTGCTGTGGAGGAAGGGCAATTACACTCAGGATACATTGAGCTCGGCTCTGCTACCCCGTTCCAATCTCATTCAGGGTATCTTGAACCTGCTGCGGGAAGACAAGGGCTACTTCAGACAAGATACCTTGAGCGTACTGTTTTGACACAATCTCATGCGGGATACATCCAAAATGCTGTCAGACCACGTGTTGAATCTCCTGCAGGGTACTTTCAACCTGCAGTTGTACAGCGGGCTCACCATCCCTATAGCTCTGGGCTGAGGTCTACTTAGATTACTATTTGTGTTTGAAATTTGAGCTTCAACTTAGTTTACTTTGATCAACACTTTTAACTCATGCTGTTGACAGAGTTGGTGGACATGATGGCCAAGGCAGCAGTGGCTCTGGTTATGGAGGAGGTAATCCCTGGTTATTTGCTCTCTCTCTCTCTCCAAAAAAAAAGCTCTTAGAAAGAAAATAACCGAACAAAATGAAAGGAAAAGAAATGAGGACAATTAAAACAACATACATGGAAAATCATTTGGAGCAACCTTCATTGCTAATGCATAGGGACCTGTCTCAAAGTAAGAAGTAATAAATAGGAATATGACCTGCAATCATTCTATTATTATCAAGTTCCCTATTGAAATGATTGGTGTATAATCTCTCTTCTTTGGCAACAACCGCCATAAGGTTCCTTCATTAATGGTGTTTCTGCAATGATGCAATAATTTCATAACATGTCTGTAAGAAGTCACAGAAAGCCTGTATGTATTGGTCACGATTGAGAAAATATTGGAAGATTTCTGTGCAGACATCCAACACTTAGACTTCAATGCAACAATACTGAACAAAGGGGTTCCAACCAATAGGAAACCAAAGTTCTTTTAATCCAGCCCAATTATAATGATTTAACAGTTCATCAATTTATAAGTTTAAGATGGTAACCCAACTAGTGTTGCTACGACTCCTGCTAAATTACCTATTCTCAGTCGTTAAATATGCAACTTCAGTTTCTCATTTTAATGCACTTCCAAGTTAGATTTGATACCTTGTTGTAAGCAAGACAATATCCCCTTGCATTGATTGATAAATAAGCAAGTACTTAAAGTTGACAAGGTTAATAGGGGTAATAGTGGGAATCGATATAATCTGCGGTACAAGTTATGAAGTCTTGGGGCTTCACATGACGAGTACCCTGGATCGCAAGGCCAATTAAGTTTCAGGATCTTGGAGCGCATCCCTTGGCGCCCATTCTATTCTTCAGGAACTGAGGTTTTAGTGTACAGTCCAATGGACCCACATAATCTAGTGAAGTTGGGTTGAAATGTGTTCTTGACATTCGTGTTTCTTCCAAGGGAAGTGTCGTAATGGTATTTTAGGAATTATGCCCCCTTAACTATGAGTCATTGTTGGTGGTACTGACTTGATCCCCTTTCTATAAACAGTTGGTTCAGCTGTTCCTGCTTCTTATGTTCCAAATCACACAAGATATTCGGGATACGAGGTCTCTCTCTCTCTCTCTCTCTCTCTCTCACACACACACACACACACTGAGGAAGTGCTGCAACGTTCTGGACTTTTGGCTGATTGCCTTGCACCATAGCCCTTGTTGCTTGGATAATGGACCAACTAAAAGCTTCATGTTTATCAATACTTTACAACGTTAAAAGCTTCATGTGTACATTGACGACATTGTAGTCGGGCTCTCAGTCCTACTGTTTTCTGCCTCATGCAGGATGGTGGTAGTTATTATCAAAATGGGGGAGCATACCCCCCTCCAAGGACATACTACTAAGCAGTTACTGAGATGAGTATTCAGATACTATGATGGCAGTTATTATGAAGACATTGGACCATACCGATCTCAAAGGACATTCTACGTAAGCACTTACTGAAGGGAGTATCCAGATGCTATTAGGGTCCTTTCATAGATCAACCAATCTGTTTCTTCTGTCCTTTTTCATTTTCTCTGGTAGTGTGGGGAATGGGGATGGAGAGGGTTGATAGATGGGGGGACTATTTTGTACGGTTGCACAATGCGCCTTTCTTATGGACAATTTGCAAATGGATAGGAATCAAGGTTGTCATTCCGTATATGAATATGGAATGCTCATTAATGAGCAGCTTGGTATTTCTAGCTCGATTATGTATCCTCATTGAGACGTCGCTAATATTCTCCACAGAAGATGATTTTCGAGTTTGAAAATGCTTAATTTTCCTAAACAACATGAGAAAAAAAAACAAGTAAATGTCTTTATGGCCAAAGAAGGTTGCACATGAGATGCATGCCTCCAATCAAGTTTAGAGGTCAAACTGTTAACTATGTGTGCGCATAAATAACTGGGATACTATCGATAACTCTATAAAACTTCTGCAAGTAAAGGAAAAAAGGTGTGGGACAAACTTCCGCTAGTAAAGTAAAGTAAAGAATGGTCCGCTCAGTGATCAAGTAACATACTCGAGCCAAGTACAGAGGATATTGTTGTGAATTGTGATCAATTGAGAAATTTTTCCTTTTTTGGTGGCTCTATGAATCAAGTACTCCCTCGGTTTCTGATTCTATTTTTGGATGTTTTATTTAAAGAGTATACTTTAAAAAATTATGTCTACAATTTATATAAATCTTTCAACCTTACCATGATACAAACATCATTAATATATTTAAATATTTTTGTAATTATGATAAACTTCAATACTATTTACATGTCCCCTTAATTATTAGATTTTTCAAACGTGGACTTTTTGGATAGAACGGAAGAAGTAACCAACCCCGTGGAATTCACAAATCAAAGGAAGAGTAACGTATTAACAACTAATTCACGTAAATGCATTGATATAACACTTCATACAATTATTGTTTGTTCCAAAATCTTCAATTGTAAGTACTCAACAAAAGAACGTATTTACAATCCATAGTATGTCATCCAGTACGTGTAAGCATAATAAAAAATGTCATCACGTAAACAAACTTTCTATAATCCTATTGACTTGTATTTCCTCGGAATTATTCCTCAACTCGAAACTGAAATAAAGGTACTGGAAGGAACAAACATCCTGAAAAGGAATGTTTGAAACATGGAATTAACATCTAAAATTGAAGTTCAAGCAAAGTGAGCTCCAATTCTGAGGCTGGATTCCATATTCGCAAACACTACTTTAGCAACATTGCGAATGCACATGCCCTCACAGATTGGCGCTGGCTGACTCCATCAGCCCATTGCGTATCTGCTCACCAATATCTTTGACATGGCCCGGGCCATGGGGTATGAAAACTGTAGTGTTATTTGACGAGTTGCCAAGGTCCTTGATCGTGTCAAAGTACTGAGTTATCATGATAAGATCCATCACCTCCTTAGCTGAGGCTCCCTCCACCTTATGAGAGAAGTTCAAGATGTTTTCTCTCAACCCATCCGTTATGGCCTGCCTCTGCCGTGCAACACCAACACCACCCAAATACTTGGCTTCAGCTTCCGCTTCCGCTTTTTTCACTTGGAGAATCTTATCAGCCTCCCCTTTGTAAACACTAGCAAGCTGAAGCCTTTGAGCTGTGAACAAAAATATCATGGTACAGTTCAGTTCACTTGTCCAGTCAACTTATGTTGGGGTTTATTTGCAACACATACAGCTATAATCAGGAATTAATCAATAAACAGCATCGAGAAATGGAGAATTTCAAGAAAATTAGTTTAATGATTTGCAATGGTGCTAGGTAACCTGATATTGTCCTCCCTCTCTTTATATTAAAAAAGCCCTACATGCTACTTTAGAGGTGTTCTGCTCTAAGAGTCCTGTTTCAAAATTAAGCTACTAGATATTATGAGTTCCAACAATTACAATTATGACATTGAACTAAAAATATATGAGCAACATTTGGTAAATTATGAGCATAGTTAGTAAAATATGGGACATGTATAATACGTTAAAATAAACGTACAAGTTTTATACGGTTTTATTTCAAAGGTATGGCGAAAAAAATTCGGCATAATAATACATTAACGGTAAAAATACTTTTATACGCTTGTACAGATATAATACGAATATGATTGCAGTGGAGGGACTAAAAATACGTCTAATTTTGTATGAAATTCTTTATATTTTTATCATTTTTAGGTTTAAATATCTTAATATTTTTACATTTATACACTCTCAAAACTATTATTTTCATATTGTTACATATTTATGACAAAATAACTATGTGTTAATAGCTAAATAAAAGTATGATTAAACATATATACTCTTATGTGTGTACTCCAAATAGTATGCGTAGTAACAAATAATATTTCTTAGACTTCATAATTATTATTTTCATGTTAAATATCTAATTTCATCAATTTGAACAAGATTAATAATATAAATTGAATAATTTTAATAATAAAATTATATCAAAATTCTGTATATATCAAGTTTTATACGTGAAGTACAATACGTTTAAAGTTTTATATGTGTATTATACGATTCAACCCAAAAGTACGAGAATTTTTAATTAAGTTTGGTTTGAGTACGGTAAATGGGATTATTTTTTAATTATTTGTACATACGTATATTATACGCATACTATACGCGAATTTACTAACTATGATTATGAGATAATGTGCTTAACGGTCCGCATTGCTGAACGACGTAAAACAGTTATGACTATCTCCGTTATTGGAGAATTTCATTTAGTCCACTGAATGCTAGTTGATGAACTCGAAACTATGACGTTCGATTCCAAGACTAGGTGATTCTGTCTGATAAATGACAATTAGGAGTAACACTTAAAACAATGTAACTGAACCTTCATCAAGTACTACTCTTAACGCACAAGGCGCAGTAAACGAGCCTGCCCGGGCTTGTGTTCAAGCGCAGGTTTATATTTAATTGAGCTTGAGACAGTGAACCTATGTTCGAGCTCAATTCGAATTCTTCAAGAATAAACAATTGTTGAGTCAAGTTCGAGGTTTACTTGAGCCAAAGTCAAAAATAAACCAAAAATCATAGAAAACACAAGTTGTATATATTTCATGATTAGCGAGCTAATTCAAGCTGAGCTGAACTGGGATCGTTTATACCTCAGACCAAAAATCATTTCGAGCTCCACTCAAGCAAAACACAGTTTGAGCTGAATCGAGCATTAAATGAGCCAAGCTCAAGCTCGAGCCAGCTCCGTTTATCAAACAGTCCTACATATGTAAACCGGTATAGTAGTAAATTAAAAGCAACATGTTTGAAGGGCTTAACCTGCATTTATCTCATTCATAGCTTTGCGCACAGCAGGGTCAGGAATGATGTCAACCATCAGTATGTGCTCTATGTTGTATCCATATCCTCCCATCACCTGATCAATGTAATTAATTTATAAACAAATGTAATGTTATATGTATGGAAAAGCAATATGAAGATGAAATTATACTGATCAAATAGATAACATATAGCATCAATTCACCTTCTCAAGTTCTTCCAAAACAGCTTTGGCAACTTCATCCTTCTGCTCGAAGAGCTCGTCCAAATTCATTCTTGGAACATGAGCTCGCACCACTAAAGAAGTAAAATGGATCATTAAAAAGGATGAAAAGAATGTTTTTAGAAACACAGGTGTAGGGGAGAGAAGTTGCGGTCGGGGGTGAAGAGAGGACGTTAGTAGAGGGGATATGTACTTGGAGAATGAATTACCATCAAACACATAAGCTTGAATCTGCTCTTTAGGGTTCTGAAGCTCATAAAATGCATCATCAGCATTTTCTTTTACTACTCGGTACTGAATTGAGCAAACCAAGTGAACAAATACATTGTCCTGCAAAAAGGGTGATTTAAAATTGAGCAAGTATTGGCCAACAAGAAGAAAACACAGTGTTGCCTTGAACAACTTTTAACCACATTTCAATTGCACCGAATAAACAATGACTCACGTGCTTGAAATTGAATTTTATCTTCGCTTTTGAAACTATTTAGCATAACTAAGGATATCTAGGGATGATTGATTAGTGGTTAACGATAGACCATTCCTCAGCTATATAAAGAGTTCAATCTCAAAAGATGATCGTTATAGAAGGGTAGAACAATCATCTGAAAAGCAGTGACACAAACACAATGACACAACACTACATGATGCTGACACTTTGACACGAGCTCTTCCACATACACGGTAGGACACACACAGAGAGGGGACACGTTGCAGGAAACTAACTTTTATTCAAGCTTCAACAAATACCTAAGACTCATAAAGACATCATTATACAGTTTGGGGACTCTTAAGAGAGTTTTCCTATTTTTCCTATTTAAAAACATTATTTCTGGATTTGTTCCGACACTCTCAATACCAAGTTCAACACGTAGGAGAGTGTCCATTTCCAACATGATACGAATGCCAACACATGGGATGCTGGAGAGCATTCGTGCCAGTGGCCAATCATAGAACATCAGTTCAAGGTTTGGGCAACATATGACCATTATCTTCTTGCCAGAAAAATTTGCACTATTAATAATTTTGCAAGCTGTTGAGATTATTATGGGAAAGAAATTGATTACAACTTCTTTCGTCTCTATATAAACGTCAAATTGTGCACTTTACCGCTAAACGAGTATTAGTTTCACCACTATTTTTCCCAAAGAGCTTGGGTTCGATTCCCTCCTGTTACGGTGGGCGTGACGTAGGCGTTAGATCACCAAGCCTGGTGATCTAGCATGAACCAACACTTGCTCACACAGAGTTAACAAAGATGTCACTCTCTCCCTCTTTTGTATTTTGTTTTACCAAAAAAAAAGAGTATTACTTTCAATCAAATGCATCCTACAAGTTTTAGTTGCCATAGAAAAGACAACTTTCTAAAATCTATACGTTTAGCATAACATCAATTTTTGGTGTAGAGGTCATGTAAACTTTGTCCCCCTCATCTAGATTCCGTCTTTGCCATTTACCAGTTTACGATGTTTGTTAGAGATCAGGAATATTGGCATGAAGTAAAGACCTCCACCTGCCACAAATACTGTGTGGCATCAACCAACATCTGAACTCATCACGTTGAAATTTACAGGCATTGCCTTGGAAATTTTAGAAGAATGCGGTTTATCAACTGCCACGTTGAAGTAAATGCCATAATGAGGGTGATGTTAAGTGGTGGCAGTCCTAAGATATAAAATGCCAAATTTTGCATCGACATAAACCTCTCTTGACACCCAAAGATCAAACCACATATATGACCAATCAGGTCATAGGTCATCAGATTGTCCAAGGAAAAACTGTCTTTCCCAATCAAACTGAAACTTAACAAGAAGAAGATGATCCTAATCCTGAGGGCGAGTTTAATCAATAAGAGTCATTAGCAACAAAACTCAAACATAAGAAGTTCATAGTGCAGATGGTCAGTTTCTTGTGAACCACTGGGTTATGCTTGCTAGGGTTCAGTTTCTTGTATTCATTGGGTCATGCCAGCTCCTTGCAACTCCTTAGATGATAGATGGTTAAGATGGACTATCTTCTGCACCACTTATACAGCTGGGGCTAAGTTGCTGCCAGTCATCATTGATAGTGGCAGCAGTAATAACTTTGTTTCTAGCATTCCCACCATTTCGTTTAAGTTGCTAGCATAAACAATTACCATTTATGTTGTAGTCCAAAAGACCCAAACAAAAACAATTTGTTTGGCTTACTTTTACCTAATAATGTTATTTCGCCCCTATAAGTTAGACTATTTAGAGAACTCTTTGGAATTACACATCAGTTCGATAAGAACTCAAACAATCATACGTATAACACATCAGTTAGAAGTCAACGTACTTGTAGGTCACACTAGTGCACTAATCACAATGTGGAACACATCGGTAAAAAGTCAAAAGTTGTGATACTTCTTTCCAGATATTTGGCATTACCTCTCAAATTTATCTTATCCAGTGCATACGAAACCAAACAACCTCTATCATGGGCAAGATATACAAGGAACCTAGTGCTCCGCTACTCTTACACATCATCACATCAATTTTGCCAAAAAATTAAAATGAAACAAAGTTCATTCAAATAATCAGTATACAAGAGGATGCTGAAAAATATACTAGCTATAAAACATAGATCCTTAAACATAATAATAAGATCGAGCCTCCTAATAGGATTGAAAAAACACTAAATTTCTTCATCAATTTTAAATTGCAAACAAATATACAATCAACAATTCATTAAATTATAGTCGATTAATTAAGAGCATATAAAAATGAGTTAAGAAACGATGAATAATGTCTAAAAAACCTAGGTAAGAAGAGAGAAAGGACCTTGGTTTTGGTCTCGATTTTGACATCGAGGGAGTTGATCCTGGTGGAGAGAATGCCGGCGAGGTACTCACCGGCGAAAGGATTGAAGTAATTGAGACCAGGCTGAGTGAGTTTGTAGAAGCGTCCCCATTTCTCAACGATGCCTACGCTTGCTTGGTCTATGCACCCACAGAATACACACGACGCGTTCCCCATCTCTCTCTCTCTCTCTCTCTCTGTGTGTTCTGACCTATATACGCACCAGGCCAAAGCGAATCATCCGTACCCAAACCGCCTTAGCCGGGATATTTTTTTGTTTTTAAACTAGTCAAATAGTCGACTCTTGTTATGTTGGAGTAAACACCCGCGGTTGTAGACAAGATGTTACACACACAAATATAAATGGATTAAATTCACCGGCAATTCTTGCACCGTACTAGATTTTGCACTTAAATAAATTTTTTTATATTTGAAGGTTAAAGACATGTTATGAATGTCAATTTTTTTCTGTTTTTAATGTCATTTTAATCGTTATTCGACTATTTTTTAAACATAATTTTTTGAATGTTTGTTTAGTGGAAATGATTCAAAGGTTTTGTATCTAATGTTTGTTCCTATTTCTTTGATTTGTCTTAAATAATTGATATAATAGTACATTTTACGTGCGCGCGTGTATATATATATATATATATATATATATATATAAGCAATATTATGTGTACCTAAAGAGTATTAATTTTTTTACACTAAATGATGTGGCAACTGATGTAGTACAAAAAAATAAAATTAAAAATCATAATTAATGTATCACATCAGCTGATATATTATTTGGTGTAAAAAATTTAGTACTCTTTAAATATCCATAACATTACTATATATATATATATATATATATATATACATATATATATATGGGGGGAGTATTTAATGGTTACTTTTTTATCTAACCATCAATGGTTACTCTCATTATCAACCGTTGGATCAAAAATTAAAGGTTGAGATTTAATGCATTAAATGACTCACCTATTTACATTAATTGCATTTTTCAACCAACCATTAAATCTCAACCTTTAATTTTTGATCCAACGGTTGATAATGAGAGTAACCATTGATGGTTAAATAAAAAAGTAACCATTAAATACTTCCCATATGGGGATATATATATATATATATATATATATAAAAGGTCAAGTCAATCTGGGAAGTGTGAGGCATTAAAGAGGAAGTAGGAACTGGTATTGGGTTTCTTCACCAAGGGTACCTTAGTCATTTCAAGAATAAACTAAGGGTACTTTCCGATAATTTCGTTAACATTGCTTAACCGAGTTTTTGTGTCAGACAGTTGGGGTAAATGCACCATTGGTCCCCGAAATTTGGTCTTGTACACAATCAGTCCCCTATGTTAGAAAAGTTTTACGACTGACCAAAGTATGCAATTTTTGCACACCGCCTGTGATGGGTGGCGTTAGGGCTGGGACCATCAGTGTGCAAAAATTGCATACTTTGGCCAGTGGTAAGACTTTTCTAACATCGAGGACTGATCGTGTACAAGCTCGAACTCCGAGGACCAATAGTGCATTTAACCCCAGATAGTCCATTGGGGTTTGATATTCGGTAAATTAGTTTACTAGTACAACACGACATAGTTTAAAGGTAATGGGGCAAGTGAATCCAAGCACAAGATAGGGAGTTGGAGACTACTATGGCATAGATCACGTACATAGGTGGATGGAGAGATACTTGAGGCTAGGGGTGTAACTTCGAACCGTCGAACCGCGAAATCGAAAAGAATCGAACCAAACTGCGGTTTTGTTCGGTTTTAGATTAGGGTGGTTCAGTCACAGTTTGAAAATTTTATAAACTGGTCATTCGGTTTGGTTTGTTATTTTAGGGGTCAAACCGAACCAAACAAAAATGGTAATCTCAAGCCTTGGTCTATCAACTCTCTCTCACATTAGCGTAATGTCGTGCCTCACTCACCTTGTTAGCGCTCTCCTCCTTTCATCTCTGACATTCTTTTTCGCATCTCATAAAATCAAAAAATTTTCTCAACCATCATAAGATCTCTCTCAACCTTAACGAAATTAGTCTTAAATTTCTTTTTCTTTTTCAATATCTCTTCAGTAGTTCTGAAAAAATAATTAATAAAAAAATAAAATATTTTGAACCGTAAAACCAAACTGAACCGAACCAAACCAAACCGAATGGTTCGGTTCGATTCGGTTTCGAACCTCAGACGATTCAGTTCAGCTTGAAAAAAATGAAGCAAGTAGGAGGCGATTCGATTCGTAGTTTTGACATAAAACAAATCATTTACACCCCTTCCTTGAGGCAATGGAGGCAAATTTAATTTGTGTTTCCCAGTGGAGGCGAAGGTTATCTTCTCCTGTCTTTTCATAATTTCATTTACTTTCAAGGGTTAATTCCACCATTGGTCCCTAAAGTTTGGGCTTATACACCAATAGTCCCCGATCTTAAACTTGTATCACCACTAACCAAAGTATCCAGTTTTTGCAGACCACTGGTCCCTGTGTTGGACGACGTTAGATTGTCAACCATTAAGTAGTTATGTGAAATCCCACGTGCCTTGGACTCCGTGCAAAAGGGTCATTTCCGTGACTAGATGGTTTCCCCTTTCTTAATCGTACGTGAAACGAAAAAATCATTAGTCAAACTACTTTACTTTACTGAGAAGAGTTAAGGGTTCGTAAGTGCTAGGGTTCGCAATTGTTAGGGATTGTAATTGCAATTAAAATTGAAGGAACGATATAAAGATTGCTGAGGATTTTTGCAAAGACGATGGCTACACTTTGGGAGATTCATAAATGAGAATGGACTCATGATCGTAACAACATATATTGTAAGTCCTTTTATTCCTTTTTTGAAATTTGTTCAAATCTCTCAAGTATAGTGAGAATTTCGAGTCGTATTTTGTTGATATGTGATGATTTTGAGTTCTTTTTTCGAAATATGTCAGATGGACTTGTATTTCGAGCTCTATTTTGTTCATATTTGAGCATAGTTAGTTTTATTCCACTCATAAGTGGTTTTGTACACTGTGGTGCTCAATAATTTTGGAGCATTTGCATTTGTTATACCTATACATTCTACTCTGCATATGTGCAATTTTTTAAAGTAAAGAATCTGAAATTGTACTACTCTGCACATTTGTTGTGATGTTCCCTCTTTTGTAAAGTGTTCGCAATTGTGGTCCCTATGATGTTTGTTTGTTTAATAATCTTGTGGTTTAATTACTGAAAGTTGTTTGTTATATATTTGCTACAAATTGTACACATGTGTAATTTTTTTAAAGTAAAGATAATCTGAAGTGCGGTGCAATTGTGTCCCTATGTTGTTTGTTTGTTTATTTTAAAGTGCACTGCATTTATATTTTGTAAGTGGATGAGATTGGCTTTTTGTACATTTATATGCATAGTAAATTGTAAAGGACTTTATTTATAAGTTTGTGGTCCCCGTGCTATTTGTTTGTTTGCATTTGTTGACCCCTATGTCTTTTTTCATTCTATTAATTAGTTCTCTTTTAAAATGCAATCTCACAGAGTAACTTTTTTTCCTTAAAAGTCCATCATGGAGGTCAGTTTACATTCAATCCTAAGAAGGTATATAGTGGTGGCAAAATTAATTATGTTGATTATTTGATGGATGGAGACATAAGCATGAGTATTCTTGAAGAGATATTACAGAAATTAGATGTTGTTGGAGATGGGGTTAGGTTTTACTACTTTCTAGAACCAAGTACTAATTTACAGAAAGGGTTAAAATACTGTGCAAATGATGATGATCTAAACATTGTATATGATTGGCTGAAAAGTGAAAGAGAAATTAAGTTATTTCTGGAGGTAACTCAAAATAGGGTGGTCAGTGGTCCTAGGAGAAACTTGTCTTCATATCTTGTTAGTGATGATGTTAATATCACTGATGAGCTTGAGAAAGATCTTACAAATGAAATACAATATCATTCTAAGAGTGGGAGTGATGCTGAGAGTAATGCTAAGACTGATGCTGAGACTGATGGGCATGACCTTAATGATGTAAGTCAGATATTGGGCAAGGGTAAGGAAAAAGTAAGTGATGCTGAAAGTGATAGTAGTTATGTCTGTTCAGAGTGCAAATTCTGATGAATTAAGAAGTTTATGCACAACTGATGAGGAAGGTGAGTTCAGTAGATGGAAAAATGCAAAAACCAAACGTCGAGAGTTTAACATGCTAACTGATTTGAAGGATCCAAAATTTGAAGTAAACATGACATATACATCAGCTCAGGATGTTAGGACTATCATACACTCTTATGCAATTGTTAATAGGAGGGATGTGATCTTAAAGAAGAATGACAAGGTCAGGATTAGGGAAATATGTAGAGGGAATAATGCATGGCCTTGGGCTATACAAGTGACTTTTAATCAAGGGTGAATTACAGGCCGGTCCCTTTTTCAATATTTGTAATCGCTCCAGTCCACTCATCTTTTTTTAAAATCGAAAAAAAGCATTTTTGGGTGAAAAGACGATTATGCCATTAATGAAAGAAAAACACGCGCGCATCAGTAACCCAAGGCATCGCGATGAGTAATCCAAGGCATCGCGTGGGTTAATCATCGCGATGAGCAACAGTATGGTATTGATATTATACAAAATTCAAACTTAAATCATTGATTAAAGTCCCAAAATCAGTCCAAGAACATCCTATTTTCTGGACAGCACACTGCCAAGCCGATTTGGATCTCAAAAATAGTATTTTTTTTTTGTAGAAAAATTGTGCACAAATATAGTACTAAGTTAGGATAACAATATGAGATTGATTTTAAATAAATTCGAAGCTTAAAACATAGATTAAAGTGGTCAAAACAGCCCAAGAACAAAGAAAAATGGGATGAACTCAAAAAATTTAAATTTGAATTCGTGTTCTATGCATGGAAATTGATACCCAAACATGAGTGAAGACTATATTAACAACATGAAATCATTTATACATCAATTCGAACCTCAAATCTGAAGCAACAATGTTGTTAAGGGCATTTTAGGAAAAAAAAATCAAAGTGCCTTTTAGCTGTTAAAAAAAATGGTGGACTGGAGAGAAAAAAGTTTCAGAAAGTGGACCGGCCAGCAATTTCCTATTTAATCAAATGACCAATGATTGGGAAATTATACAAGTCTGAACACTGTGCAACATGACTCATCAAATAAAGTATGCAGCAGCTTCTTGGCTTACTAAGGAATACATGGAGTCTATCAGGTCAAGTCCTCAATAGTCCACAGGGGCTTTTAGATCACATGTGAGGTCTGACAAATCAATTATAATATCTAAGGGTCAAGCATATAGAACAAAAAGAATTGCACAAGATTTAATTTATGAAAATCACTCAGAGTAGTATGGTCTTGTTAGGGATTATGTAGGTGAAGTTTTGAGAACAAATCCTGGGTCAACAATCAAAATTCAATTTGAGGAGTACAATGAAGAAGATCATGTGAGACAATTCAAAAGGTTGTCCTGTTGTATTGGGGCTTTGAAAGAAGGTTTCATGGCTGGTTGACTGGTTGTAGAAAAGTTTTAAGATTTGATGGGGCTTTTCTTAAAGATCCATTTCCAGGACAATTACTATCAACAGTTGGCATTGATGCTGACCGCAGTTGTCTATGCAGTGGTTGAGGCAGAGAATAAAGATGCATGAAAATGGTTTCTTGAATCGGTAGTTGATGAGTTCCAAATCACCAATCAGTAGCAGGTATTCATTTCTGATGAACAGAAGGTATATAAATGATTTAATAATTTATGTTCCAGCTGTTATTTATAAAATGTTCATTTATTTTATTGCTTTAAATGTTATATATCTTATTATGTTACTGTTGCTTCTCATAAGGTTTAGTTCCAGCTATTCAAGAGTGCACAGGGGAAAAGTTTAGATAGATTGTTTGTTCAGAACAGCTAGGGCACACACAAAGAAACGTCTTTCTGGATTGGATTAGTCCAAGAGGTTTTGATCACAGCCCTAGATCCACACGCACAATACAACTCTGCCATTTTTTCTTAATTGAGGAGCTTGAGAAATGGTTTACTCTTCACTGGCTTTAAGGGCTTTAATGGAGGTATAAGGGAGTTATCTCTGGAAGCGGGAAACTACCAATCCCACAAAAATGACCATTTTGCCTTAAGTCCAAGGCACGTGGGATTGCACATGACTACTTAACAATTGACAATCTAACGCCGTCCAATACAGGGACCAACGGTGTACAAAAACTAAATACTTTGGTTAATGGTGATACAAGTCTAAGATCGGGGACTATTGATGTACAAGCCCAAACTTCAGGAACCAATGGTGGAATTAACCCTACTTTCAAAGGTCAAAAGAAAAGACACGTTGAATATCGTTAACAACGCAATGTAAGTAACATTATAAAGAGTGATGGGATAATTGGCGAACACAGACAGCCTAGATAGAAGCTAACTAACCAATTACATACATTCCCAGGTCATCATGTGATCAACTTAAAACATAACCACAAAATTACTCAAGTCTACTAAAAAATTTGTCTTGTCTATTATGATCCATATTTGTAAAAAAGTTGGATGAGCTACAAAAGAAGCCAAGCAACTTCAGTACATTCCACAATCAAGAAAACTAGAAATTCTCCCCCAAATAGCAGATTTTGTGCTGCTTAGTACTTTGGAGCTGGCTTCTGGGTTGGCAACAATCCAAAGCGTTTCTTCAGAAGAACTCTTTGCCTTGAGTACTTATCATCTGGGGAAAACCGAGCTGCAAATAAAGGACAAAAGGTCAACCACCAGCATCAAACTCGCAACCTTAAAAAAATATACAGATCAACAACGCGTTTGCCATAGGCCGACACACTTGCAAAAAGTATTTCTGGACTCTTTCAAACAACCGAAGCTTATACGATTGTAGGGAAGAACTTCACTCAGAGTTGGAACAAAAGCTGGAAATAACTGGGGCGGGGGGGGGGGGGTTGGGAAGAAAAAAATAAAGAGCTAGGACCGAAGCTTATAAAATAGCAGCATACTTGCACCTAGCTAATGATACACTCCCTCCGTTCCTTTCCATGCAAAGAGTCCACTATTCCATTTTTTGAGGTTCCACTTAAAGAATCCAATTTCAAAAATTATGCCTACAAGGCTACAATCTCTATAACCTTTCAACTTTAATCTCCAAATATGCATCGTGTTTAAACTCAAGCATTTTTTGTAAGTATGACCAACTTCAAGTATACTTGTATTATATTTTTCAAACATGGACTCTACTTGGAATGGAGGGAGTATTTAAGTTCTTCAAACATCTTCCAAGCATCGTTACACAATTCCTCAAGAGTGTTTGTGATTAGAACAAGGCAAATAACACTCACAAGATCAACCAAAGTATAAAACAAAGGTTACTTTATAAACATGTTGAACAAAAGTCAATTTAATAGTCTCATCCAAATTATCAACAGGACTAACTCCATACAGCAAACTTGCACCAAGGCTAATGACCTACCACATATGAAACCTAGGTGACAATAGGGGTGCTAGAGGCCACCCTATTTTCCGAGTTTTGTTGAGGAAATGCGGGCAAAAATAATGCTAGAAGACAGAGGAATACATCAAGAGGTGTTACCTGGATGAGCAGATTGTGTGGCCAAGCCAAGCGGTGTTTCTTTCTGCATGCCAAAATGAAGTAAGAAAAAGTCACTCTAACTATACTCTACATTCAGGAGACAAAAAACTAAAGGTTTCGCATAAAGAATATAACTTGTCTGAAACCATACAGCATAATTTCGGACTCTAACTATACGAAGAAAGCCTATATGGCTTTTTTCGGTCATTTAGAGCTTATCTAGAGATATTAAATTCTCTTGCAATTATAAACCTTCTAGCATATCCTGGGCTTGTTCAGTTTTATCCTTCATTTCTAAACACTTGACTTAAAAAAACATAAGTCTCATCATCCTCTTCCCTATTTTCAGGAACTTCACTTGTTTCAGTTTTATCACTTCCTCAACAAGCCCTTGAACAGTTCATCCGAGGAAAACAATCATCCAGTGAAAAATATATCCCAAGCAACTATCATACAGGTGAACTACAATGAAGCAACATGCACACAACGTTGATACAAACGATAACAAAAGATTTTCATCATAGTTGAGCCCTGGTACTTCACAGACCTCGACTTACATCCTAAACAACTGGGAAGCTTACAAGCCTAAAGTTGCCTTTTCATTATCATTGATTACATGAGCATTTACACTGCAGTCCAACTATAAATTAAAACCAGTGAAGAAATCCCAAGGAAGTGATAAAATGAAATTGAATGAAAGTAATCCCAAGGAAGTGATAAAATGAAATTGAACGAAAATACCAAGTAATCAGCTACATACTCTTATCACTTAAAATAAAATCAGGCACTCTTATAATATCATCTTGTTGGAAACACTGGCTTTTGGCCAACTTTGTGAGGGTCCCATTCGTGGGGAGTCTGACCACGGTAAATGGTGGTTGACCTACGATGAATATTGGTGTTTGTATGGGAGCCAATTTTTCTTTGGAATCATAATTATAAGACTTGCAATGTGGGTACTTTGTCACTTGGTTGTGTATTCAACAAAGTCAAAAGTGTGTATGCCACATGGACTATAAAGGGTAAATGGATGCGCCTTAAATGGACTAACATTCTAGAGATCCTTGCTAAAGTAACATGTCAGGGCGCCTCTTTATCTTTTTGGAGAAAATTCTTTTGCAAATTTATAACTTTTCAGTATTTCCAAATAGGTCCTTCACATTACTGTTTCAGATTGGGTTTCCTAAACTGATTGGGCTATTACTGTCCTGTTGGGTTTCGAGTTTCTCTCTCCATAACCTAATAGAAGTGCAGCTGTTATGTGTACTTGAAGGGAGTTTCAGAGCAGAAAAACACACAACTCTGCTCTCTCTGCTCTCTCTCTCTCTCTCTCTCTCTCTCTCTCTCTCTCTCTGTGTAATTCCCAAATCCCTGGTGATTCGAGTGAAAGCTTACGGCAAACTGAGGATGCAGTTGAAAAGAACCCAGAGTGGTGTGCGTTGATTGATACGAGTTCTGACATCATTTTATCCACAAAGAAAATTGCCCAGCTCTGAAATCGCACGAGTAATGGTCAAGATTTTCTCTACGACAAGTTACAGGTCACTCGATCTGCTAAGATTCCTAAACATATTTTATTTTCTGTAGTTATTTTCCTACAATTCTTGTTTGGTTATAGTTTTGTTTTGGCTTTGGTATTATTTAATTTACATGATTATTACGACCTCATTAATTGTTAATCTGCTTATGCCTTAATTATTTTCCAACTTATCAACATCAAAAATCTAGACTATTCATATTCATGTAAGATCAAGGGACAATGTTTAGATTCATAGTTTATATTTCCTAGCCCACAAATTAAAATTTGAAATTTAGCCACATTTAAACAACAAAAACATACATAGTTAGAGATGAACGTCATGAAAAATAAACTCCAATAGTACAAAAACTACATCGTTAATCGAAAAGTTATTCAAGAAAGAAAAATTCAAACCTTAACGGTGTAAACTTTGTCACCATTGTCATTTATGTAGAACTGGAGATACATTTTAGCTTAACGCGCACCTGCTAAACCAAAAAACAAAAAATCGTCAAGCTCAATTTTTAATTCACACACACAGAAAATTAATAACAAAGAAGTAGTGATTGTTATCTCTGGCAATACAACCAGGCAACAAAATAAAATACATCTTCAAGGTTTTATTTTTTTAAATATTTTTTTCTCATGAAGCAAACAGGGAATAGAGAAATTGTACTAGGGACGAGTAAGGATGTGAATGGAACAACTGTAGGGGACTTGCAGGCGATCTTGACTAGCGGTCGGAGAGTGGTGGCTGCTGGCTTTTGCTCGACTCTGGGTTCACTGTCTCCCCCTCCAAAACCCTTAATTTTTCCCCGTAACTATATATATTACCGTCAGGCGCCAATGTTGAACCTAGAATGGGATATCAATATGTGAGAAGTTGAAAACCTGGATCTGTAATGGGCTGCTAGAGGTTAGCTGCAGCAGGTTGGGCTACCAAGGTGTCAAGGACTAAATAATAGAGAAGAAAATTAAAAGGGCCATGTTAAGACCTCCTTATAATAGATTGGGCCGACTCTCAACAGAGTTCAAGCTTGGGCCTGAGAGTCTTGCTGCTTGCTCAAACTGCAATTGTGCAAGGACCAAGCTACTCGAGTTTTACTGACATTCGATTTGATAAACGATTATTTGAAATCGAATTCATGAGATAATCAAAGGTTGAATTACAGGTCCATTTTTTAACATTTTAATTCGTTTCAGTCTATTTTTTTTTTAATAAAAAAATTATTTTTTGGTTGAAAAAATAATACTCTTAATGAAATCAAAACACGCGTGCATCAAGTATCCTAAGGCATCGGGATGCAATAATTGGGCATCAAAATTCAATTTGAGATGTAACAATTGGGCATCGCAATGCATCAATTAGGCATCGGGATGCAGTGCCACTTTTTCAGATTAATTTGGGAATCGGGATGTAAAAATTGGGCATTGGAATTAAATTTGAGATGCAACAATTGGGCATCGGGATGCAAGAATCGTCCATTCGCGAATTCTTTCATACTCCTATGGAAGAACACAACACTTGCTTGAAGGCTCAATATCATATGGTAATGAGCTTTCTTCTGCTATTATAACTTATAATTACAGTGTATATAGCTTCTCATATTTATTACTCCCTTTTCAATCAATCCATAAATTAAAATACATACAGTTTGAAGTGTGGTTATGAATTAGACATATGTTTTACATTGTGTTTTGGCTAATGATCTAGCTTTTAATTCAAAACAGTTGATTACAAAATTCGGAGGAAGTGCTGCCCCTAAAGAATGCAAAAATTCTGCTCCCCTCCAAACGACAGTGAAGAACTGAGGAATTTAAACGCAAAAGCAGTTATGGAAGAACGGGGGTATTTTAGGAACAATTTTATAAAATTGCCTTTTAGCGGTTAAAAATAAAAATGATGTACAGAAGATAGGCCTGGCAATTGGGTCGGGTTGGGTCGGGTTGAGTTAGACCAATTTGGGTAATGAGTTAGTTTGGGTCAGAACCCGTTACAACCCAAAATAAATTTGGATCAAACGGGTCGGGTCGCATTGGGCCGGGTATTTTTTGGGTTGACCCGTTTTTTTTTTTTTCACATTTTGCCAAGAAAGTCTTATTTTTACTGTTAGAAAATACCATGAGCTCTACAATTTCCACACTCAATAAGGAATTCCTATGGAAAATACTCTACAAAACAGAACAGCTTTGCCTTTAAAATGGAATGTTCTTCATGTTGGTTTTCTGGAAAGTGGACCTCCATTTCTCGCAATAAACCGCAAAAGCTTCACATAAACATCCTCCGCCACACCCATGACAAGATTAGCACTCGGATGCACTTTGTATACCATTCATCATCAACAGTTTAACTTCCAAAAATCAAGTATGACATTATACTCGCTTTATCAAATGAAAAATTTATGATATATACTCCGTGTGAGGAGATATTACTCGTGCTCACCCCATCATTCTTTGCCTTATTCAAAATACTCCAAAATCGCTTCAATCTACCATTCTTACGTCAACTCTACTTTCCCGCTTCACAGAAATCTCGCTCCACATATGGTAGCCACATTCGTATCTACTTTCTCACTAACTTCATCGCCAGAAAGATAGAGCATGTAAGACTCGGCACCAATGTTCTTCCTTGTACGTAAATTTACCTCTCTTGAAATAGATATAGCACTCAAAGGTCGAGTCCGGTATCTTCGTTATCACCGAACCGTATCCGATAGCCATTGCTGAATATGTAAGGCTGAGTTGTGATCAGAAAGACACTCTTGAACCCAATTCCTGAAAAATTATAGACATTTAATTAGAAGCACTTTACAGAAAACAAATTTATATATAAATTTCCTGAATTAGAAAAATAAAGGGAAGAGAACGCAAGGAATCTTTATTGGGATATCACTTCTGTTCTTCCCTTTTTTAACTCTTCCCTTTTATACTCAGGGTTTTAAATTATCTGGGAAACAATCCACCACGAAGGGAAAATTAAGTAAGGAGGTACGAAAGTTATAACTTGCTCGAATCTGAGGAAGCAAATCAGATATATATCCATCTCAATCTTAACTTCAACATGTGCTTCATGGTAAGAAAATAAATAAACAGAGGAGATGTAAGAATTTAATCAAAATACTCCTTTCAAACTCTGTCATTT
Organism: Platycodon grandiflorus; assembly: GCA_016624345.1. Classification (NCBI taxonomy): domain Eukaryota; kingdom Viridiplantae; phylum Streptophyta; class Magnoliopsida; order Asterales; family Campanulaceae; genus Platycodon; species Platycodon grandiflorus. The sequence goes on from CM028361.1 coordinate 11,982,671, forward strand.
ACGTCCAAAATACAAATATACATGCCACGAAGACAAGTGGACATAATATACAGATTGGATTGGTCCGTCCACTTCTTGGACCCAATGCTAAAACTTTCAAACTTAGATCATAGACAGCTTGATTTTCCAATGGGCAGAGTTAGTTACCATTGGTTGACAACTACGATGGGCACTCGGTGACAAATGGAGACAACTCCGTCAGCATTGCTAACACAAAATAATGAATGTTGAATGCCTCGATTTTCATTAGGCCCTGTCTCAACTATGAAAACACTTTCTTGGTCAATGTCTTTTGAGTCTGATGGAAATTAAGCTACAAAACTAATAGCTGGACAAAGCATTAATAAGAAGCGTGTCGATGGATTTGTGATCATATTATTCTCAATTCGTTCTTAATATATTTAACTTGTGCAGATATAGAGTGTGTATGAGGAGGCATTTCATTTGCATCTTCTTGTTTCAATGTTGCCAACATTGTTATCTTGATAAGAAAAACAATACCAAAAACTGAAGTTATTGGGGAACAATACCAAAAAAAAAAAAAAAGAGAGGGGCAAAAACAATACCAAAAACAATACCAAAAAAAAAAACGAACAGGAGACTAGATAAGAAACACATAGAAGATTACAAAAACTGAAGTTATTGGGGTGATCTTCACAATGTTGTGCTGGAATTTTTGCGAATTCTCTATGGCTAAAGCTTGGTCTAGCACCCTTATAGCTACCATTCCAAAACTGAAGTTATTGCCTCATTCAAAGACCTTCGCCCAAGAAAATCAAATGAAAAAGGGGCAATCTCTGTGGAAGAGTACTTAGAAATCAAAATGATCCAGGTCACAAGTAAAATCAATCAAAAGAAGCAAAACCCTAATGGGAGAAGAAGCAATCAAACGGTAAATAGTAAGAAAAAGAGCATACCTTTTCGAGGAATTTAAGCTGTCTCATACCCTAGGGTCGCGGCATGTTCGGCAGAGGAGGCGAACGGAGAAGGTAGTGGCCGGAGACGTTGAAGATGAAGGATGCCGGAGTGGGGAAGGGGCGCGCTTGGGGGGGTGGGCGGCGCGTTGTTGGAGAGAGGGAGAGGGGCAGAGAGAGAGAGAGAGTGTGTGTGTGTAGGACTGCGGCGTTAGTAACGGGTTTAGGTGGGTTTGCGGGTTCAATCCGTTTTAACCCGTAAATTTTATTAGGTTATAACGGGTAACCCGATATTATTTGTTTTATTAATGGGTTGGGTTGGGTTGGATAATTAGTGGGTTGGATTGGGTGGGTTCTTGGGTAATGGGTTTAAATTGACGGGCCTAACTGAAGAGAATAAAAACTTTCTAAAGTGAATTGGTCAACAATTTTCCGATAATGAAACCTAGCTAGTTTGACGGTATTTCCAAGCTTGTTAATTATCAAGGTTGGCCCAAAGAGCTCACAAACCAGTTGTTTTGATTGAAAAAAAACCTAAATTTAGTAGCTTGGCTTGATAAAATGTTTAGTTGACACGGACTAATCAAGTCAAGCTTAAAAACTTTATCAAGTTAGATAATAGCATCGAATCAAGTTTGAGGATTCAAACGCTCAACTCGACTTATAGTAAAGTTTGTGACTCAAAGTTAGAACCGTGTTCTGCAGATTTATTTTTTATTTTTCTGTTTGGTGGAAAAAGGAAAACAATTATGGGCAAAATTTGGGCAGGTTCCCTTTAGACAATTTTCAACCGTTAAAATCCACTATAATTGTTTTCAATCGCTTAAAAATACTTTTGTTGCAAAATATTGTCTAGGTCCTTAAAAAATATGGATCAGTACGCTGTGCTTCGCGATGCACAAAATTTTGCAAATTGCTAAGGCTTTTGTTGAAGATATGAATTGAGTTTCTTGGGAAGTGAAGGTGACAACAAGCTCAAAGGGGAACAGTTTTGAAACAAATAGTTAATTTATCACTTAAAAAGGATTTAAACAATTGAAAACAAATATAATATTTTTAAGCAATTGAATATTCTACAAAAAGTACCGACTACCTACCCACAATTTTTCCAACAATTATAATGAATGATACCGTATAAGTTTGGATTGGGCTTACATTTTGTTTACACTTTCGCACATTGTACATAAAAGGTCATTGTTGGGCCAGTAGGTTCCAACCCTTTTGGAACAGATCGGCGGGTACCCAGTGATCAAAACCACTCTAAGAAGTCCTCATGGTTCAGCCACAAGGAGAAGGAGAAAGGAAGAACATATTTCATGATTACAGAAGAGCATTTGACACGTTTATATAGTGCATTATAACTAATACCGAGATACTATTGTGTCAAAGTGGTTTAAAAAATTAAATTTACTTTGTACCACTTTAACAAAATAGTGCGCTGCTATTGATTGTAGTGTACTACGTAAATATGCAACATAATGTTTTGAAACCATTAAATATTTTATCTACGGAGGAGAAGTTATAAATATTACCGCCAACGTAGAGAATGAGTTGTTAGGAACCTTGGGGGCAGCTAAACGAATCGAATAGTCTCAAACGTAACTCGATTAACCTTGAGTTTGAGTCAACATTCATTGAAGTTTTTTTTTTTTTTTTCATTCATTGAAGTTCAAACTCAATTTTGAGCTCATTTAATTTTTCGAGTCAACATGTTTACAAATCGACTGTACAGCAGCTTTGTTCGCAAACAACTCGTTCGAATTTAGCTTGTTTGTTTGCAAGAAACTCAAATTTGTTAAAAAATTTGATTTCATATATTATGGTAATATGTACTCTAATAATTATATATACTCATGTGCAATCTCACGTGCCTTGGACTCATTAGCATATACATATACATATACATATATATACATATACATATACATATATATATATATATAAATGTAGACAGGAAAATTTTAAGGTAAAGGTGAAGCACTTACTTTTAAGGATGCACCAGAAGTACTGGATTATTTATTTATTAATGAAAGGGGTATATTACAAAGGGGATTTGTGTTAAGCACATGAACCAAATAGTGTATCTGATTTTACAATGAGATAGAGAGAAGAGGGAAATTTTTCGAGTATGAAAAATGGACAATATGTCCTCTCATATATACTAAGTGAATGCGGAATTGAAATAATTTTCTTCAAGTCCGAAAAGCCAGGTGTCCTTCATAATTGGTGGAGTCGAGCAAGGCCTTCTCACTTTTTCTGATAGTGGAGAGGGACGGCTGTAAAGTTGATGGCCGACCAGGAATAATGGAGCACTCAGCACAGTGCCTGGAGGTAATAATAAATATTTCTTTTACTTTATCAGATGGCAGACAAAGTAAAAGTCCGAGTCTTTACTTTTGATGGCAGATAGGAATATCTGCTTTCGAAGTAGTGGATGGCTATTCTTCCATCTTGTCTTTGTCTTTTTTGACTTTAGCTTGGGTAATGCCCACCATAGCATCCATGTAATCTTCTAGAAAAGGTGACTCATCATCTTCAGGATCTTGGGATTCGCCGGCGAGAATAACAAAAGTAGAACCTGCTACTGTTGGCTAAGAAATTGGTTCTGGTTGGGAGGCAATAAATTGCTCCTTCATGGTTTCCAGAACTTTGAGCTGACATTCCAAATCTGAAATATTCAGATTTTCTTTTCTGATTTTTTTCATCATGTATGTAAATACATTTTGAATTTCAAGCTGAGTTGGAGCCTGAGTTTTCTTTTGAGCTTCCTCGAAAGCTGCAACATATTTGGGTACTGTCTCTTTTAGTTTAGTGACAGTTTCTTCGGTGTTAAAACATCCCACCATTTAAAATGTAGTCCTGTACAAGACTGGAATTTTAAATTCATCAAAGGAGACTTCCAAGTCCCATTTCCAGATCCAAGTGATCTGATTTTCTGTAAAAAATCATGAAGTATTTCGGCCTATTGGTAGATCGACCGCAGTCTTTCCTTTCAATTTTGGATGGTAATGGTACCAAGGAATGAATTGATCACAAATCTCCTTCGGAAGTACTTCCAAAGTTGAGCCAAATCGATCCCACCATCTTAGAAACCAAGTGGGAAATCCATAATGTTCATGAATTTTTGGATTAATAACAAATAACCAAGTGTGCTTACGCACATGATTCTGGTAATAGAAGGCATAAAATCATGCCTAGATGTAATCCCAGTAGTTGTATTCAACAGCCTTATTGATTTTTAAGATCTTAGGCTTGGATGGGTCAAGCATACTCCACTGATGGGGATGCAATATCTTTATAATATAACACTTCGAATGAGTTTGAGAGGGTGTTTTTCCCCCAGAATCTGATTTATAGAGGAAATTGTGATATCCCACATCGGGTAGATGTGGGACTTGTGTGTGCCTTATAAGGGGCTAACCACTACCACTGGGCACCAACCTATCCATGGATTTTTGGGTGGCTTGTGGTGGGCCAGTAGACCCAGATGCTTAGTGGGCCAGTACGTGGGCTATGCGTGGCGGACCGGGCTTCGGGCTCGGGTCGTTACAAATGGTATCAGAGCCAGGTTCCGGCCGGAAATGTGTAGGAATACATCACCCGGGGTGCCGATCCTTTGGACCTCCTTTGGCTCTTGACGAGGACGTCAAGGATTCAAGTGGGGGAGATTGTGATATCCCACATCGGGTAGATGTGGGACTTGTGTGTGCCTTATAAGTGGCCAATCACTACCACTGGGCACCAACCTATCCATGGACTTTTGGGTGGCTTGTGGTGGACCAGTAGACCCAGATGCTTAGTGGGCCAGTGCGTGGACTATGCGTGGCGGACCGGGCTTCGGGCTCGGGTCGTTACAGAAATGCTCCAATTGAACCGATTAAGTGTCTTCTAAAATAGCTTCGTAAATATAACGAAACTTAGTATTGGGTGCAGCATGATTCTGGTTACCCAGATATCTCTCTTTTATTGATCAAGGATCATCTTTCCATTGAAGATCTTGGCAAGATAAATCAATGATAATTTCCAAATTTTGCTTATGCAAATATGGAATAGGAACAAAATCCTTTTTGGTTTCTTTATTTTTAGAAGAACTCGGAGGTGTCTTCTTAGCTTCCTTTACAGGAAGTTGAGGATATTGATTCTTGTATTTGGACCCCTTAGGGGTTGGCCAACCTTTAGTTGGATGTATCCTACAGGAATTCACGGGTAAGAAAATCAGGAAGAGAATTATCAATTCCTTTAATATATTCGATTTCAAAATTAAAAACAGATAATTCTGATTGCCATCTAGCAAAAATATGTTCTGAAACAATATTTTTAACATCCTTTTGAAGAATGTATTTGGCTGCGCTGCAATCAATTCGGAGTAAAAAATTTTGATTTAATAAATCATCTTGAAATTTACAAATGCATAGCACAATTGAAAGTATTTCTTTTTTAATAGTAGCATAATTTAATTGTGCATTCTTCCACATACTGGAAGTGAATCGTAATAATTCTTCCTTCTCATTACTGGGATTTCTTTGTTTTAAAATACCACCGTAACCAATGTTCGAAGCATCGGTTTCTACAATTTTAAACTATGTTGGCTGAGCCAAACATTGTTTAACATGTAATTTAATAGTTTGAACAGCTTTAGTATGTTCAATAGTCCAAGGACTAGGATTTTTACTTAATCTTTTATAAAGAATAACACTATCTTGTGCAATATTTTTGTAATAATCAGCAATATAATTGAGACCTCCTAAGAATCTCTGTAGTTGAGTTTTATCTTTTATTTCATCAGGAAATTTATAAGCAAATTCAATACTTCTATTTATTGGCATAGTTTTGCCTTGGGATATATTAAAACCTAAAAATCTTATATCAGTTTAAAATAATTTCATTTTTAGGAAAGATAAAACTAATCCATTTCTTTTAATAATATCTTTTAATATTTTCAAATGCTTAAAATGTTGATCAATATCAATAGAAAATGCTAAAATATCATCAATATAGACAATACAAAATTCTGAATAAGGAGTAAATATCTCATTCATTATATTTTAAAATTCTGAAGGGGCATTCTTGAGTCCAAATGACATTTCATTCCATTCATAATGACCAAATGGAACTGTAAAAGTAGTTTTATACTTATCTTTTTTATTTATTTGGATCTGCCAATATCCAGATTTAAGATCAAATTTTGAAAATAAGTTTACTTTGTGCAAACGATCTAGAAGATCTTTTTTATTAGGAATATGATACCTAATCCATTTTAAAGCATCATTAAGAGGTTTATAATTAACCACTAAGCGAGGTACACCTCTTTCTTGTTCAACATTTTTATTAACATAAATAGCTGTGCAACTCCAAGGAGAATAGCTTTTCCTTATAATTTTCTTTTGCAAAAGATTTTTAATTTCTTTTTTACATAATTCTAAATATTCAGATTTCATCTGGCAAGGTCTAGCCTTTGTGGGAATCTGATATTTTTCATCAAAATCTTCTTTATATGGAAGAGAGACAATGTGTCTTTTTCTTTCCCAAAAAGCATTTGGAATATCACTACAAACCTCCTTTTGATAAAGATTTGTTATATCTTTGATTTTGTCTTGAATAACAGCAGAATTTAATTTTTCTTTTAAATTCAAAGCATTAACTTCTTCTTTTAAGAAATTTAAATGTTTTTCTTTAGAAGATAATAAATTTTTAATTTCATTAATAGCCCTAGTTTCAGGATTCTTAATAAATTCAAAAATAATTTCTATATTTTGGATATTAGTATAAATACCCATTTGGTCAATTTTATGCAAAGGCATAATAGAATTTAGGAAAGGTGTTCCTAAGATCACCTGTTGTTGGATACATATACCTTCATTACAAATACCTTCATTACAAATATATGCATTTGTAATTTTATACTTTATACCAAGTTTGTCACCACTAGCAGAAGTAAGTGACTGGTGCGTTTTTTCAAAATATTTAGTGGGAATTAAACCTTCTTGAATGCAGTTTAAATCAGCCCCACTGTCGACCAAAGCTACAACTTTTTCTAAAGTATACACATTGTTAATAACGATAGATATGTAAACACACCATTTCTGATGAGTAATTTGGTTAATAATTTGAAGAAAATCTTCAGAAACTTTTTCTTCTATGTCATTATTTAAAGGTGGATGATCAGTATGATCAGGGTCTAAGTCAACCCCCTTTCCTTTTTGGTAAGAGTTTACAGTAAGGTATTCAATTTGTCTACCTTGGAAATATACTAATTGTTTTAATTCATTAATCTCTTTTTTGAGATTATTCATATCTTTTCTAAGATCATTAACATTAACAGGTTGTTGATCTTTTTTCTCCATTCTTTTAAAAACTTCTTGCAAAGAATAAAAATCTTTTATTCCTTTCATATCGTTAATATTCTTAACAGAAAAGGAATAATCTGTTGGATCTCTCTCTAAAAGAGATTTAATAATTTTTTCTTTTAATTTCTGATGTGTTAAATTATCAATAAGATCAAGAATTTTGGATTGATCACTGGTAAGGACATTTAAGCTTAAGCCATTCATTTTAGCTATAGCTTTCCAGTAATCTGTTTCTTTGGTGGAACACTGTCCTTTGCAACTATGTTCCGTTTCATCAGAGGATGATGAACTATTATTAAGATTATTTAAATTATCAGTATCTGTAGAAGCATCTTCTCCAGTACTGTCAGTATTATCTTCACTATTACTAGAATTAAGTAATAATTTAGTTAATTGGATTTTTAAACCTTCATCCAGGTCTAATTCTTGTAATCTTTTCTTGGTAGAACATTTATTAGCAAAATGTCCTATTTTTCCGCATTTAAAACAAGTTTTGGTCCTTGTTTTACTTTGGGTTTAGTATAATCTTTTTTCTTATAATTCTTTTTAGATTTATAAGATTTATAGTAATTTTGATCATTTTTAGATCTATTTTTGTATTTACTTATTTTAAAATCATGTTTTGATTTTTTATGTCTTTGCTTAGGATAGCTAATTTTAGTATCATAAGCAAATTGATGACAGAATTCACCAATTTCATTTTTACCAGTGATGTTTTGCTTTTTTAACTGGTACTGTAATTTCATATCATTACAGATTTCAATCCCTACTTGGGTGCAGGTAGACATAATATTACCATATGTAATATGATTATAAGGAATTGTTTCGCTATGATAATAGTCTTTTAGTTTTTGTCTTACTTTCTCAGAAAATAAGAGGGGTATGCCATCAATAAATTTAGCTTTCCAATGCTCAGAATTAGCATCTGTTCTTTGCATAACCTTAGCAGTAAAAACATCTTTATACCACCTAAAGTGGGTAAGAGATGGACATCTCAGATTTTTTAATATTTCTCTATCCTTTTCATTCTTCTGAGGAACAACTCCTGCAAAATGATGAATTATGGTTTGTATTAAAGTATAGACAGCGTCTTCTCTGGCAACATCTGTTCCCTCTATTTTAACAATATAAAAAAAATTGCTTTTTGTTTGTTGGTGATAATATTATCCCACCAACCTTTTATTGTACCAACAAATCATGCAGCTATCATTTTAGCAGTTTCGGAATCTTTATTGGAAGCAGTCAAACAGATTGTGGCATACATAAGCATCCTATGAGCTAACTCATAGATTTGATATTTTGAATAACCATCTAAATTCCATTCATAAATGGTGCGAGCATTATAGGAATTTTGGTTTTGAAAAACCCCTTCTTCATAAAGAAGATCAGGAGGGGTTGGTCTGTGGTAATAAAATTTGAGACCTGGACTTGGAGGTTCATAGGTTAGCTTATCAAATTGTGCTTCAAAGGCACTTATTTCAGAAGAGTTGCTTTGGCAGTCCTCAGAAATTTGATCGGGATTAGTATTATTAAGGACATGGATGCTGAGTCCTTTGAATTTAGAAGCTAAGCTTTCTAAAAATTCTTCTCCTATGTTTAGATGGAAATCTTTTACAGGTATAGGAGGTTTAATATTAACAGGATGAATAGGTTTAGTACTGGAGGTACTTGGTTCTGTTTACTTTTTAACAATTTTAGAACTAAAATTGTCTTCGATTCTATTTAATTGATTACCAATTGTTTGAAGATGTAAATTGGTCCAATTATTCTATTTTATAATAGGTTGCATTTCTTCTTTAATTAAGGGGGAAGAAGCAACATAAGGTTTAGCCTCTAGTTTCTGACCATCTTTTTTATGAATTAAGAGATTTTCTGCTGGGGGATGTACCTCAACTTTAATCTCTCCTTTTTTATTAGACCAATTCTTAGTATAAGAACTAATAACATGTATATTCTGTTGTAAGGGGTACTACTCATGGAACCATTGGACAAAATAAATAATTCTTTGGGCCTTCTCTAAGGTTTCATAATATATATAATCTTAATCTTAATAATTTGTTGTTCTCGCTTCTGAAAGCATTGAAAAACCACTTTATAGATAGGATTTCGGAATTCTTCATTAATACTAATTGTAAGAGGAGATTTGGGTGTAAAATTCATTTAAACCCACATTTCATTAGTCGATTCTTCGACTGGTTTATTAGTATTGTTGTAAATTTCCTGAAAAATTTGGTAATCAGACATTCTAATACCTTGTATTTCTTCTATATTAGTAGAAGAGGTGCTAGGCCTGCTATTATTCATTTTACTATTAGTAGCCTTACTTCTCAAAGACATTGATCTATGAGACATAGACAATTTACTCCTATTATTCGAAGCAAAGATGACTTCGACATCTCCATCATCATTTTGAATTATTTGATCAATACTATTATCAAGTATTGGTTTGGGTGGAACAATTTCTTCCAAATTCCATTGGGTTGGAAAGTTGACTTCATTCCAAGTTATTTATTTTGGTGTTGCTATATTGGTGGTTATACTATTGCTTTCTATAACAGTAGTTTTATCAGGATTACTCCTAAGAATAGCATTAGGACACATAGTGTTCATAACCTTATAATGTGTTCTATATATAACATTAATAGTCTCTGTTCCAGGCATAAAGTTATAACCTGAAGTTTGGATGTTAAGAATAATAGCTTCAAATAAATTTCTATCAGTTAAAGATAGATTTAAATTAGGAAAAACATTAAAATAGACTGGTCCATGACATATATATATATATATATATATATATATATATATCATTTCCACTAAGCAACAAAACGTACATTTCGTTTACTTGTAGCAAAGCAAGATTTTTGGCCTCGAACACAGCAAGCTGTATGAAACCAAATCTACATGTTATAGATAAGATAATTGGGTTACGTGCGTCTTAATAATTAATTTAAGCTTAAATCACAATTTGGTCACCCTGTGACGAGAATTTTGCTAAGTTAACTTTATTTTATTTTCTCTCGCTTTTATCACTATACTTGGATTCGAGAACCAACAAGCTCACTCAAGTCATTTTCATTTGTTATGTTAAACGAAATTCTGTAAAATAACAAAAATACCCCCTACCACTGTTGTAAAACTTTCAAACTTTAAACACATTACTCAACAACTAGTTTTACACCCGTGCGTTAAACGCACGGACATATATATTTTTCAATTAAATTATACTTAAGAAAAATGAAGAGAAAAAACAAAATTAAAATAATAAATTAAGAAAAAGTAATGTTAGAGACAACTACTTAAATAGAAATACATCATTGTGTCGCTAATATTATGAATTCTAAAAAAAATTCCTTATACACAACATTTGTAGTTTTATCCGTTGGCTTTTCCTCTTCATCGCATATCAATATATTCACACGAGGAGCGGTTTGTTACCCTAAAGCGTGACATACATCGCTCAATATTGAATTCTTCAAGAGTCCTACATGCGACAGTAATTGACCTTGACTTTTGTTAATTGTCGTTGCATACGATACTACCAATGAAAATTGTCTTCTCTGAAACTTGAAAGACAATCTCACATGTGATAGAGACAACGACATTGTTGGGATAAACACTTTGTCTCAAACATTGCTTCCATTTAAAATTTTAGATTCTATAATGTGATGCAAGCTTTGTAATGATTAGTCTAGTTCTAATATTGCACAACCCTGCACAAGGTCAATGTTTCTCAATAGCATCAGAACACCAATCTTAATTGTTAGTTTATGGCTTGGCAATCCTAATCACTTTATACTACTCAAAAACTCCGTAGAACGAATGTCTTCAAACAAACTTAAGTTATTTTCTGCGCTGTAGATAGAATCTGAACTCAAATAAGTTCTTCCTTCCTTCTGAGTGATTTTTAGAAACCATGTACTCATTTATGGTGTCCATAACATCAAGCGCCGGTGCAAGTATGACATGTCATCAAAAGACTCTAAAAATGATGCATATATACTTTCAACTATTGATTGGATATGTGATGCATTCACCAAAATATTATTTGAAACTTTTATTGATGTAACACCATTATTTTCACCCCCATAAACAACAAAGAACAAAGCATGAATAAAAAGTATAGACATTAGTAATACAATTTGAAAATATAACAAACAAATGATGAGTCTCACTCTTACATTGATATCCTTAGAAAAATGTCTACAATCTAATATTTGTGTTCTTGAAAATTTATTTTAACATTTTACCCTTGATTTAAGTCTCACTTTAATTAATGAGTCCGACTCGATATGAGTATCCTTAAAAATACACGTTATACTAATTTTTTAATAAATTCAAATATTCCTTTTTAACCAGGGTGTTATATAAACATGAAACTTTATTAAGAAAGAAATGAGTAATAATTTTTGTATAGCATATTCTTTATAAGTTGCAATCTATTAAAAATATACTTATTTATGGTATTACTAAATAAATAATGCCATAAATAAAAAAAGAATACAAAGCATGAATAACATGTATACAACATAATAATAAAAATTTAAAAAATATAACAAACAAAACAAAACTTTACATTGAGTAAGAGATGGGGATTTGTCTAAATGCATTTTCTTACTCGGAGTAGGAGTAATAAAAGGATTTGAACAATTTTCATGATTTGTTAAATCAACAATTGGCGAGATATTTAAAACAAGAAAACGAAAATAGATAGAAATTGCTATTTCATGTATTCCATACCGGCGTATTAGCTGAAAAAATATTTATTATTGTAAATATATAGAAATTAAAAAATTTACTTTAAAATGGTATAATATCATACTTTAAAATATTATTATTGTAAAGATTATATTATTGTTTTGTATAAATACGATTTTGTATTTTCGGGGACAATATTAAATGTTATAAAGATAACTTTCTATTTTTGATAAGATATTTTTTGCAAAATTTTACTATTTTTGGACTTAGTAGGCTTTATGTATATAGATAAGGTCCAAAGACGTTACGTACTTTGCAAGCATTATTCGTTTTCCTTATCTTTGTTGCTTTGACCGCTTTAAGTAAGGCTATGTCTTCAAGTTTTTCTTTGGCAAAATTTAGAAAAGATTGTTTACGGTATTTTCTGTAAGAAGGATATTCCTGAACCGACCCACCGTGTCTTAATAGGGTTGACCAAATTAGGATCCGCAAGACGGTCTCATAGGAGACCTACTCTTTTGCTTTACCCCAATTCATACTCTCCGATCCAAAGCTTATGGTGAAACTGAATTTATAAATAAATAGTTTTACGCTAAGACGAATCTTAGAATAAAATCTCTATTAATATATGGTTTAAACCGGTCTAATTCCCTTTAGATACATGTTAGCTAAAGTATTATTTATTTTAGTTACCAAAATCAATACTACAATTTCATAGTTGTAACTTGTATTGCAAATTTTACACTCCCTCCGATCTGTAAATAAGTATATTATTTATTAAGACAGAGATTTTAGTATGTTCCTACATCACATTTATATATTGTTTCCTTTGTTCGATCAATCATATTCAAAAGTTAAACTTTTAAAAAGATATTTTTATTTATAAATATATTTCTTAAATCTCACTAAAGTTATATATTTTTCGGTATTAAACATAGAAAACGTTTCATATTTTTTAAAAGATTGAAAGAAATTAAAAAGTAATAAAAATTTGTAGCTTAAATTTGAAAATGTTGACTCTTTTTCAAGACAAACTTAAGAGAACGTAGACTCTTTTTTTTTTTCTATATAGTTTGATCTTCCAAAAAAGAACTTTAGTTGCAAGTAAGTATATTATTGTACCTAAAAAATGAGTTTAATATATTATAGTGTATTAATTTAATATATTAATAGTATATTATACAATACTCTTTCCTTCTTCAGAAAATAATTACATTTGACAAGTCAAACTTTTAAGATTGTAGCTTTTGTTTGTAATTTGTATCTCCTTTTAATTGCACTATAAATATAATTTTCTTTTAGAAATAAGTCTATTATTTGGGACATACCAAGAGAAAAAGATTATTTTTCAAGACTGAGGGAGGATTTAAGAGTAATACTTAAATACTCCATTAATATGTCATAGATTTGTACTCTGTCCATCTCAAAGTAAAAATTTTTTTATTAAATTTACACGAGTTTTAATAAATATTTTTGACTTATCTTTCCTTCAATATACTTATTTAAGATGTTCTAAAATAGAATAAAAAACACATATGTTAACATGAAAAAAGTAGTATCACATTTACGGGTGAGAGTGAGAGTAAGAGGAGATAGAAAAGTGCATGGTGCAATTTCCTAAGAGATTTGACCAAATTGATTTGTCTTTTATTTAAAGATTATATTATTGTTTTGTATAAATACAGTTTTGTATTTTCGAGGACAATATTAAATGTTATAAAAATGACTTTCTATTTTTGGCAAGTCATTTTTAGCGGAATTTTACCTTTTTTAGATTTATTAGGTTTTATATATATATAGATTCCTCTCTTTATTCTCTCCCTCCTCAACAATGGCACTGTGCTCGAGCTTGAAGAAATTCTCCATCACCTTCATTCACACCGTACAATTCTTCTTTTTGAAATCCGCATTCCAGACCACAAATTAGATCTATTTATCATTTGACTGCAAGAACAAAAATAAAAATTTCATTTTAATTGATTCTCTCTATAGCAAATGGCATCAATTAGGGAGACAATGAGGTGTAGGTACACAAGTTGTTCTAATTTCCAGATCTAGAAGAGAGAGAGAGGTTACTGCACAATTAACCCTAGCTGCGGCGTCATACTCAAATGGGGTTTCAAAAATCAAAGAAACCCAATGCTATATTGAGGCCGTCCATTGCAGAGGGGAGAGAGAGAGAGAGAGAGAGAGAGAGAGATTGTGTGTGTGTGTTTTCAAATAGAGAGAGAGTGTGTGTGTGTGTTTTCAGATCTGAATGGTTTAATAATGGTGATACATTTGTGATGGAAGTGGGAAAGAAAAGAAGGAAAGCTCCACCAACTCCCTTTGTTCTCTTTGGAATCTCCGTCCTCATCTCATTGATTTGTTCTTAATTTCTCTTTCCCAGTAAACTACTCCTTAGTCCTTACAAAGGTACTTTTTGGATTTTCATAAAAAATTAAAGTTTTTCATCCAAATAACTTGATGGAGTGATGAACGTGAAATTTATGCTAAGTACAGTAATGAAATTGAGAAAAAAAAAATAAAGTTAGCTTAATGCATTTTTTATCATAGTAGGGTGACCAAATCGCGATTTAAGTCAAATATAAGGAGGAGAAAATTTGTTATAATTAATTTGTGATGAGAACTCCGTTGAGCCAACTAAGAAGAAAATATATATAGAGCAAATTAAACAGGAGAAAAATATAAAAAAATTTAGATCCATGTTGATATGTTCAGAATATAGGTTAGAAGAAGTAGGGGTGAATAGCATATGTTACCTTCATTTAAAAATATCATTCATTTTTAAAATATGTTTCAAAGACATGGATGAATTGTTTATCGGGTAAGGTCAACTTCCTTTTATAGCAACATAGTTGATGTAGAGACCAGCTAATGTGTATCAGCAGACTTCATTTAAGTAGTCACAGAAGACTTTAAAGACTGCTGGGAAGTTAAGGTTGTTATATACTTCGCTGATGTAGAAATGTTAAGCAGCGAAATTACTAACAGCATAAGTATAACATAGAAGATTAAAATAACTGTAAATAAATAGGTACAAGTACATCATAACAGCAAACTTAAATCTTATATTAGATGTAAATATTGCTTTCCATGAATAGATTGCTTAAATGAATAGTACATTTAAAAAGAAAGATAAGTAAAGGTTAAATGTAAAGAAATATATTTTATATTAAAATTCAGCAAAGGTTTTCTCTAGGTAAACATGCTTAGTACATCAACCTAGATTCCCTAACCTAGCAATCTCCCCTGAAAGAAAAATGAGAGATTAAGAAAGCGAAATCAAATTTATCGAAAATACATTGGAAGAAGTAGTCAATATTAAGTATGTTGTCTTCCTTTAATTTCAACTCGATAAATTTGTTGTGAGAAGAGAAAATAATGAGTTGTTCAAATAGCAAGTATTTGAACAACTAAGTGCAAAGCACTCAACCAAGTATGATGACACTTTATTGCACAACCGACAACTATTACAATGGAATGTAAGTCTGCCGGTATGAATGCAATGTGGATATTAAGCTCTGCTTCTTCATTGGACATCTTCAAGCAGGTGCAGTCTTCAACGGTAGGCTGAATGGTTAGTCTCTAGCTATGGATTTGAAGGATAGCTGTTGAAGAGACTGAGTCTTTCGAAGTAAGAAAGAACTCAAATCAAGACGGGTGTTCTTAATTAAGCAAAGCTTCTTCTTGCCTTTAGAATTTCAGATCACTTTCGTACAAAGTGTTTGTTCTTACACTTTGTGTTTTTCCCACTCTTTGTGCTCTCACACACTTAAGCACTTTCGCCCTTTTTCCGCACTTGTAGAAAGGGGGATGAGAGGTTTCTTTTATAGGCAGAGAGAAGGAAGGATCCGTTGTTTACTTGAATTGATTTTTGCCCGTTGGTGAGGTTAGTTCTTTAATGTATCAGAGTACATTTGTTATGAACGGTTGAGTAAAAATCTATATGAAGATTTAGTCTTGATTTCTGTTCGTGATTCAGGCTGAATGGATGGGACTTAACGTGCAGGCCTGGATTTAAGCACACTGTGACTGGTCCTTTATAGAATACGTATTAAAGACTGGGACCAAGCACAGAAGAGGAAATGTTCAGAGGATATTAGTGACGACTCAGACATCAATGCGTATCTTTCAACTGTCAGAGAGATTTGCAGAGTGTCTTTTGTGAATCTTTGTAAACTTTAAAGTTTGGAGAACGACAGATGTTCCTCTTTGAACTTTGCAGTACTTTTGCAATCGTCTGATAAAGAATTACTGATATATGAGTAACTGCCGATGTAGATCTGCAGGAGTGAAGTCTGCTTGGAGGGACATTGCAGACAGAAATGTCTGCTGGTGACATATTGCTGATAGAGATGTCTACTGGTGCTTTAGAGAGCTAATCCATGTGAAAGATCATCATGACTTGGTAGGATATATACTCGGACATGTACAGAGACTTCCTAGTCTATAGACCTATGCATTGTTTCAGTAAGTTGTCACGCTAACTGGTACGCAGCCCTTTTAGCCACTTATAAAACATGCATTGTAATAGGAACAAGAAATTATTGTGTTGAAATATGCAAACATATATATCAGTTGTTTTATAGACATATTCCTAACAAAACTCCATGAAAGTTGAAAACCTGTATAAGTTCTTAATTAATGGTACGGATACCAGCAATAAAAATTAGAAACAATTAGCATATATATATATATGAAACCAAATCTACAATTATAGATAAGATAATTGAGTTACGTGGGTCTTATTATTTAATTAATTTTGGTTGGGAAAAAATACAAATGAATTTTTAATTGCTGCAGATTTCGTTTTGGCATATGGTATTGATGGTTTCAACTGTCCCTCTTATACAAAACATTACAGCTAAGAAATGGGCAAGTACAACGTAACATTGCAATTTGTACGGCTAAGCAATACTCCATTACACTAGTCTTCTTCTTCTTCTTCTTTTTTTCATTTCCTTCTTTCTTTTAATAAGACTATAGCTTTCTTTTAATTACGAGTACGGAGTACATAATTCAACCATTTATCCTAAAACCTGCGTACTTAGTTAAATTACTTTTTTTTTTTGTTAAATAATACTACCTCAAGAAGACCTTTTTTTTTTTTTTTTGCTACTTGTTGCTAATATATATATATATATATATATATATATATATATATATACACACACACAAACAGATTCAATCGACAGTAGAAAAGTAGGCCACGTAGCACTGGAATTTTGTTTGTATTTTACCACATTTCATCGGTTAATTTGATCAGTAGTAAGATACGACAGTACTGTAACTCAAACTGTGAGAGAGAGAGTTTTGATGGAGAAAAGTTAACACATGTGCACAAGCATGATGCTTGTCATCAGTTCATGCAAATATGCCAATAAATTTGACCTGTTCATTCATGTGTTATTAGATTCTATGAACCTTTAAAAAATTACTCCCTCCGTTCTTAAATTATTATTATTTTTTTTATTTATTTCAGAATAATTGTCTTATTTAAAAATTTTACTTTTTAAGACATCACTTTTACCATCTTACCTTTACTTTTTCCCCTAGGACCACATACACATGGACATTAAAGAAAATTATATATTATATTAATATTAATAATTAAGTTAATTATTTTTTTTAATCTGTGTCGGATCAAACAAGACAATAATTAAGGGACGAAAATAAATGAAAAGACAAAAGAAAGGAAAGAAGAACGTGAAACATCGAACAAGGTACAGTACCATATCAAAAGAAAGAGTACTGCTATGTGTTGACTGTTGACTATTGACCCATGATGTTTCCTGGTGGATCACTACTCGTGACCAATTCAAAGTTCAAATCAACCAAAAATCTTTAGCCCACACTAGTTGTTCCTCACATTCAACCCCCATTTCCCTTCACTTTTATCTCTCCCACACACACGATTCCATCTCTTTTGTTTTCTTGCATATATATTTTCTGAGAAATGTAAATGAAATTACTTAAAATTTATAGCATGATGCAGTTATTGGCAGCTTGTGCCTTGTTTGATTCTATAGAATGTACTTAAGTTTGGGCAGGGAAAAATGAGATAAAGGGGAAAATTAATATATATGTTTTGGCCCGTCTCTGTATAATATATATAAAGAATCGATGGATGGATGTTGACAATTCTTGCTAAACTGAGATTGCAATATGTGCCTTGAAACCATGCATGCATGATGTAAAAGAAGAGAAAGAAATTAAGAGGACGCTATTTGGGCTTTATAGTTAAGCTAATGCATGGGAGGGACCGAGGGAGTATAGGTTCGATCTGGATTCTGGAATGGATATATACGTACTTGAGTTGGTTCATTTGACATTACAGTAATGTGCGCCTAATTAAGGTTTATATCCTTAATTACCTTTAATTTCAGCTATAGAATTTCAAGGATGGTGAATTACGTAGATGCAGTGCAGTGCACCCCCTACTCACTTACTCACAGTGGGGTGCGTGAATCTCGTAATTAAGTCTGTGCATTGATTAATTTCTCTTTCTGGTTCTCTTTATTTTTCATTATTTCTGAGTGAGTATATTTTTTATTTAATATTTTGAACCAAGAAAGTTGCTAGTATATAGTATAGATTCAACAGAATCAGACAAATAATTAGGACCTCTCATAATGTATGAATGAGAGAGAGAGAGAGAGAGAGAGAGAGAGAGAGAGAGAGAGAGAGAGAGAGAGAGAGAGAGAGACTTCAAATTTATATACATGTTCTCCATCTGCCCTCTCTGTGCATGGTCTGTCTGGGAAACAGCTTGAACAGATCTAGATCTCTGTACTGATTTGGGGAGGCAAAACAATAGCTATTTAATCTTAATTTGTAACCAAATTGCATTTCTTAAAACTGACTTAATTAGTTTTATTATTACAAAATATATACTCTGTATAAGTTAATATGTGTCCTAAGTACACGTGATTATAAGGCGCTCAATATGAAAACTTAATTTCTAATGTATTTTTACAAATTTTACAAGTTTAATTTGGTGTCATTAATTAGAGTAATCGTTACTCCTAACAAAACTTAAACTTTATAGAAGTAGGTGATTAGAATGTATCTTAAGTTAGGGCAAATGCTAGAAACCTTTAAAAAAAAATCAACAGAGAGTAGTAATGGTTTATTTCTTAAAGAAAACTAATTAATTAAAGAAACGTAGAATGAGCTAGTTTAGCTGATTAGCCCCATATATGGTTTTATATTAATCTATGATTTAAATTAAAGACTGAGAAAAATATATCTAATACTCCATCCGTCCCGGATAAATGTTTCTACTTTCTATTTTAGGATGCTCAACTAATGTTCCTAAAGACTTTTAATCTACATATTCTCATTCATTCTTCTTAATATACCCTTAAAACTTTATTTAATATAACACATCCCAAAAAAACTCAATTTTTTAAAAATAGTTGAAGTCAATTAATGTTTATTGGTATTATGGTCAGAATACATTTTACAGCACATCATTAATTATGTTTCTTAATTTTTATATTTTATCCACTAAAAATATTTATCCGGAACGGAGAGAGTACAAGTTGGTTGGATGTTGCAGAACTAACATGGGATTTGTTTAATTAGTTTGTTTCCCCGGCCCGGCCCGGCCCCCTAATTAATTAGAAATTCTAAGATAATTTTAAATTGAAGTAAATGCCTTCACTTGTTGATAGAAATTTCAACTGTCCCTCTAAATAGGACACTACAGCAAACACTGTACTGTACTGTACATGAATATTTAGGGAATGGTGTAGTGTACATGTTGTCAAATTTCCATTATCTAACTAATTTGTTTCTTAAATGAGTAATGCTACCCAAACTACCTCCCTAGGTTAAATATATATATATATATATATATATATATATTTTACATGTAAGACTTAAAGCCTACCTCCCTAGGTTGGTTGGCCTATATAAATCGATACGACCCACATGGACAAGCCAAAACAAACAAGCTTCTAACATAGGTTCAATCGTCTTCTACTTCCCAAGGAAAAACAAAGAGAAAGAAGAAACATGGTTTGCTGGTCAGCAGAAAATGCCACCAAAGCCTACCTCAATACCATCAAAATGGTAGATTTTCCAAAACACTACCTTAACATTTCACATATTTCTGTGTGTTTTCCTCTCTCTCTGTGAGAGTGTTTTTTGTTTACTTATCGTAGTTTGATCTTGATGCAGGGAAAGAGGGCTAATGAGCCAGACGTAGCGGAATTCATCTCTGCGCTAGCTGCCGGAAACAATGCTCAACTCATGGTAGTGGCATGTGCCACCACTGCAGGGTCCACCACATTAGGCCTAGTGGCGGCAGCCCATCAAACAGGTGGTCGCGTAGTCTGCATTGTTCGTGGCTTAGAAGAATTACATGCATCCAAACAAGCCCTTAGCTTGGACGCAATCCACATCGAGTTTGTTATCGGGGATGCTCAAACACTACTGTCAAATCACTACAGAGAAGCTGATCTCGTGGTTATCGATTGTAATCTTGAGAATCATGAACGTATACTTGGAAACATACAGGGGGATGGGAAGGACAAGAGTACTATCGTATTGGGGTATAACGCGTTCTGCAAAGATTCTTGGCGGTGGAGCGGATCGAGTACGCAGTTGTTGCCTATCGGAGAAGGGTTGTTGTTGACTAGAATAACTGGAAAGGCGGCTAAGAGTGGTGGTAGCAATGGTGGTGGCGGTAATGGAAAGAGGGGTCATTGGGTTGTTAAGGTGGACAAGTGCACAGGTGAGGAGCACGTTTTTAGAATCAGATCTCCTCATGGTCATGGTGGAGTTATCAAGACTTAAAACTGGACCTCTTGATGCTCCAGATTTTTGAGAGCTTGCATTTGGGGGAGTACTAATTTCTAAGTGTAAATAGCTAGTAATCATAATTTATCTATGTAACTCTTGTTGTTAATCAATTTTCCTGAAGGATTAATTTTCTTGAGCTATATAATTCTTGAAAGAAAATGATAAGAATACAAACTTTCACAAGAGGAATGCTATTACCTAATAAGAAATGTACAAATCTTCATGAACGAACATGGTACAACATGTAGCATTTGCTCCATCGATATCATTCAGCGAAGGTATGAAATGAATCAAATACGAGGCTCTATATATTCTAAACATCAGATCTCGCAAATATGTTGTTATACCTTGTACGAACATAGACGGACAACGTATAAGTTTTTCTTAGAGAGAGACGGATCTTGTAGATGAATTTACAAAAATTACGAGGAATGGATGTTTATTTTAACTAAAATTCCTACCAGCAGGAGACAAGTTGGTGTTTTACAGAACTTTGAGGACCTATCAAAGAGTCACCAAGTTTTCAAAAAAGAAAATAATAAAAAATTAAAAAATAATTAAATAAATTTAGGTAGAAAAAATTTAGTCATGTTCTTGAATATGATCACGACATCAAGTGTTAGATGATGCAAGTGTTAGATGATGCTCCGTGCAGCTCGATAATCAATGGGAGATCAGATCGTAAAGTTGTTTATGTGAACACCTACCTGGTAGAAGGATCACTAATACACTATATACCATTTCAGTATTCACAACATTTTTGAAATGTGAGGTTCAGTAAAAGCCTAAAGAAGATCTGAAAACAATCACAAGAGTTTTTTACTAGTTAGTTGATCTATCCATGTCAAAGCAATTAAGAAGTGGGCATTATCTCACATTAACAAGGACAGAAATAAGGTTTGTTTTAGAATAAGGCTGTCAAAGTCATGAGCCCAACATGCTCAAACAAGTGTGTGTGGTGGGAGTAGTGTACTATTTTGGATGCAAAAGCGTCTCAACAACTTGAAAAGGCAATCAATCATAGAATCACATGACTTCAAATGACTACTCAATGAATTCAAGTACTCCTACTACCATTTTGAAAAGAAAGGTCCACTGTGTGAGTCCTGAAACTACTATTTAAAGTACAATGGCTCGAGTCTGTACTCCTACTACCATTTTGGATGCTCGCTCGCCTCGAATCAATCAAATTCAAGTTCGTTTCAAAATCAAGTTCATTTAGGATTTGTTCACTTTCACGATTTAGTGTGGCTAATTTTGTGATTTTTGAAATATTATCAACTCTCTCTACTTTTCTCTGAGTAGTGAAAGGATATAAAACATTTTATTTTATTTTATTTCGTATCCCAATCTAAATAGACAAGCATGTGATTAATTAAAAAATTGACATTGTTTTTAAGCAAATAAACTTGAATCCGTATCATTTTCCTTTTATCTTATTTTTTCTTCCCGTAATTACAAAGAAAGCATGTTTACAGCCCTAGCAAAAGGAGACAAACTTTGCCAGTAATGCACACTAATTTTGGCCCAAATGAAGAATTCTTTCTCAATATTTGGCAAGGCAAAACAAATACCATTTCTGGGGGTTCCTTCAATTCTACGAGTTAGTAATTTGTTTTTGCCTAGACTTTTTATCTTGCAAATCTTAGGATTTCACATCCTTCATCATTAAACATTGAAACAAACAGAAACAAAGAAATCAATAATGAAGCAAATGGGTCGGTTAATAGAGAGGATTTGCTACTGCTCAAGGCAAATTTTTGTTGATACTGTCAGATACAGGTGCTTAAGGGAGAAAATTCCCTATAAAAATCCATTATAAGCTACAAGATTTAAGGCTACGACAACATTCACAACATCGCTTGGTCCTCGGCAGAAGGACCTGGCATAGTACAACATTAAACCCTAGAAGTTCAATCAACAGTGAGTAGTTAAAGTTAGCAGCAACATATCTACTCGTAAAATTATTGAAAATTCTCAGGCAATGGCTGAAAACAATTGATGAGATCAGAGAGAGTTAGCATGGGTTACCGAGCTCCTGAACAATTTCTTCCATGGATGGCCTCTGCTCCGGTGAATCATGGGTGCACATCAGCGCAATTTTTGCAAGTTTTGCAGCCTCTGGCTCAGAGAATCTGCCATGGATATCAGTATCAATAAAATCATGAAAGGTGCAAGATTCAGCAGCAAATCGCGCTGAGCTGGCGAATTTTCTTTTCCCAGAGATGATTTGGAAAACGAGAACCCCAAATGCGTAAATATCACTTTTCATTGTGAATCTGCCCGTAGTTGTGTATTCGGGAGCTAGATATCCCATGGCAGCACTGTCCTTGAGGGCAGAGAATACAGTGTCATTTGTGAGAAGCTTGTGCAGCCCGGAGTCAGAAAGCAAGGGTCTGAAATGCTGGTCTAAGAGAACTTTCTTCGCTGATATGTTTTGATGAACTAGTGCTGGTTTGTTCACTTTGCACCCATGTAAATACTCGATACCTGTTCAGCATAAGAAAAGACCCATAAAGGTCCAAATCACAAGGATGTTCACGGAAATTGACACGCAAAAATGATTTTGGTAAGTCATTTTCATGTAAAAATTCTTTATTTTCTCATGTAAATGGCCCCATGCAATTCAGTTTCATGGAAATTTTGGTCCGAAATTGCCCTATGCAATTCATTTTCATTAATCTGTAGGAGAATAGCTTGTCAATAACTATAGGCAACACCGGAAGAGAGAGGAGCTTCATTTTTCGGAACACGACTTAACACAGTTCAAACCCTTAAGTAGTTTCCGTTAGACGAATGGGAGAGTTTTCTTTGAGTTGTAAAATATTCTATGGTTAACTCATTTTTCAGAAACAACACAACAGTGTTCAGGAAACGTTCCAAAAAAAACTTTATGTGCAAACAACCAGAGCCCAAGTCGAAAGTGATTGCATAAAGCACATTTACTTTAAGAAAACAAATTCCAAGGACAAACAAAATCACCAGGTTTAGAGGAAGATAGAAGAACTCACCTTTGGCGATGCCATTGATTATCAAAACTCTGGTAGACCACTCAAGGACCTGACCGTCTTCCTTCATGTCTAGATACCGCAACAAATTGCCATTTGGAACGAAATCATAAATGAGAAAACACTCGCCGCGGCCTTTCGAACAGCAAAATCCTCTCAACCGCACCAAATTTTCGTGTTTCAATGAGGTCAAATCATTCAGTCCCTTCAGGAACTCAGCTTCTTCAGACTTGCAGCTACTTTTAGTAATGCTTTTAACAACAACAGCCGTTCCATCTCTTAAAGTTCCTTTATGAATTGCCGAAAACCCGCTCTTTCCGAGCAAATTCTTTTGTGCAAAGTATTGTGTAGCTGACTCTACCTCCTCCAGATTAAACCTAAAGTTCTGTAAAACCTCCTGCGAGACCCCACCAAAACGCCGGCCTTCAGCTAATGGATCCCACCCACTGGAGTACTCGAGGCTAATAAGAGGAGAGCCATTTTTCCGAGGAACCTCTTTAGCCTGGTCAGTACTGAGATGACCATCAGATATGTCGAATGCTGACCCCATCTTTTGTTTTCGACGGCGATATTGTGCCACGGCTAGAAACCCTATAACAGATACTGCCACTATAACGACAATTACGCCAACAATAACTGAAGCTTGTGGGGCTTTGGATGAATTTGAGCACCGCGTTTGGGTACAATTTAACTTCAAATCAGCTGTCTCGGGGATGTTGTTTCTTGAGGGACCAGTTGTGCTGGCAAAAGGCTCAGGTCGATCTGAGTTCAGACGATCTAAAGCAGTGCAAGCTCTCAAGGATGAAAATCCAACTCCACACAGTCCAGGGTTGTTTGCATATTGAAATCCTCCAACTAATCTCTTCAAGGCTTTTTCCATAAAAAGCAAAATGCAAACTTGTTTAGATGCAGCCCCTCAAAAAGATGTCATAATTGAAAACCACAAAAGAAAAAAGGAAAATCAACCTACTTGACTAGGGAACTTCCATGTTCTACCATGTTATCAGCACAAGGGTACTCTAAAATTTCTTTCCAAATTCCCCCAAAACCACAACTAGACCTATTTCTGCCAATTGTAGATGTGGCATTAGTAGGCCGGGTTTAAAACTCAAATTTTGCCAAAAAACTTAGTTTGTCTGGGGATTTTCGAAATAAACATGAGAGCACGCTAGACAAATAGGTCATTTTACTTGAAGGAAAACAATATTTGAAAGAGATTAACTGTGATTACCTGGAGGTGCATTGCCGGAGAGAGTATTGTTTCGGACATCTAAAACTTCAAGCAGAGGAGCATCTGCTAGTTTTGTCGGGATCGAGCCAAAAAGGTTATTGAAACTCAAATCTAGCCTCGTTAACGACCTCAAATTCCCGAGGCTTGCAGGGACTGCACCAGTGAGCTTATTAGATTGCAGTGCAAGAACACTGAGCTTCATCAAAGACCCAAGCTGCGTAGGTATGCTACCGTTGAATTGGTTATAGCACAGCTGCAAAACTACATTGCATCCACAAAGAAAGTTATGAGTCAGTAAACAGCAACATAATTAGAAATCTAAGAAGAAACCCTATACAAACTAGGCTGAAGCAGCATAAAACATCAAAAAAAGAAGTGCAATGATTTGAATTTCAAAGGAGCAGGCTACTTTAAGAAATCAACAAATTAGAGCTTTTCCTTTAAAAGACATAATCTTGGAAACTATCCATGTTGG
The DNA here is from genome assembly GCA_016624345.1 of Platycodon grandiflorus. Classification (NCBI taxonomy): domain Eukaryota; kingdom Viridiplantae; phylum Streptophyta; class Magnoliopsida; order Asterales; family Campanulaceae; genus Platycodon; species Platycodon grandiflorus. The sequence goes on from CM028361.1 coordinate 12,008,152, forward strand.
AGTAGCTGCGGAAAGCAAACATTTAGCAAAATTGAAAAAACCCCACAGCCTAAAAGAATGTTCTTGTCCGTCAAACTTAACTAAAAGCAGGGGAAAAAACATATACTTCTACAAGAAAAAGTTTGAACAAAAACCCGCAAGATTCAATTTTTTTTCTTTGTTACCACTGAAACTAAGAGTTTGCATAAAAAAATACCCCAAGGCTGGAGCAGAAAATGAAGCAAAATAAAATTTGATAGTAACAGAACACATAGAGAAATCACACAATAAAGCATTTTCCTATTCAAGTTAATAATCTTGGAAATTAAACATATTGGAAGAACCGCAGAAAACAAAATTATGCAAAAAAAAAAAAAATGAAACACACAAGATTCAGTTTTTTTCGTTGTTTAACTACGGCTCTAGAAAACTACAATAATCCCAGACTACCATTTACTTAGAAATTGAACTCCACTCGGCCTTTGTCCCAGTTACTTGGAGTCTCTAAATTATTTCCTTTTTTGTCATTCCAACTACTCAAAGAAAATTTTGAAAAAATTACTATGTTGAACTAAAAATTCGATAAGTGCATAATTACAGAGAACAGTATCCAGTAACTAACCTTGTATGTTTTCCATGTTTCCCAGTTCAGCTGGAATGCTCCCAGAAAGATTATTCACGTTGAGATACAAATCACTGAGCTCAGTCAAGTTAGAAATCTCTTTAGGAATCTCTCCAGACAAAGAGTTGTAATGCAAGTAAAGACCAGTCAAGTGCTTGAGCCCAGCAACCGCCGGCGAGATCTTGCCGGAGAGACCTTTCCCCTGTAGAGAGATGTTAGTCACTTGGCCTATTTCATTGCACCCAACACCGTCGAAGGAACCGTCGCATGGATTACCCGAGAGGGCCCATGAGGTGAGATACGTGTTGTCTGGATCAAGACTGGCTTTCAATTCCACTAGAGCTGTCAACTCTGCATTTTCACAAACAGCTGGAGGGCAGTACAGGAGAATGCAGACTAGTAAGACAGAGAAAATAAACGGTGGAACACCCATGCTTGGATTTTGCTGGAAATGGTGGAAAATGATTCTCTCTCTCTAGAACATGTTCAAGAAACTGGATTTTTTTTTTCCTTCTAGACAATTGCAGGGATACTCATGTTTGGATCTGGTCAAGGATGATAGAAAATGAGCTCTCTCCCACTCACACACCTTCCCTCTCTCTCAGTTTCTCTAGAAACTGGGTTTTTTTCTTCTTTTAAACAAATGTAGGGAAACCCATGTTTGGATTTGGCAAGAAACGGTGGAAATTAGCTATCTTCTCTCTCTCTGTTGCACTGTCTCTCTCTATAAATGCGTAGCAAGTAGTGGTGAGTGTACAGGGTGTGGTGTTTTGAGTTTCTTTTTGTTGTTCTTCTTCGTTTGTCACTTTCTCTCTCTAATCTGTAGAAGTTTGTTTTGACTTGCAGAACAGAGACCGAGGGTTAGAATCTCTCTCTTAAGGCGTGCAGGGAATAGAAAGCTACATTTTCTCTCTCCTCTCTCTTAGGAATGGAAAAGGTGTGAGAGGAAAGTGACAAATATACGCAGAGATGTCCCGTCCCTCCCATACTGGCTGCTTCAATTGGAAGAAGTAACAGACAATAGATTAATTGACGCTCCTGATTATCCCACGTCAGCTCTGTGGGGCTTAGTTGTTTTAGGACGTTCTCCACAATTTCACTATATGTGAAGATAATTTTGGAGTCTTGTGGTTTATTGGCCATCCGATGATTTGACTTAATGAAACTGCATGATGGCTCATCCTGGCTCGCCTGCATGTTAGCCCCTCGTTTCAGGTGAGCGAGGAAGCAGACGGTGATTCGGAGTGTATAATAAGGCTCCGTTTGTTTCACGGAAAATAATTTTCGGAAAACGTTTTTTTTATTTTTTGGTGTTTAGTAACATTTGGAAAATGTAGTCAATGTAAATATTTTTCAAGTCAATGGAAAATGAAGCTTTCTTTTCCGAAAAATAACTTACGGATTCATTTTCCGTAAGTCATTTTCCAAAACTTGTTCATTCTAATTTTCTCCTAATATCACCTTTGCACATATGTTTTCCGTAAAAATTTCATGAGTTTGCCAAACACCGGAAAATATTTTCCGACATATTTTCAAAAGATTTACCAAACGCCTGAAAATAGAACATTTTCATTTTCCGGAAACCATTTTCCAGAAATCATTTTCCGAAAGTTATTTTCCTTAAAACAAACGGAGCCTAAGTGATTGTAGTCCACGAGAAAATTATACGCACTCCGTCCCCATAAATGTTTTCGGTAGATAAAATATAAAAATTAAGAAATATAATTAATAATGTATAATAAAATGTATTCTGATCATAATATTTATAAATATTAATTAATTATAACTATTTTAAATAATTAAGTTTTTTTAAGATGTGTTATATTAAATAAAGTTTTAAGGATATATTATGAAGAATAGTAGAGAATAGGTAAATTAAAAGTCTTTAGGAATATTAGTTGGGACATTCCAAAATAAATAGAAACATTTATCCAAAACAGAGGGAGTAACTTTTTATATAATATTAGTAATTTAAAATAAAATAAGTGATAAAAATAGAAGAAGAGTTTAAAATAAAAATTGAAGAAAAAAAAAAAGAATGGAGAAGCTTGTTACGGGAGAACATTAAAATAGAAGGAAAAGAGATAATGTGAAGATCAAATAAAATAAAGAATATTGATGAGAGAGAATATGAGAAGTTTTTTAGGAATTAAAGAGAAAGAAAAAGTGGGTTCGGCTGAATTCTTTTTTGTTATGTGTTATTTTGCGTAACTAGCAAACATAAAGAATTTATTTGATACTTCATTTGTTCTTAAATCATCGTTATGTTTAATTATTTTTTGTTAAAAAAACTATATGTATATTTGACATTTATTTTTTATTTTTTTAAAATTATAAATACGTAAGTGTAGTATTTTTATATACTACGAAGTAGGGGTGAGTATAATTTTTCTAAAATTGGACCGGACCAATAGAACCGGACTAAACCAATAAAAATTGGACCGAATCAATTCATTGGTTTGGTTCCGGTTCTGAATTTTAGTAGAACCGGTCAATTGTCGATCCCGATTTCAAAACTTATCAATCGGTTCTGGAATCGGACCAGACCAATAGCTATTATATATAATATAACATTATATATATGTATGTATATATTAATAAATTAATATTTTATAATTTATGATTTTTATCCCTAACTCTAAATATAAATGGTAAATTTATATTTCTTTTCTTTTTTGCCATAATATTCAACAACAAAATTTTTAATTGTTGAATGTACTATCTTTATTTTTTTTCTGTCACATGAACTAAATTGTAATGGTATGACTCCAAACATTTTAATTGTTGAATTTACTATATATATATATATATATATATTTATATATATATATATATTTTTTTTCCTTTTGTGAACTAGTTTGTATTTTCAGCGTTTTACTATTATGAAATGTTCTTTAATCTTTATATCAAATATTAGATTTTATTATTTGTTTGTATTAAGCTTTTAAGATACTTTGGTCTGGTTCTGGTTCTCATAAAATTTGGGTTGGTTCTGGACCAGACAAATGTATTGGTTCTTATACATCTTGGGTTGGTTCTGGTTCTGAATTTCTTAAGAACCAGAGTATTGATCTGATTCTAATTCTTCATTTTTTTAGTAAAAACTGGACCGAAGCGGACCATGATCACCCCTACTAAGAAGTACGATTTTCATGATTTTAGAAAAAATAAAATATACGTCAAATTTGTATTTTCAAAACATCCTATTTGATAAAAAAAACTCAAACAAGACGATAATTTAGGAACATGTGGAGTATATTGTAAAAAATAAAGAAGAAAGTACAAGTTGAATAAAATCATTTAGAAATTCAGTTGTTAAATATTTTTTCCATCTTAAAAAAAAGTCTCATTTTAATTTATTTTTTTGTCAACATGATCAAAATTTTATAAACGTAGTTATTTTTGTGAAATTCTAACAATTATTAATAATAATATTTTTATTATTGCGCCAATGGTTGAACTTTTATCACCTAAATTATAATAAATACTCCGTATATGTTAATTTTGTTTTGATGTTGTAATAGGTTGCTTTTTCAACAAAGAAATGAGTCTATTTTTTGGGATGGAAGAAGTATCAAATATTATAGTATCAGACAATTTATGTATTTCTTGAGATATTAAAAAAGTGTATTGGTGACTTTCAAATTGACTTGATTTATCCACCAATCAAATTATTTTAAATAAAAATTCAATCAATCTAACATCAAAAAATAAAAAAATAATTACAAAATTTAGGATAAATGTAATATGCGAGAAATAAAGAATGTGTTTGTCTTTTCCTACTACTTATTTGATATATTAAACTCAAACAAAATTATTTTATGTTGCTTGTGTAATTTTTGTTCACAATTGTAGTGTATCAAAATCTACCCAATCGTCTCGTTTAATGCGTTTAGGCTCCAGCTTTAGCTTTATTTGTTTCAAGAAAAATAACTTGTCCAAACAACTAAGGTAGGTCATCCCTACGAAGATCATATCCTTTCTACAATAGCTTAACACTTTCTAATGTTTGATTAATGCATTCGAAATTTGGCATATAAAATACCTCATGCAAGTTATTTCTTATAAATTATTTTTACCTATTTGATAAATTTAGTAGGGCTCCGCTAGCTAAAAATTCTGACTACGTTGCTGCAATGGAAACTTAGAGATGCACAAATTTGATGTTATCTCTATTGAAAATCTCAGTTTCTTGACGCATTTAATCAAGCGAATGACTATTATGACTATTTTTTATATTTGTTGCATATATATCTAAGTTTCTTGTAGGATTTTTTTTTCTTTTTTCTTTTTTTTTTTTGTGATTTTTACTTTCTTTTTCGTCGATCCTACCTTTTTTTCTCTCTGCTTTCTTAGGTTTCGTTTGATAAAACGACATTTATTTTGAGACGAAAATAGTAACTTTTTTAAATGTTCAGGAAAGTCCTAAAAGTGTGGGAAAATATTTTTCCACAACTCTCTATTTTTTCGAAAAGCTTTTCCTATACTTTCTCACATAGAACACAAGAAATTTTATTTTTTCCGTGAAAATTGTTCTTAAATTTTAGGTTCACACTTTGTCCATTTTTTTTAGACTTATTTTTCTATCTATTCACCAACTTTTTTAATACAAATTTGATCTTGAATTAGGAATGTTGAATCAATTGAGGAGGCATCATTTAGAGGGTTTTGGGGTGGGGGATGGTAGGAGCGATGTCATCGACGGGGGTGGAGTAAATCTGAGATATAGGGAGGAGGAGATTTGGTGGAAGAGGAAGCCTTGGCGACAACACGGAGGATTTTGGTGGTTTGTGGTGGTGGGTGCGGGCAAAAATTGAGAGAGGAAGAAGGGTAATTTAGGAAGTTTTTCAAACTTTCTCTTGGATCTTCAATATAAACTTTCATTACATGTTTTTTTTTTTCATTTGGATTAGAAAAATATCATTATTATTTAATTATACCTTATCTTATTCTTACTTTTTTGACAAAATTGTGACAACAACAAAAAAAAAATCATAAATCTGTCAAAAGTGAACACATACTTACTACTCCCTCTGTTTAAGAATAGGTTATTCATATTGATTTAACACAAATTTTGGAAAAATAATTAACTTCACAATTTTTTTAATATTCTTAAATTATTTTTAGTGATGTCAAAACAATAGGTTTATTTTTTTATCTCACAATTAATAAGAATAGTATAGATAATTGGCTAAAAAAAAATTTTTAAAAGTAGAAAATAAACACTTATTTAAAAACATTTTTTAAATGAAATACGGAACACAAAGGAGAGATAATTGTTTTTGGTCGTTGGTCATATTTGAATTTTGAAAATTGTATTTTGAATTACTACTCCTTAAAAAATGGGCCTGCGTGTCCAGCTAGGTATTGAAGTCCTGCCATGTGCCGAACGGTGTCATCAACAAGAGCCTATGTTTATGACAGCGTCTCTTTCTCGGATAGTTTAATTAGGAAATTTTAAGAAAAGGCACTGTCAAAAAAACTTCATATTTTAAAAGCTTCACCTCCCCTGTTGTTGGCTCAAGATCAAATCTCGTTAGAAATTTTTTAAAAATTTTAGGGTAGATTTAAAATATCAAAAAAAAAAGTAATTATGAGTACTTAAAAAGTACTAAGTCTTTTGTACTAAATAATATGTTAGCTGATGTGGCAGCTAATATGAAACAAAAAACAAAATTAAAATTATAATTAATACATCATATCAGCTGACATATTAGCTGATACAAAAAATTTAGAGCAAACTACACAAATAGTCCCTGTGCTCTATCATTTTTTTGGGTTTAGTCCTTGTACTAAAATTCGAAAAAATTAAGTCCCTATACTGAAACTTTTTATGCAATTGGTCCTTCCGTCCAACTTCGTTAGTTTTTTTCCGTTAAATGCGCTCACGTGCCTCTTACATGACTCTGCTCAAGGGTAAAATTGTCCACACATTTTTTTAATAATGTACAAAAATACCCATAATTTATTATTTTTTAAAAACTTAAAATGAGGGCATTAATGTAATTAGCTAAATTACAATTCTTTTTATTTAGAGGAGCTTAAAATCTTCATCGTCTTCAACTCCGATGAGAGACGCGGTTCACCTCCTCAACTCCAAAAGCTGCCTTGAAAACTTAGAATGACTCTCGGATCTCTCTTCCTTGAAACTTGTTAATATGGGGTATGTAGAATGACTGTAAGCAGTGAACATGATTCCTTCCCTGCTGGATTTGCGCCTGCGTTGGTGCAATCTTCAAAGCCTTCCACTCAAATCTCGTAACGAAGAGCTCAGGAATTGACGAACTAACTCCCTGCTTCCACCTTCGAATCCAAACCCCATTCAAATCTGTTCAGTTTCTTTTTTTTTTTTTGTTAAATCTTGAATACGCACACATTAGGTCCCTCGTCGAAACCCAAATCTGATAATCTTCGACGAAGATCGTGTGTTCTCAACCATTTAAAAACTTAGATCTAAGCTTTTAAACCCATCGATCTAGTTCTACCTAATTGAATGATTCCATAACTTGAAAAACTTCAAGTCAACGGTGACGAATAAGCAAAGTAAATGGCAAAATTGAGTTTACCCAATTGGACTAGTGGAGGTGGCATAGCAGCAGAGTTGCTGGGTGGTATTTGGTTTAATGTAGAGAGAGAAATAGATAACAAGTGGGTTTGTCCTATGGATTAACAGGTTGTTCGGCAATTCAAGTTGTTGCTATTTAGCACCATCTAAGCTTTCCAGATGCCTGCACCATCTTCATCCCAGTTTCGTGATTAACGCCCTCCACCCCCTCTTCTCTCTCCTCTTCTATAACACCACCCAACTGCCACCTCCCCAACTTCTTCTCCACTGTCGTCCCCCCTTCAATTCCTCCGACCCCGCACCTCTACACAAACACACAATCTCTCTCTCTCTCTCTCTCTCTCTCTCTCTCTCTTTCCAAACCCATCAATCTCTCTCTTTCTCCTCCAACCTCTTCAATGTCACCACTCAAAGTTACTGGAGCCATGGCAACATTGGGGACTCGAGAATATTCCTGTGAGATCTTTTTTGGGCAAGACCAAAATAAAAAATAATTTTGGGGGAAGAGATTCAATTTTGTGCTTGTTGTGAACTTCTTCTCTACCGTCGTCCCCCTTCCCCAACGGCGCGCCCGCATCCAATCTCCTCAACAACGAAGTATCGTTCTTCGCCACCACCTCCTTCGCTTCACCAACGCCATCACCACCGGCGTACAACGAAATGCGTCACTCCACACCTCTCAATTACCTCCAACAACTTGTCCAGCTTGAATTTTGCCATCACCACCACAGCATTCCCTCTCTGCAGCCGTGAATGGTGATGGAATTTGGTGTGGTTTTGGAAAGGAGACAAAGGTGGGGAAGGGGTAATTGTTCTGGCCATAACAATGGCGGTGAATGGTGATGAAATTTGGTGTGTGTTTGTTGGTGTACACTATGTGTCGTGTGTGTGTGAGGAGGGGGGAGTGAGTTTGTAGGAGAGAGAGAGAGGTGGGTTTTTGGTTTTGGAAAGGAGACAAAGGTGGGCAAGGGGTAATTGTTCTGGCCATGGCGTGGAACAAAGGAAAATGGATTGGGGAAGAAGTTGTGAAGATTCAATAAAATGTAATCTGACAAAAATGTCCTTCGAAAAAAAGTCACGTGATTGCACGTGTTCAAGATAACGGATAAAAATTAACGGAAGGACTAATGGTGTAAGTCACTCCACTACAGGGATTACTAGCGTGGGGTAAGGACCAATCCCAAAAAAGGGGTAAAGCACAGGGACTATTTGTGTAGTTTGCTCAAAAATTTAATACTCTTTAGGTACCCATATCATTACTCATTTTGAAAAGACCTCATCTATTTTAAAAGATTTTTTATCACCTATTTTTATCTAAATTATCAAATTGTTAGTAACATTTTAATTCCGTGCTAGACAACAAATTGTTATCTAATTATAATGTGATCAAGAAAAAAATTATTTAATCATCTAATGAAATTATCTTTCACGTCACTTTAATAGTAATGTATCAAGTGTAAGAAAAATATTTAAATCAAGTAATTTAATAGTCAGATACGGGGTGGGAAAAATAAGAGAAAACAATATGTGAATAAGGCTACAGTATTAAGAGGTTTATATATCAATTGGTTTGTAATGAGTAGGAAACTAAATATATTAAAGGTATGTTTGGAAATCCCAATATCATAGCTTGAAATTGGAATTAGAAGCACAATTTGAATTTCATTGAGACTATGCTTGGCTACTCAATGTCAAAAGTTGAGCTTCACTACTGGGACAGTAGAACACTGAACACACATCTACTACTTCTTATCAATTCTTTGGGCCACTTATTTTCAAAACAGAGCAAAGAAATAATATAACAATAAAAATAATTATTTAAAAAATATTGTATTTGCTTTATTTCAATGGTTTAATATATAATTTGGTCCTTGAACTTTACACCATTTCCTAGTTCGGTTATAGAACTTTGACATTTCCTATTGTGGTCCCTGAACTGCCATTTAAGTCTAACAGTTAGTCTCTGGAGTGACGGCCGTCACTTTAAACGTTAAATTTTTTTTAAAATGTTCAAATTGCCCTTACTACATGTTGAGTGTGATTGCTTACTTGGATTTAATATAATTTTTTTTCTAACTAAGTTACACCCTCTCTCTCTCTCTCTCTACAAATTAATTTCCAGTTAAGCAGGGCAAATCAAATCAAATCGTATGACTCACCTGATCCACTACACCACTCATTGTCCACCACGTACCCCATATTTATCTGACTCATTCTCTCCCTTTTAATTTCTTCGTTATAAATTTCTCCCATTTCTCACTACTCTTTCCTTCCTCCTCAACCAACCACAATGCCCACCACCACCACCACCCCTTCCTACGATCCTTAGGACCACCCCACGCCGCCGACTCCGCCTCTCAACGGCGACTACCCATCAAAATTCTCTCATCTATCCTCCTCTCCTTTCTTTTTGTTTCATCTTTCGTTGCTCTAATCTTCAACCCATAAGAAGAAGCCGCTACCACCGACGACAATGGGAACACACACTCGTCCTCCAAAGCTCCGGCCTCTGCGGTGAGATTCTCAACAGAATATGCCATTCGCTATTTTTCGATTCTCCCTCCGGTGACTCTGCCCTCACGCTGCTACTTCAAAATGCAAATTCGCAAGGCATTCTTCTCTCTCCGCCGTCTTCGAAGAAAAACAACCGTGCAAGAATTTGAAGAGAAGTGAAGGAGCATGTCTTCCGATATTGTTGAAATTTCCCAATCAGAATTCAATTTCAACTGTGTACTACGTGTAGGAGGGATGGAATTAGGGTTTTGGGGAGGGGGAACAATTTGGGCTTTTGCTGCGTGTGAGAGGGATGTAATTCAATTTCATTTGAGTTTTGATGATTAACGGTTCTGATTTAGTAATTTATTTTAGTAATTCAGTGATTTATCAATTGGATCTCGTAATGTTTGTTAGCTAAAGTTCTTGAGGTTTTGGAATCTAGAAAGAGAGGAATTTGTGGGGTCGTTGTGTGTGTTGGATCAGGAGGTGCTGTTGTGTTAGGGTTAGGGTTAGGTTTTGGTTAGAAGGCTTCCAATCCTCCATTTCAAGTAGAGACAAACGGTGGCTAAAAGAGAGCTTGATCAGAGACATGATAGACCCAGAAGAAGTGGGAGAAAGAGAGAGAAACCAGAAGAGAAAGAAAGAAAGAAATAGAGAGAGAGAGAGAGGGGGAGGAAATGGTTTAGATGAGAGAGAGAGAGAGAGAGAGAGAGAGAGAGGGTGTAACTTAGTTAGAAAAAAAAAATATTAAATCCAAGTAAGCAATCACACTCAACATGTAGTAAGGGCAATTTGGACATTTAAAAAAAATTAACGTTTAAAGTGACGGCCGTCACTCCAGGGACTAACTGTTAGGCTTAAATGGCAGTTTAGGGACCACAATAGGAAATGTCAAAGTTCTATAACCGAACCAGGAAATGGTGTAAGGTTCAAGGACCAAATTATATATTAAACCTATTTCAATTAAAAAGTCTATAAGTGAGTCTTACTATCAAGAATAACAAATGATAAAATAAAGCCATATATAATTATATATTTGTACTTTTAAGAGGGCCAAGTGAGAACTCTATAATATAAATTCATAAGACCAAGAAGTTACAAGGTCTTTAGTGACTTTTTTGTAAACTTGGGGGGCCATGTCTAGGGCCCTACGATAGGTCCGCCCCTGGTTTCCATTTAAATAAAAGTTTATACCTTGATAACGACGTTAAAAGAAACATTAAGTTTTGAATTTTTTGGTATCAAAAATTGAATTTTAAAATTTTTGGATGGAAAAATTATTTGAAGAATTTATCAATAAAACAACTCAGAATTCAAAATTAAGTCAATTTATCAACGCACCCGTAATTTTATGGAACTTAGCAAACATATGAGGATGGCAAAAACTGATTAGTACTTTAAAGAAAAAAAAGGCCAGAAAATTTCCTTTTATCTGTGGATCAAATCTTATGCATCTTCCCCACAATAGTATCGGTGAGTGGAACTTCACTCGATTATCACCTCCGTTGGTCTATTTTGAAAATTCCTCTTTCTCTTCCGGTTTGTGTTAGTGCTGTGTCAGAGATCTGACAATAGTAGGGCCACCTATTGACCTCAGTTCTTATAACCCCTGACAACCTCTCATTCCTCCAACGGGGCCGCACCCTTATCTTTCCTCTAATAACCAAAATGTAGTCCCTTAATCTAGTCTAGGCATATATATTTCCAATACACCATGGTAGAATTAATCACTCGTCCATGTCAAATTGTTAGGCGGGTGTTAGGCGTCGGACTAACGCCTAGGGGGCCTAAACTGGGACTAGGCGAGGATAAAAAAAAAATTTTATCCTAATTGTTGATTTTTTTTTTGTTAATATAACATAATTAACAAGTATTAAACTTTCAAATATACTAATAATAAATATCATCAAATAGACAAATAATCTAAATATTATTTCAAAATTTAAAACAACACAACAATTATCAATAACTCAATACACTATAGGTCCTTAACACATGTTACATCAAAATAAATATGACCAAATAATCTAAATTAATTTTTTATATATTAACAAGGCCTAAAATGATATCATTTCTGGTCAAAACTTTTTAAAAATTAAAATAATTAGTGGGTTGAGCGCCTAGGCGCTCGATTTCTAGGCGCTTAGGTGGCGCCTAACGACTAAGTGGAGCCTAGGAGAGCGCCTAGACCTTCTTTTAAAACACTGATCGACGTTAACTAGTACTCCATAATTCTAATTTTACCTTTCAAGTTTCAAACTTTCAGATTTTTATTGGAGTCTTGTTTCAACCAATAATTGTCTTTGTAATCAAGTTACTAGTTAATCGCGATAGTCCTTTGTATTATAGAAAATATATAAAATGCAAATTAGATTAATCAAAGTTTCTTATTGACGAGATGTTAACTTTGCAGCATATATACGACATTTTTAACTTTGTCCACATTCAATTGACCAATATAAAATATAAGGTAACAATGTGTTAAACGAATTTGAATGCAAAATCTCACTTGACGACATTAATCTGTTAATTCATTGAATATGCAAAAACCATTAGATTATACAACCAATCAATCCTAACAAAAAATTTGTATCCTAAATATTTATGTCAATTTTTTTCACTTTAACTCTACCTGATTTACAAAGTGTCAATTTTTGTTGGTTGTTTTTTTTGTTTTATTACAATAAAGGTTAGTTTAACTGATCATGTACCAATTTTTCATAATAGCTAGCGGTTGGGACTGGGAGATCAAGTCTTGTTATAACCGAAACAATTGTTGTGATATATTAATATTTGAAATTATTTGAGAATAGAAATTGATAGTGTTATTGCATATTTTGTCATGGATTAAAAATTAATACTAATATATTTTTCACTTTACTTTGATGACACAAGGCTTGTGTATGTTATCCTCACCTAATTACGCTGGCACTATGACCATATTTGACTATTTGAATAGATTGGTCCATCATAGAGTTCTTCTTGAGCCTTGCTCTATTCTATTGTCTAGAACATATATTGATCCCTATAATTTTGATACTTATATTGATTTCGTTTATCATAGTAAGACTAAATATTGAATATCTCAATAATATCCTAATCTCTTAATCTTATATATTTTCTTTTATACTCCCTTTGTTCTACCTAAAGAGTTCACGTTTGAAAAGTCAAATAATTAAGGGATATATTAGTGTCATTTAAGTTAGTCATAATTATAAAAATACTTAAACACAACCAAGATGCTTACAACACAATTGAAGGGTATATAAAGATGAAATGTTATGAAAATTGTAACCATAATTTTTGAAAGTGAATTTTTTGAATGGAACGTACTAAAATATAATAGTTGACTATTTACCGGGAACGAATGTAGTATTTTTTTTTTGTGTGTCCTAAGGGGTGTGGGAAGAGATCAATATGAGACCTCATACATTATAAAGTCCCAATTCAACCACTGGATCATCCCTTATGGACCGGTATCGTAGTAATACCCAATGGGGTCGTTTGGTAGTCAGGATTAAGGCCGGATAGGATTAATAAGCCGAATAATTGGATGTTTGGTACGCAATAGGCGGTCGGGACTAATAGTACGAGCTATCCGGATAAAGTCCTTATCCCCTCGCTAATAATACCAAGGTTGAGGGTGGTATTATTAGCGCCCTCACTAAAAAAAATAATATGTGATTAACACTTTTAAATCCAAAATTACCCTCGATTTATAAGTGGGGATTAATAGCGAGGGCGCTAATAGCACCGGGATTAATAATACTCCTTATCTTTGTCCAACTACCAAACAAGCCCAATATTTTCAGCTAAAACACTAATTATATCGACAACCCACACTTTCCTATATATTCCAACTTGGCATGCAACTGTTAGCAAAACTAGAGATCTGGCTCTCGACCATTTCAACCTCAAAGTAAACAACTAATTTAGACGCATCTTTATAATATTAATGTGTTAAATCTCTCTCTAGCTAGGAGCCTAGGAAAGACAAAGAAGCAAAAACAGAAGGTTGATCACACACTACACCACTAGTAGAGACACACATGCAAAAACAGAAGGTTGATTTTCCCAACAAAGAAAGAATTGAGAAAATGTAAATTTTGGACTGAGTGAGGTGTCGATTTACTACCTCCGTCTCAAAATAATTATCATTTTATCAATTTACACATACATTAAGAAAACTTTTTAAAAAGATTTATCTACCCTTATTTAAGTTCAATTATTGTAGGTAAGTTGCAGAAGTATTTTTTTCTCTTTTTTCTTACCAACTCTCTTTAATAAAAGTAATAAATAAGAACAAATTTGGCAAAATATGGACAAATATTTTTTAAAATCTTATAATGACAATTATTTTGGGACAATTTTTTTTATTAAAATGATAATTATTTTGGGACGGAGGTAGTATATAATTGTAGTAAAAATTATTAAAATGATAATTATTTTGAAACGGATGTAGTATATAATTGTAGTAGAAAAACCCATCACTCCGATTTTACTTTTCACGTTAATCGATCTGGTTACCCACGTTATTCCCCCCCCCCCCCAAAAAAAAAAAAAAAAGAAGAAGCTGTTTTTTGTTTTGTTAACTCAAATGACAATTTTTTTTATGTTTCCCACATTGCTACTTTTCAGGAGTGTTAGAAAAAGATAAAATTGTCCTGACCGGCCATTTGTAGGATATTACTTTACTAGAGTAACTATTCCGAAGATAGTGCCTCACAAGTGGCAGATAATTTTCAAAAAGTACAAAATGAAGAGTATGTAGTGATCTTACAAGTTACAAGGTTCAGTTTGCACGTTTTTTATTTTATTTTTATTACAGTATTATTTACATTTTCTATAGTAAAAATGATGTTCACCTCTCTTTATTTACTTTGACATTATTCGAAAAAAATAAAAATCTTTAGTTGGTTTCACTGCCTTTGCAATTTAAATTATTTTTTAATCATCATAAAATAAATTTTTTTTAAAGTAATGCACACTTTTAATATTTTGTAAAAGTTAAGATAATTAAAATGACTAGTCCAAATGGGGCTATATATATATATATATATATATATATATACACACACACGCTACCTTCGTCTCAAAATAATTATTGTTATAGGATTTTAAGAAATATTTGGTTAAATTTTACCAAAATTGTCCTTATTTATTACTCTCATTAAAGAGAGTTGGTAAGCAGAAAGAAAAAAATATTTCTACAATTTCTTTACAATAAATGAACTTAAATAAGAGTAGATTAGTTTTTTTAAAAAACTTCTTTAATCTGTCTGTAAATTGCTAAAACGATAATAATTAATGATGTGCTATAAAATGTGTTCTGACCATAATACTCATGAACATTAATTGAGTTCAACTATTTTAAATAATTGAATCTCTTTGGGATGTGTTATATTAAATAAAACTTTAAGGGTATATTAGGAAGAATGATAAAGAATAGGTAAATTAAAAGTCTTTAGCAACATTAGTTAAGACATCCTAAAATAAAAAATAGGAACATTTATTCGGGACGGAGAGAGTATTATATTGTAAGCAAATTGTGCAACGTTAATTAGGGTGTCAATTTCTCTTCGTTATTTCTTATATTCCTTTAGCTTTTCTTCATTATTGTTGTGTTCTCTGTCTCTAAAATATTCGTAGTATATAATTAATGAAGGCGGTGTGAGATGTGTTGTAGAGCACAACGCAATGATGTTTGTGTTGTACGTTCATGCAAGAAATAATGGAGTACAATAATTAAAGGGCAAATTCCACAATCCGTCCTCATACTTTTTGTATTTTTTTGTATTCATCCTTCGTAAGTGCATCTGGTCCCTAAATTTAATTTTTTAAGCATTTTATCCTTTCGTCAATTGTCGTTTATCTTTTTTCGTTAAGTAGAATCATGTGCATGTCACGTGATTTGACCCAGAGATAAAGTAGTCATTTCCTTGGAAAAAGTACAGGGACCAATTGTGTAAACCCAGGAACTCAAACCAAACTTACTTGTCGGAGGTTTCTCTCTCTAAAACCTTGTTGCCATTGATTTCACAATTCTCTCTCTCTTTCACACACACTCTCTCTCCCACTTAATAGTCATCATTTTGATCGATAACTCCTTCGTCAATGGCGAAGATGATTCCCCTTACAATTCCGCCACCACCATCTCTGCCCGGGTATGAAATTTTTACTTTTCTTTACACTCCATCCATCTGGGTTCTTGCCTAAATTCCATCATCTTACCGTAAAATTACTCCATAAAAAGAGGACGGCAAAAGTGGAAAAGTGGATTTTTCGACCATCGCCATCGAGTTATGATTTCCGACATGGGTTGAAAATGTATGTGTGCGCGTGATTTTTGGAATAAAAAATTGAAGTGGGTTTTCAAAGCTATATTTCTTTTTAAATGATTGTGAGTGGGAAGTAGAAGGAGAGAGAATCGGAGGAGAGGGAGTCTTGGATGTTGTTGTATACACAAGTTTTGGAGTTTTTTTTTTTGAAAATCATGGCAGAACATAGCACTGTGCAATTTTTTGTGAAGAAGATGAACCAATTTTTCAACTTCACCCACTGTGCTTTTGGTCCCTGTACTTTTTATTGAAATGACTGTTTTACCCCTAGTGAAAAGCACATGCAAGGCACATGAGAAGACTTAACGGAAAAAAGTTAACTAGATTTGACGAAAGGACCAATCATACTCAATGTTCATAGTACAAGGATGGTCTTAAAAAAATGTAAAAGATACAGGGATGGATTGTGGAGTTTGCCCATAATTAAAATCAAATTGGACATGAGAGAGAAAAATAACATAAATTTGTGATTGAATGTCAAATCTCAACTGAAAAGGGTGGCATGATGACCAAAAAGGACCCATACGATTTAAAGCAACAATTTTTCTAGGGTTCATAATATGTACATGTAACCCTAACTAATTCTTTCATTTGAGAATGTAGGATAGGACCCAGGAATGAATGATCAAAATTCACATTGAAGAGCATCTTAATTTGTCATGACATTGACGTTTCAAAAAGCTTACAATGCAATAGCTAAAAAATACCACAGACCGAACTCCATGGAAGTGGAAGGGCAACTTTAGTTGCATAATAAAGAAAGAGAGTAATAAAGGTGTTTTGAGTGGCTAACACAAGAAAAGAAAAAGCACTGGCCGGAAAAGTAAATTCACCTTAGCAATAGCCTCCTTTATATATAAATTAATAAATAAAATACCCTAACTAAAGCATGAACCAGACTCCATCGGAGGACCCCTCCCCTACCCTAAAAAAGGATCGAAACATAAAAGATCAATTACTCCATTATTTGCTTAATTTAGCTAGGAACCGAAGGGATATATATGTGCTCCTCAATTATATACACCACCGCTTTTAAGTTTAATTTTATTTTTGCTAATAAACGTAACCGAATGTCACTTCACTTGTCCTTTAATTTAAAGATGACTAGTAATAGAGTTAGGGCTTTATAACACGTGAGATCTCAGATTCAAATCGCTCACATCACACCTAAAAAAATATGTTGTTTAGAGTTTGCTAGTTGAAGCAAAATAATTAAGGTTACGTGATAGAATAAAACTGATCATATGTTCCTATGAATTTGATAAAGATTATTTCTGAAGAGATTTTTTGGAGGAAAATATTGTCAATAGATATACTAAATTTAATGGACTAACATGTATATATGATATCTTTTTGCATCTTTTAATCCGATGGAAAGGCTCTCTATCTCTTTGGAATATTGGAAACAACTTTTACTTGATACTCATTTAGCTATGAAGACACTTGGTTGAGAAGAAAGGTATAAGATTCTCAAGTTTCTTTCACAGTTTCGACCCACTCACTCATATATCAAGGGCTTTTCATTCATTCTTCGGGCATGCCGAAATACGGTATTATAGTCACTAATAAATTGTGCTCTATTTAGTTTGATAACAATTTACGTGCGAAAAACTGATTTTTATTCTTCGCTTGTCTAATGAGATTAATGGGAGGGCGGGGGTGTATTTAATTTTTAGACCGGCATGTACTTAATTAAATTTGACCTAACAAGTGGATTGCTTTGTAACAAAAAAAAAAGGACTACGTCATTCAAAGTAAACTCGTGTTGGCATATCAGAGGGCCTAAAGCACCCAAGTGATTGCGAGATGATGGTCAATGTCAAAAAGAATGCCCTAACAATGGAAACTACGAATCGTTTAACTAATTAATTGGGAGACGACACACACTAGATCTATCCGAGTACCCAATCAAGAGCTTTAGGAAATAAATGTAGCCTGTTCACTATTGTCTGTCGAGCAAACGAGCTTGTTCTATCCTCAGCAGCATTACTCATATGGTCACAAGTCACAGTGCATCCATCGAAATCTTGCGGGACTTGTCCGCATAACTACTGAGGATGATGTGCTGCGTTAAATGAATTTTCAGCTTCCAAAGTGCTATCTATACAGGTTTACTAGGTTTAAAACTTTGGTGCTTCCAGTTCCAACTACATATAATCCACAGTTTGCAATCCATTGTTCTGTTCTGTCACTCTTTCTTTTTCGTTGTTGTGCTACGCCAACCTTGACTTTGGGCCTCTTCCCTAGTCCCTTGATATCCTACATTGATCCTAATGAAATAAGACATCAAACTCCACTTTGGGCCTCTTCTCCAAGTACTGGGTTTCCAAAAACATTGGTCATGAGCCCATCGTCCTAAAACACACAACCCCCCTTCCCAACTTTTTTTTTGGAATACAGATAATCTAAACCTTTTATTACTCTATTCATTTTACTCACAGAATTCTTATTTGACATATCAAATATTTAGACCCCCGTCTCATGCAGCTATTTAAAAATATAATTTTTCCAAAACACAACTTTTTTAAAATACACATTTCTTCTTATAAATGTGTCTCGTGATAGCCAAAGGGCCATAGGTGAGATGTCTCGGAGCAGCTTTCCTTCTACTACCAGGCGTATTGCAAGAACGTGGCTCTTCGCTTCGGTTAACATCTTAAAAAAAGGTTGATTTTGCAATCAAAGTATTTATCAATTATGATCATTTCACTCTTTTATAAAATCACTTATCTGGTAGTAGTGCATTAAAATATAATATCAACTAGAAATTGTATGATTTTTTTTGAAAAGTAAATACTCCATCCGTTCCTAAGTTATTGCCATGTTAATTTTTTTTTTGGTAAAACAAAATATTTTTCAAATATAAATTTGACGATTTTTTTTAATTATAAAACACGTAATTCGTATTAATCTAAGTTTGACAAAAAAAAAAAAAGTCAAACACTATGATAATTTAGGAACATAGGGAGTATAATAACTTATCTAGAGGAGTAATTGATTTATTCTTATTTAAGCTTAGACTGTTTCCTCACTAGAGGAATTTCAAAAGAAACTTGAAGAGAAATGCAAAAGCTTATTCATGTTTATAGATAAAAAAACGAGCATCAGATCAAGCCAAAAAAATCAATGCGAAAAATATCAAATTTTTGAGATGTGAAATAAGAAGTTGACTTTTATACAATTGTACTAACCTAATGCATTGGAAGGCACTAGGGGTGAAGGTGGTTCAGTTTGGTTCGGTTTGAGCCAAAACCGCAAACCGAACCACCCCCTAACAGTTTCACATATTTAAAACCGAACCGAACCGCCACAAACTTCAAACCGAACCGAACCGAACCGATCGGTTTGGTTCGGTTTAGTTCGGTTCCGCGGTTTAATTATTTAAATATTTTTAAAAAGAAAAAACTTTTAAATATCAAAAAAATACTTTTAACATAAACTAAATAATTAAAAGTCAAAAAATTAACTTTAAAATTACAATAATTCAATCAAAATGTAGGCAAACAACAATAATTTTCTTATTAAATTCAATTACTAATTACTAATTACTAAATAATATACATATATAAAAATAGAAAAATAAAAATTAAATAGTGGTGGTTCGATTCGATTCGGTTTGGTTCGGTTTGGCACCAAAAACCGCAAACCGAACCGAACCGCTCGGTTTATAAAATTTCAAAACCTAAACCGAACCGGTCTAACCCAAAACCGAACCGAACTGGCCGATTCGGTTCGATTCGATTCAATTTGGCGGTTCGGCGGTTCGGACTTACACCCCTAGAAGGCACACTAGAATCTCATAATAAATTGACAAATGTGAACTCAATAAAAATATGGAGTAAAAAATAATCCTCATTTCAAAACTATAATAAACATTTGTAATTATCGCCAACTTATGTCTTAGGTTCATAGGAGTAGGATAGGTTATGTAATTTTTGGGTCAGGGCTGCCACTAATCTTTGTGAGGGCTTAGAACATCTACATTTGTGTGGCTCTCTATATCACACTCTAAATATCTCATTTTCTATTTCAGTTTCATTTTTTCAACACTTTAAAAAGAATTCACTTCAACAAGCACCCTTTATACGACCCTTTAAAAATTTAATCTCTCTCATCTCAACCAACAAACCTAACTACTATTATATTTTCCCTCTTTTATTTATATTTTTCCACGACAATTAAAATAAAATATTTTAAATTTTAAATTTTATATACTATAAAAAATATATTGTACTCTCTCGGTTCCTAAATTATTGTCTTGTTTGACCTGACACACAGATTAAAAAAAATAATTGACTTGATTATTAATATTGATATAATGTGTAATTTCCTTTAATATCCATGTGTATATGACCCATAATTAAAGTAGTAAGAAAATAAGGGTAAACTAGTAAAAATGATCTCATAAACTATAAAAATTTCAAACAAGACAATTATTTAGGAACAGATAAAAAAAAAGAAAATAAGACAATAATTTAAGGATGGAGAGAGTATATTTTAATAATTTACATTCCAAAATATTAAATAAAAGTATATTGTGCTCAAATAAAGTAAGGAGAATGTGGAGGATTTGAGTTACTATTTATATTAAAACTCACTCTATATTTGAAGGATGATTTAATTAATTTTAGAGAAAGATGATAAATTAGATGGATCACTGTAGAATCAAGAAAAAGTAAAAAAGTCTAAAATAACTTTTAGTGGGTTGTGGGAGGCGCCCACTGTGGACGCCCTTACAAGTGACAATGGTACTCCTACTCCATCAATCCATCCAAAGAGTCTAATATACTATTTAATTTTTAAAATTATATATTCACTTTTTATAAACTTTTCAATATTATTCTTCAAATGTGATATAAATATGTTAAATATACTTAAATATTTTTGTAATTATAATTAACTTTAATGGTATTTATATATACTTAATAATTAGATTATTCAAACGTAAACTTTTGTGTAGAACTGGAAAAATATTTAGAAATTGATTTGTTCATAGGAATGACCGGTTACGAGATTCTCAAATCTAAGTCATAGATAATCGAAAATAACAAAACATTATTGCCTAGATCAAGTGATTTATATTAGGTTAAAATTTGGGCTGATACCTTTTAAACAATTTTTAATTGCTTAAATTTACTATAATTATTTTAAACTATAAAATGATACATTTTTGCAAAATGTCATCTATACCCTTAAAAAACACAAAACGACACGCTATGCATCGCAAAATAAAAAACAATGCATTGCAACACAACACGATGCACAAATTACATTTTTCACTTGCGATTTGTGCATCGCGATGCACAAATTACCTTTTTCACTTGCTTAATGTCGTCTTTGCCCTTCTTTTTAACACGTACGCATTGCATCGGCTTTCAGACTACAAAAATAAACTTAACCCTCTTCACTTCAAACACACAGCAAAAAAACTCTCTTTACTTCAAACAGAGCAAAAAATCTTAAAATCCTTCGGCGATTTTGCAAAATTTTTTAAATACATCAACATGAGATATTATCAAACAAAGCAAAAATATTTTCTCAACTAGAAAAGAGCACAGGGAAGAAAACAACAACTACTAGAATCAACAAAAATGAAGCATCAGGTTAATATGCTGAATACATTTTAGTGTTTCAAAAACAGAGCAAAAATGTCATAAATAACGTTTTAGGGTTTTAAATTTTATGCATCGTATTACAAACTTTTGTTGTTTTTTATGCATCGCGATGCATTATTTGATGAATCGCGTTCACTGAAAAACGTTAATACACCGTTTTGTTTGTATTTAAAAATTGTGCGTCGCGATGAAAATGTTGCACATCCTGATGCACATTGTAACACCCCGAACCCTCTTATGCATGATTTACTTGGTTTATGTGTTAAACTTGCTTCATTAACGTGCTAATTGAATTATGCTTTGTTTGATATGTTAATTTCATAATTATGGGAATTGTTATATTCGTTATACATTGATAAATTGATCGTTATGGCTCTTGACATTGATTTGAAGTGTTAGAAATGTTGTATGATCACTCCTAGGTGTACCCAAGTGTCCAAACCAAGGAAATAGAGTAAAAATAGAGGTGGGTTGGACAGATTGTTTGGCACGGCCGTGTGCCTTTCTTTGGCACGGCCGTGCGAGAGGGTAGATTGCTCCAGAAAGTTTGGCACGACCGTGCAGCACTCTTTGGCACGACCGTGCGAGAGTTGCACGGCCGTGCGAGTTCCTTGACGCGGCCGTGCAAGTCGTACTGAGTTCAAAAATCAGGATTTTGAAATGACCATTGTACCCTTAAAATCTAACACATGTGTGGCTCTCCTTGAGCCACGTCACTACCCCTCCCCAAGTCTGATTTTAGTCACTTAAATGGGTGGAGAGACTTCACTTCTCTCCACTCTTCCCTCCATTTTCACCATTAAAGCCTAGGTGTGTGTGTGTGGGAGAAAAAGTGAGATTAGTGTGTGTGAGTGTGTTCCCGGAGATCCAACCGTCCGATCAACGATCCGAGACCGTCATTGTGTTGGGGTTGAGCTAGGGAACAACTTGGGTGGCTTCGATCTTACTTGTGTTGTGTTGATTTTCGTCACGAGGTAAGTTACTAAACCCCCTTTGTATGCTTAAGCTTCAAAGTGTGTTGGATTATCAATATTATTGAATGACTTGCTTTATATGTTATTTTCGTGTACAAATCTCTAGGTTGAGATGGGTACATTATACTTGTGCTATGAGTATGTGTTGAATGGTGTTAATGAACAAAGGTTGACTTATAAATGTTAGGATTTGAACAAATAGAGAACTTGAGACTTGAAATTGGGTGGTCTTGCACTTAGCATTGAAACCCTAATTTGGTGAACTTTAGTAATGACTCCGAGAGGTAGATTCTAGGGAGGATTATGACTTCCCGAACAACATATTAGATTACTACGAGGTTTAGAGCCCGAATGATCGAGATCCTAGTCCTCCATACTTTTGATACGGTTGAGTTAGAGACTTGTGTATAGCTCTAATGTGTTGAATCGAATGTTTACATATTTGTTAAGTGATGATGAGTGATGAAATAGAATAACCTACTTGTCATTTGTCAAGTTCACTACTTTTGAACTTGATGGTTATTTGCATTAGATGAATAAGAACATCTATTCGTGCATTATGTAAGTCCAGCTGGCGTCGTTGGTTGAGTAAGGTAGGACGACCTATGGTCTTCACAAATTAACGTTTGTGATCGCCATAAGTCGCCGTACCGGAGTTGCACACACCCCTCTTCTGTTGGCCACAGTTGAGAAGTAGCCCCAATGTTGTAGCAATACGCATGGCTTTGGTTTGCTAAGTTTGAACTCGATAGGTTTATCGGGGACGTCGATACCACACACACGGGTATCGAGGACACGTTTGGTTATTTTGTGTATTGCAGGAGCAACGCAAAGAATGGACAAAGAAATATCATATCCTTTACAATGTGGTTTATTTCGAGTACTTACGTGGATATCAAAGTGCTCATTGAATTGTGTTATGTGTATATCAAGATGATGATACATGCTGGTTGTGATATACTTATAATTGTGTTACGATGATAAGATTTCTGTTGAGCATTATGCCATGACATGTAGTTGCATTTAGTAACTTATTGAGTTTCGACTCACCCCGTTTGTTGTTTATTTGTTTTCCTTAGATCCGAGCCAGGCGGGAAGCTCGCGGTGAGGTCGAGTAGTACTATCACTTAGCTCACAGGTGGTCTTTTGTTTTGGTTAGCCTTAGAGCTCCTTGTTAATAGTGATAGATAATTCTTTTGGTGAGGACGAACGGTTAAGTAAAGTCATGTAGACTTTACTTGGGAGGTGTTGATACCTTGTCTGTATTAATTATTCTTTTGGGTAGCCGACAAGTGTATGTCGAGCTCGTGTATATTTCTGTTTCATATTCAACTCAGTTATTTTCCCGAGCGTGTCGTAGCTCGTGGTTTTTGTATAGGTTGGTTCCGGCATGTTGTGGCCGAGGTAGTTAATATTATCAAAGATGTTTTCTCAAACTTATATTTGTGCTTTGCTAGTTGGGTTCCGGCAGTAACGTCGCCGATGATTGACTTTATATTATCAAAGTTTTTGTTAAACGGGTTTTGTGGTGCGTACGAATTGTTGCGCCACGTGCTTTTAATAATTGTTGTCGTTAATTGCTTGTTGTTTTGGCGCGTCGACTTGGGATTTCGCATTGGAATCTGGGTCGGGGCGTCACAGTTGGTATCAGAGCAATGGTTTTGCTGTCGCCAGGATAGGTTCCTTGGCCTAGGTGGGTATGGTTTTTGTTGAGAATCCTAACGTCGAGTGATGTGTGTAGGTCATAATGGTGGAAACTAGGAACGGAGCGAGTACGAGGATCGGTGCGAATGCCGAGGGCGATGAGGAGCGGGAATGTCAACCGTCCTTGTGACGATCCCCGAAGAACCAGGAAAACCAAAATGAGGATATGGCAAACATGTACCGTAGGATGCTCGAGTTGATGAATGAGATGACTCAGCGGATGAATGCGGGGGCAAGGCCGCAGCCTGAGGTAGAGGCACCACAACCGGAGGTGGGGGCACCACAACCGGAAGTAATAGTATTGGAACCGGAAGCAAGACCGAGGAACAACACAACTACACTTGAGAGATTCTTGAAGATGAAACCCCGAACTTTTTCGGGAGAGCCCGATGCCAAAAGCGAGTTGTGGATCGAGCACATAGTGAAAATATTTGCGGCTACGGGTTGACTGATGATGAGAAGGTCACTCTAGGTGTTCAAGCTAGGAGCGGCAGAGCAGTGGCAAGTGCTACAGAGAGCTGGGATTTGCAGAGAATACCTCATACTTGGCCTAATTTCTGAGGAGTTCAAGGCCCAAGACGTCCAGCGGTAGTTCGGGAGAGAGAGAGGGAATTTTATGATCTTGAGCGGGTAGCATGTACGTGGCTCGGTATTCGGCCAAGTTCACCGAGTTGGCACGCTATTGTACCCACTTGGTTCCGAACGAGGCTAGGAAGACACGAAGTTTATTAAGGGGTTGAAGACCGAGTACAGAAAGCATTCGCCGCGGGCGAGATTACGTGGACCGAGCATATGGGATTGAAAGTGACATCGAGGAGCATAAGGGAAGAATGAATGCGAGTTCTCAACGGTCTTCGCAGTCCCACGGGCGAGGACAAGGTTCGGCAATCGGGGTAACTACAACAACAACAACAACCGCGGGAAATCGAAACGGGCACCTTCGATGTGCAATCAAGACAATCATCGGGTGGACGAGGAACAATTCTTCTTCTTCTCGGGGGCAAGGGTGCCCGGTGATATGTACTTATTGTTCGAGGCGGGACATACGGAGAACATTTGCTTGAGTAAGTTGGGGTATAAACCGGGGCAATGCTTTAATTGTGGGGAAGGATTGCCACAGAGGGATTGCCCCAGTGTAGTGGGCCGAGTGGAGACGGTCTACCGGTAGGCCCAAGGTTCGGGTCGTGTTTTGCGCTCGACCAAGGAGTGCGGAGTCTACGTCCGTGATAGGAGGTAGTCTTTTTCGGTAATAGAGCACGAGTTCTTATAGATCCTGGTTCATCACATTCATATGTTGCATCTCATTTTGTGAAAAATTGGTGTGTGTTGCCCCAATCTTTACCTTTCGTGCTTGAGGTGTCTACCCGTTGGGAGCATATGTTGGCTTCGAAGTATACCGAGCTTGTGACATCTTGATAGGTGATCACACTTTGCATGCGACTTGGTTGCTGCCCATACGTGATTTTGATGTGATACTTGGCATGGATTGGTTGTGTGTTTATCATGCTTTAGTAGATTGCCATAATAAGAAGGTTACTTTTGCTATGCGGGTGTCCCGAGTTTGTATTTGTGGGTGATCTTTGTTAAGAGTAGTATACATGTTACGCTTTGAGGGCTAGAAAGTTATTGTCACGTGGGTGTGCGGGTTATTTGGCGTGTGTAGTTGACAAGAGCATTTCCACACCAAAGTTAGAAGAAGTTCCGTGGTTTGTGAATTCCCGATGTGTTTTTGACCGATTATGATATGCCTCCCGATAGGAAGTAGAGTTTTGTATTGAGCTATTACCGGGGACTACTCCTATTTCTAAGGCCCCTTATAGAATGGCACCGCGGAGTTGAAAGAATTGAAAGAGCGAGCTAGGAACTTCTTGATAGGGAATTCATTAGACCAAGCGTATCACCTTGGGGTGCTCCAGTTTTATTTATGAGGAAGAAGGATGGTACTTTGAGGTTGTGCATCGATTACAGACAGTTGAATCAGGTGACAATCAAGAACAAGTACCCTTTACCACACATTGATGATCTATTCGACCAGTTGCAAGGGGCGGTTGTATATTCCAAGTTGGACTTGAGGAGTGGGTATCATCAGTTGAAGGTTCGAGCGGAAGACATTCCCAAAAGCTTTCGCACAAGATATGGTCATTATGAGTTTGTGGTTATGCCGTTTGGGTTGACAAACGCACGGCGATTTATGGATTTGATGAATCGTGTGTTTCATCAATATCTAGATTGTTTCGTAGTGGTCTTTATTGATGACATACTTGTTTACTCTAAGTCACGGGAAGAACATGAGCAGCACCTGAGGGTAGTATTATCGGTTCTTCGGGAGAAACAGTTGTATGCTAAGTTTAGCAAGTGTGCTTTCTAGTTAGAGAAGGTATCATTTTTGGGCCATGTGGTTTCGAAGGATGGGATAGCGGTTGATCCATCCAAGGTAGAAGCGGTGACCAAATGGAAAACACCGAGTACAGTTACCGAGGTTCGTAGTTTCTTGGGTTTGGCGGGGTACTATCGGAGATTCATTGAGGGATTTTCCAAGATTGCTACACCTCTGACGAATTTGACAAAGAAAATGACACCGTTTGCGTGGAATGAGAAATGTGAGGCTAGTTTTCAAGAGTTGAAAAGACGCTTGACGACATCTCCTATTTTGACGTTGCCTAGTGGAGGCGACAACTTCGTGGTGTATAGTGACGCCTCGAAGGAGGGCTTGGGTTGTGTGCTTATGCAGAATGGAAAGGTCATTGCGTATGCTTCGAAGAAATTGACAGCTTCCGAACAGAATTATCCTACTCATGATTTAGAGTTGGCCGCGATTATGTTTGCGTTGCATAAGTGGAAACATTACCTATACGGAGCAAAGTTTGAGGTTTTCACGGATCACAAGAGTTTGAGATACCTTTTCTCGCAAAAGGAGTTGAACATGAGACAACGGAGATGGATGGAGAAATTGAAAGACCATGACTGTACGATCCTTTATCATCCCGGGAAAGCGAATGTCGTAGCGGATGCATTGAGTAGGAAGACGTATGTCTCTTGCTTAATGGTTCGAGAATGGAAGATGCTAGAGGACTTGCGAGATTGGAATCCTTCCGAGACGGAACGGGGAGTAATCTTTGCGAATATTCGAGCCACACCCATTTTGTTTCAACAGATTCAAGAGGCTCAAGTTGATGACCCAGAGATTGTTAAGATAGTTAGTGAGATGGACGAGGGAAAAACACCCGACTTTGCGATAAACAGTGATGGAATTCTTACATTTCGGGGAAGAGTTTGCGTTCCTTCAAATGAAGTGGTTAAACGACAAGTTCTTGATGAGGCTCACAAGGCGAAGTATACTATACATCCGGGGAGTACCAAAATGTATAGGGATTTGAAGAAACAGTTTTGGTGGAGTGGGATGAAACGAGAGATCGCGGAGTATGTTTCTAGATGTTTGACTTGTCAACAGGTAAAAGCCGAGCACCAAAGGCCAGCGGGTTTGTTGCAACCGCTTGAGATTCCCGAGTGGAAGTGGGAGCACATCACGATGGATTTTGTGACAGGATTACCCCGTACTCGTCGAGGATTTGATGCCGTTTGGGTTATTATGGATAGGTTGACAAAATCGGCACACTTTATTCCTATTGCGATAACTTATTCTTTGGGTCAGTTGGCGGCGTTGTATATTCAAGAGATAGTGAGGTTGCACGGAGTTCCAGTGAGTATTGTGTCGGACCGAGATCCGAGGTTTACATCGAGGTTTTGGCAGGCGTTACAGGAGGCTATGGGGACGAAATTGAACTTTAGTACGGCCTTTCACCCTCAGTCAGACGGACAATCGGAGAGGTTAATTCAAGTACTTGAGGATATGTTGCGTGCGTGCACGGTAGACTTTAAGGGAAGTTGGGATAGTCATTTACCCTTAGCGGAGTTTGCCTATAACAATAGTTTCCAAGCGAGTATTGGGATGGCGCCGTACGAGGCTTTGTATGGTCGGAAGTGTAGGTCGCCGATTTGTTGGGATGAGGTTGGCGTGTGACGCCCCGACCCGGATCCCAATGCGAAATCCCAAGTCGACGCGCCAAAACAACAAGCAATTAACGACAACAATTTTTAAAAGCACGTGGCGCAACATTTCGTACGCACCACAAAACCCATTTAACAAAAACTTTGATAATAAGTCAATCATCGGCGACGTTACAGCCGGAACCCAACTAATAAAACACGATTATAAGTTTGAAGAGACATCTTTAATAATATTAACTACCTCGGCCACAACATGCGGAACCAACATATACAAAACCACGAGCTACTACATGCTCGGGAAAATGACCACATTAAACATAAACTAGAATATACGAGCCCGACATACACGTGTCGGCTACCAAAAGAATAAGAGATACAAACCGAGTATTCATACTACCCAAGTAAAGTCTACATGACTTTACTTAACCAATCGTCCTCACCAAAAGAATTTGCTAACTATCAACAAAAGAGTTCCATGACTTAGACAAAATGAGGGACCACTGCGAGCTAAGTGACCGAACTAATCGTCCTCACCGCGAACTTCCCGCCGGCTCGGATCTAAGGAAAACAATTAAACAACAAACGGGGTGAGTCGAAACTCAATAAGTTACTAAATGCAACTACATGTCATGGCATAATGCTCAACAATGACCTTAACATCGTAATACGCTTATATATATCACAATCGGCATGTATCAACACCTTGATATACACAAAACACATTTCATCGAGCACATTGATGTCCACATATGTACTCGAAATAAACCAAGTTATAAAGGATATGATATTTCTTTATCCGTTCTTTGCGTTGCTCCCGCAATACACAAAATAACCAAAAGTGCCTCGATACTGTGTGTAGTATCGACGTCCCGATTAATACCATCGAGTTCAATCTAGCAAACCAAAGCCATGCGTATTGCTACAACATTGGGGCTACTTCTCAACCGTGGCCAACGAAGAGGGTGTGTGCAACTCCGATACGGCGACTTATGGCGATCACAAACGTTAATTTGTGAAGACCATAGGTCGTCCTACCTTACTCAACCACGACGCCACTGGACTTACACAATGCACAAATAGATGTTCTTAATCATCTAATGCAATTAACCATCAAGTTCAAAAGTAGTGAACTTGACGAATGACAAGTAGGTTATTCTATTCCATCACTCATCATCATTTAACAAGTATGTAAACATTCGATTCAACACATTAGAGCTATACACACGTCTCTAATTTAACAAGATCGAAAGTACGAAGGGCTAGAATCTCGATCAATCGGACTCTAAACCTCGTAGTAATCTAATATATTGTTCGGGAGTCGTAATCTTCCCTAAAATCTACTTCTCGGGTCACTACTAAAGTTTGCCAAATTAGGGTTTCAATGCTAAGTGCAAGACCACCCATTTTCAAGTCTCAAGTTCTCTATTTGTTCAAATCCTAACATTTATATGCCAACCTTTGTTCATTAACATCATCCAACACATACTCATATGATAAGCACAATGTACCCATCTCAACCTAGAGATTTGTACATAAAAATAGCATATAAAGTAAATCATACCATAATATTGATGATCTAACATACATGGAAGCTTAAAGCATTCAAAGGGGTTTAGTAACTTACCTTGTGACGAAAATCAAAGCAACTAAAATGAAATCAAGACCTTCTAAGATGATCTCCTAGTCCGTAGCAACACAATGGTGGTCTCGGATCGAAGATCGGATGGTTAGATCTTGGGAACACACTCACACACACTATTCTCACTATGTCTCCCACACACAAGCTCTCAAGCAACAATGGAGGATTTGGAGGGAAGAATGGAGAGAAATTGAAGCCTCTCCACTCATATTTGGGTGTAAAATTCAGATTTGGAAAAGGGTAGTGAGGTGGCTCAAGGAGGATCACTCAATTTATAAGTTTGGGGGTGAAATTGTCATTTCCGAAACGAGTTTTGAACCGGCGGGCCAAAGCGATCGCTCTCCCTCGAATCAAAGCGATCGCCCTTCCCTCGGGAACAAAGCGATCGCCCTGTATCAAACAAAGCGATCGCTTTGTACCCCGATTTTGAAGCCAAAGTTTCGGAAACAAAGCGATCGCCTCCTAAAAACAGCGATCGCTTTGTCTCCGATGAAAATCACCGGATACAAAGCTATTATAGTCATAAAAGTCACCCCAAATCATTTTGGTAAATACTACAAGTATTTTTAAGCTAAAAATACTCTACAAACTACGCAACCAAAGCTCATATACTATCATGGCATTGTACACGTGCTAACACAACACATAATCATGCAATAATTCATAAAACACTCATAAAGACACGTAATTCATGTATAAGAGGATCCGGGCGTTACACCCTCTCCTCCTTAAAAGAATTTAGTCCCTAAATTCCTTACCATGTTCATCAAAAGATGAGGGTATCTCTCACGCATATCGGCCTCGGTTTCCCAAGTAGCTTCCTCGATGTCGTGATTCCTCCAAAGGACTTTAACTAGGGAATCCGTTTGGTTCGCAAGGCTTGTTCCTTAGTGTCGAGAATCTTTACCGGTTGCTCGACATATGACAGTCGGGTTCAAAAGTAATCTCCTCATATTCCAACACATGTGAGTCGTCCTTCATGTACTTCCGAAGCATAGACACGTGAAACACGTTATGGATTTCCGACAACGAAGGCGGCAACGCAATTCTATATGCTAATGTCCCCACTTTCTCGAGAATCTCAAACGGGCCAATATACCTCGGTGACAATTTCCCCTTTTGCCGAACCTCTTAGTACCCCTACGTGGCGATACTTTAAGAAACACATAATCCCCTACCGAAACTCGAGATCTCGTCTCCGATTATCGGCATAGCTTTTCGTCGACTCGTGCAAGTAGTCTATCCCGAATAATCTTTACACTCTCAACCGAGTTGTACTAACTCCGAACCCCAAATTTTTGCCTCACCGACTTCGTCCCAACAAATTGGCGATCTACACTTCCGCCCATACAAAGCCTCGTACGGTGCCATCTCAATACTTGCTTGGAAACTATTGTTATAGGCAAACTCCGCTAGAGGTAAATGAGTATCCCAACTTCCTCTAAAGTCTACCGTGCATGCACGCAACATATCCTCAAGTACTTGAATTAATCTCTCCGATTGTCCATCCGACCGAGGGTGAAAGGCCGTACTAAAGTTCAATTTCGTCCCCATAGCCTCTGTAATGCCCGCCAAAACCTCGATGTAAACCTCGGATCTCGGTCCGACACAATACTCACCGCAGTGCAACCTCACTATCTCTTGAATATACAACGCCGCTAGCCGGCTCAACGAATATGTCATCGCAATAGGAATAAAGTGTGCCGATTTTGTCAACCTATCCACGATAACCCAAACGGCATCAAATCCTCGACGAGTACGAGGTAATCCCGTCACGAAATCCATCGTGATGTGCTCCCACTTCCACTCGGGAATCTCTAGGGGTTGCAACAAACCCGCCGGCCTCGGTGCTCGGCCTTTACTGTTGACAAGTCAAACATTTCGAAACATACTCCGCAATTTCACGTTTCATCCCACTCCACCAAAACTTCTTCAAATCCCTATACATTTTGGTACTCCCGGATGTATAGTATACTTTGCCTTATGGGCCTCATCGAGAATTTGTCGTTTAACCACCTCATTTGAAGGAACGCAAACTCTTCCCCGAAATGTAAGAACTCCATCACTGTTTATCGCAAAGTCGGGTGTCTTTCCTCGCCCAACTCACCAATTATCTTAACAATTTCGGGTCATCAACTTGAGCCTCTTTAATCTGTTGAAACAAAACGGTGTAGCTCGAATATTCGCAAAGATTACTCCCGTTCCGTCTCGGAAGGATTCCAATCTCGCAGATCTTCCAACATCTTCCATTCTCGAACCATTAAGCAAGAGACATACGTCTTTCTACTCAATGCGTCCGCTACAACATTCGCTTTCCGGGATGATAAAGGATCGTACAGTCATGGTCTTTCAATTTCTCCATCCACCTACGTTGTCTCATGTTCAATTCCTTTTGTGAGAAAAGGTACCTCAAACTCTTGTGATCCGTGAAGACCTCAAACTTCGCTCCGTATAGGTAATGCTTCCACTTATGCAACGCAAACATAATCGCACCAACTCCAAATCATGAGTGGGGTAATTCTTCGGAAGTTGTCAATTTCTTCAAGCATACGCAATAACCTTTCCATTCTCGCATAAGCACACAACCCAAACCCTCCTTCGAGGCGTCGCTATACACCACGGTTGTCACCTCCACTAGGCAACGTCAAGATAGGAGATGTCGTCAAGCGTCTTTTCAACTCTTGAAAACTAGACTCACATTTCTCGTCCCACGCAAACGGTGTCGTTTTCTTCGTCAAATTCGTCGAGGCGTAGCAATCTTGGAAAATCCTCAATGAATCTCCGATAGTACCCCGCCAATCCCAAGAAACTACGAACCTCGGAATCGTACTCGGTGTTTTCCACTTTGTCACTGCTTCCACTTTAGATGGATCAACCGCTATCCCATCTTTCGAAACCACATGACCCAAAATGATACCTTCTCTAACCGGAAGGCACACTTGCTAAACTTAGCGTACAACCGTTTCTCCCGAGAACCGATAATACTACCCTCAAGTGCCGCTCATGTTCTTCCCGTGATTTAGAGTACACAAGTATATCGTCGATGAAAACCACCACGAAGCAATCCAGATATTGATGAAACACGCGATTCATCAAATCCATAAATACCGCCGCGTTCGTCAATCCAAACGGCATCACTACAAATTCATAATGCCCATATCTCGAAAAGCGTTTAGGAATGTCTTCCGCTCGAACTTTCAACCGATGATACCCACTCCTCAAGTCCAACTTGGAATACACAACCGACCCTTGCAATTGGTCGAATAAATCATCGATGTGGGGTAAAGGGTACTTGTTCTTGATTGTCACCGATTCAACCGTGTAATCGATGCACAATCTCAAAGTGCCATCCTTCTTCCTCACGAATAAAACGGTGCACCCCAAGGTGATACGCTTGGTCTAATGAACTCCCTATCAAGAAGTTCTTGTAATCGTTCCTTCAATTCTTTCAACTCCGCGGTGCCATTCTATAAGGGGCTTTAGAAATAGGGGCCCCGGTAATAGCTCAATACAAAACTCTACTTCCCTATCGGGAGGCATGTCATAGTCGGTCGAAAACACGTCGAAATTCACAAACTACGGACTTCCTCTAACTTTGGTGTGGAAATACTCTTGTCTACCACACACGCCAAATAACCAAGACACCCACGTGACAACAACTTTCTAGCCCTCAAGGCCGAAATAACATGTATACTACTCTTGACAAAGATCACCCACAAATACAAACTCGGGAACACCCGCATAGCAAAAGTAACTTTCTTACTATGGCAATCAACTAAAGCATGATAAACACACAACCAATCCATGCCCAAGTATCACATCAAAATCACGTATGGGCGTAACAACCAAATCGCATGCAAAGTGTGATCACCTATCGATGTCACAAGCTCGGTATACTTCGGCCAACATATGCTCCCAACGGGTAGACACCTCAAGCACAAAAGGTAATGATTGGGGCAATACACACAAATTTTTCACAAAATGAGATGCAACATATGAATGCGATGAGCCAGATCTATGAGAACTCGTGCTCTACTACCGAATACGTAAAGACTACCTCCTATCACGGACGTAGACTCGGCACTCCCCGTTGGTCGAGCGAAAACACGACCCCGAACCTTGGGCCTCCGTCGCTGTCTCTTCGTGCCGCTAGACGGCCGACTCACACTCCCGACCGACTACCCTTCGCTTAGGGCAATCCTCTTTATGTGGCCAACCTCTTTACAAGAGTAGCATTGGCCCGACCTAACACTCCCTTTACTATAGCATGTTTCCTCCGAATGCCCCAGCCTTCCCACAATAGTTACATGTCAAGGGAGTACCTCGTTGCCCTCGAGAAGAAGAAGTATTGCTCCTCGTCCACCCGATCGTTGTCTTGATTGTCCATCGAGGTGCCCTACTGGTTTCCCTGCGATTGTTGTTGTTGTTGTTGTTACTGTTGCTCGAACCTTGTCCTCGTCCATAAGATCGCAAAGACCGTTGAGAACCCGCATTCATTCTTCCTTTGTGCTCTTCAATGTCACTTTCTATCCCATAAGCTCGGCCCACCGCACTACGGTAGTCAAGCCGTAGGGACAACAGCTGCTTCCTCGTACTGTCTTCGTGCCTTTGATGAATTTCGGGCCTTCTTTGCTTCCGTGGGAACCAAGTGACTACAATACCGAGCCGCTCCATGAACTTGGCCGAGTATTGTGCCACCGTCATACCCTCGCTCCGATCATAAAATTCTCTCTCTCTTCTTTCGCGAACCACCTCAGAATATACGTGCCTTGAATTCCCTCAAGAAGTTCGGCCAACGTGGGGTTCTCCCCGCAAATCCCAACTCCTGCAACACTTGCCACCGTGCTCACCGCTCCTCAAGTTTGAACACGCTAAGTTAACTTTCGTCATCGTTGCAACCCAAGGCCGCAAATATTTTGATGATATGTTCAATCCACAATTCAGCTTTCGCGCATCCGGCCCCAAGGAAAGTGCGTGGTTTCATCTTCAAGAAACGCTCCAATGTTGTAGCATAATTTCTAGGCCTCACCTCGTGTCAGGTACCTCAACTTCGGGTTGGAGCTTCCACCTCCGGTGTAGGTGGTGCTCTCCCATTCAAGCTTCCGTCATTTGGTTCATAAGCTCCATCATTCGCCCCATCATCACCGCTATGTTTGCGTTTGGGTTCTCTTGATTCGGTTCGGGGAACGTCAGTGGTCGATTCACGCCATCATCTCTCTCATCATTCTCGCCGGCACTAGTACCGACCCGACCGGCACTCGCTCCGAACCTAGTCCGCACCATGATGACCTACACACATCACTCGACGTTAAAATTCTCAACAACAAACCATACCCACCTAGGCCAAGGAACCTATCCTGGCGACAGCAAAACTATTGCTTTGATACCAACTGTGATGCCCCGACCCGGATCCCAATGCGAAATCCCAAGTCGACGCGCCAAAACAACAAGCAATTAACGACAACAATTTTTAAAAGCACGTGGCGCAACATTTCGTACGCACCACAAAACCCATTTAACAAAAACTTTGATAATAAGTCAATCATCGGCGACGTTACAGCCGGAACCCAACTAATAAAACACGATTATAAGTTTGAAGAGACATCTTTAATAATATTAACTACCTCGCCACAACATGCCGGAACCAACATATACAAAACCACGAGCTACTACATGCTCGGAAAATGACCACATTAAACATAAACTAGAATATACGAGCCCGACATACACGTGTCGGCTACCAAAAGAATAAGAGATACAAACCGAGTATTCATACTACCCAAGTAAAGTCTACATGACTTTACTTAACCAATCGTCCTCACCAAAAGAATTTGCTAACTATCAACAAAAGAGTTCCATGACTTAGACAAAATGAGGGACCACCGCGAGCTAAGTGACCGAACTAATCGTCCTCACCGCGAACTTCCCGCCGGCTCGGATCTAAGGAAAACAATTAAACAACAAACGGGTGAGTCGAAACTCAATAAGTTACTAAATGCAACTACATGTCATGGCATAATGCTCAACAATGATCTTAACATCGTAATACGCTTATATATATCACAATCGGCATGTATCAACACCTTGATATACACAAAACACATTTCACCGAGCACATTGATGTCCACATATGTACTCGAAATAAACCAAGTTATAAAGGATATGATATTTCTTTATCCGTTCTTTGCGTTGCTCGCAATACACAAAATAACCAAAAGTGCCTCGATACTGTGTGTAGTATCGACGTCCCCGATTAATACCATCGAGTTCAATCTAGCAAACCAAAGCCATGCGTATTGCTACAACATTGGGGCTACTTCTCAACTGGCCAACGAAGAGGGTGTGTGCAACTCCGATACGGCGACTTATGGCGATCACAAACGTTAATTTGTGAAGACCATAGGTCGTCCTACCTTACTCAACCACGACGCCACTGGACTTACACAATGCACAAATAGATGTTCTTAATCATCTAATGCAATTAACCATCAAGTTCAAAAGTAGTGAACTTGACGAATGACAAGTAGGTTATTCTATTCCATCACTCATCATCATTTAACAAGTATGTAAACATTCGATTCAACACATTAGAGCTATACACACGTCTCTAATTTAACAAGATCGAAAGTACGAAGGGCTAGAATCTCGATCAATCGGACTCTAAACCTCGTAGTAATCTAATATATTGTTCGGGAGTCGTAATCTTCCCTAAAATCTACTTCTGGGTCACTACTAAAGTTTGCCAAATTAGGGTTTCAATGCTAAGTGCAAGACCACCCATTTTCAAGTCTCAAGTTCTCTATTTGTTCAAATCCTAACATTTATATGCCAACCTTTGTTCATTAACATCATCCAACACATACTCATATGATAAGCACAATGTACCCATCTCAACCTAGAGATTTGTACATAAAAATAACATATAAAGTAAATCATACCATAATATTGATGATCTAACATACATGGAAGCTTAAAGCATTCAAAGGGGTTTAGTAACTTACCTTGTGACGAAAATCAAAGCAACTAAAATGAAATCAAGACCTTCTAAGATGATCTCCTAGTCCGTAGCAACACAATGGTGGTCTCGGATCGAAGATCGGATGGTTAGATCTTTGGGAACACACTCACACACACTATTCTCACTATGTCTCCCACACACAAGCTCTCAAGCAACAATGGAGGATTTGGAGGGAAGAATGGAGAGAAATTGAAGCCTCTCCACTCATATTTGGGTGTAAAATTCAGATTTGGAAAAGGGTAGTGAGGTGGCTCAAGGAGGATCACTCAATTTATAAGTTTGGGGTGAAATTGTCATTTCCGGAACGAGTTTTGAAACCGGGCCAAAGCGATCGCTCTCCCTCGAATCAAAGCGATCGCCCTTCCTCTGGGAACAAAGCGATCGCCTGTATCAAACAGCGATCGCTTTGTACTCGATTTTGAAGCCAAAGTTTCGGAAACAAAGCGATCGCCTCCTAAAAACAGCGATCGCTTTGTCTCCGATGAAAATCACCGGATACAAAGCTATTATAGTCATAAAAGTCACCCCAAATCATTTTGGTAAATACTACAAGTATTTTTAAGCTAAAAATACTCTACAAACTACGCAACCAAAGCTCATATACTATCATGGCATTGTACACGTGCTAACACAACACATAATCATGCAATAATTCATAAAACACTCATAAAGACACGTAATTCATGTATAAGAGGATCCGGGGCGTTACATGGCGAAGCGAAAATTTGGGGTTCGGAGTTAGTGCAACAGTCGGTTGAGAGTGTGAAGGTTATTCGGGATAGACTACTCACTGCACAGAGTCGACAGAAAAGCCATGCCGATAATCGGAGACGAGATCTCGAGTTTCAGGTGGGAGACTATGTGTTCCTCAAGGTATCGCCACGTAGGGGTACTAAGAGGTTCGGCAAGAAAGGGAAGTTATCACCGAGATACATTGGTCCGTTTGAGATCCTCGAGAAAGTGGGGACTTTAGCATATAGGATTGCGTTACCGCCTTCGTTATCGGAAATTCATAACGTGTTCCACGTGTCTATGCTTCGGAAATACATGAAGGACGACTCGCATGTGTTAGAGTATGAGGAGATTACCTTCGAGCCTGATCTATCATATGTCGAGCAACCGGTAAAGATTCTTGACACTAAGGAACAAACCTTGCGAACCAAACGGATCCCACTAGTTAAAGTGCTTTGGAGGAATCACGACATTGAAGAAGCCACTTGGGAGACCGAGGCCGACATGCGTGAGAAATACCCTCATCTTTTTGAGGAACTTGGTAAGGAATTTAGGGACTAAATTCTTTTAAGGAGGAAAGGATGTAACACCCCGAACCCTCTTATGCATGATTTACTTGGTTTATGTGTTAAACTTGCTTCATTAACGTGCTAATTGAATTATGCTTTGTTTGATATGTTAATTTCATAATTATGGGAATTGTTATATTCGTTATACATTGATAAATTGATCGTTATGGCTCTTGACATTGATTTGAAGTGTTAGAAATGTTGTATGATCACTCCTAGGTGTACCCAAGTGTCCAAACCAAGGAAATAGAGTAAAAATAGAGGTGGGTTGGACAGATTGTTTGGCACGACCGTGTGCCCTTTGGCACGGCCGTGCGAGAGGTAGATTGCTCCGAAAGTTTGGCACGACCGTGCAAAGACTCTTTGGCACGACCCGAGAGTTGCACGGCCGTGCGAGTTCCTTGACGCCGTGCAAGTCGCGAGTTCAAAAATCAGGATTTTGAAATGACCATTGTACCCTTAAAATCTAACACATGTGTGGCTCTCCTTGAGCCACGTCACTACCCCTCCCCAAGTCTGATTTTAGTCACTTAAATGGGTGGAGAGACTTCACTTCTCTCCACTCTTCCCTCCATTTTCACCATTAAAGCCTAGGTGTGTGTGTGTGGGAGAAAAAGTGAGATTAGTGTGTGTGAGTGTGTTCCCGGAGATCCAACCGTCCGATCAACGATCCGAGACCGTCATTGTGTTGGGGTTGAGCTAGGGAACAACTTGGGTGGCTTCGATCTTACTTGTGTTGTGTTGATTTTCGTCACGAGGTAAGTTACTAAACCCCCTTTGTATGCTTAAGCTTCAAAGTGTGTTGGATTATCAATATTATTGAATGACTTGCTTTATATGTTATTTTCGTGTACAAATCTCTAGGTTGAGATGGGTACATTATACTTGTGCTATGAGTATGTGTTGAATGGTGTTAATGAACAAAGGTTGACTTATAAATGTTAGGATTTGAACAAATAGAGAACTTGAGACTTGAAATTGGGTGGTCTTGCACTTAGCATTGAAACCCTAATTTGGTGAACTTTAGTAATGACTCGAGAGGTAGATTCTAGGGAGGATTATGACTTCCCGAACAACATATTAGATTACTACGAGGTTTAGAGCCCGAATGATCGAGATCCTAGTCCTCCATACTTTTGATACGGTTGAGTTAGAGACTTGTGTATAGCTCTAATGTGTTGAATCGAATGTTTACATATTTGTTAAGTGATGATGAGTGATGAAATAGAATAACCTACTTGTCATTTGTCAAGTTCACTACTTTTGAACTTGATGGTTATTTGCATTAGATGAATAAGAACATCTATTCGTGCATTATGTAAGTCCGGCGTCGTTGGTTGAGTAAGGTAGACGACCTATGGTCTTCACAAATTAACGTTTGGATCGCCATAAGTCGCCGACGAGTCGCACACACCCTCTTCTTGGCCACGGAGAAGTAGCCCCAATGTTGTAGCAATACGCATGGCTTTGGTTTGCTAAGTTTGAACTCGATAGGTTTATCGGGGACGTCGATACCACACACACGGGTATCGAGGACACGTTTGGTTATTTTGTGTATTGCAGGAGCAACGCAAAGAATGGACAAAGAAATATCATATCCTTTACAATGTGGTTTATTTCGAGTACTTACGTGGACATCAAAGTGCTCATTGAATTGTGTTATGTGTATATCAAGATGATGATACATGCTGGTTGTGATATACTTATAATTGTGTTACGATGATAAGATTTCTGTTGAGCATTATGCCATGACATGTAGTTGCATTTAGTAACTTATTGAGTTTCGACTCACCCCGTTTGTTGTTTATTTGTTTTCCTTAGATCCGAGCCAGGCGGGAAGCTCGCGGTGAGGTCGAGTAGTACTATCACTTAGCTCACAGGTGGTCTTTTGTTTTGGTTAGCCTTAGAGCTCCTTGTTAATAGTGATAGATAATTCTTTTGGTGAGACGACGGTTAAGTAAAGTCATGTAGACTTTACTTGGGAGGTGTTGATACCTTGTCGTATTAATTATTCTTTTGGGTAGCCGACAAGTGTATGTCGAGCTCGTGTATATTTGTTTCATATTCAACTCTTATTTTCCCGAGCGTGTCGTAGCTCGTGGTTTTTGTATAGGTTGGTTCCGCATGTGTGGCCGAGGTAGTTAATATTATCAAAGATGTTTTCTCAAACTTATATTTGTGCTTTGCTAGTTGGGTTCCGAGAACGTCGCCGATGATTGACTTTATATTATCAAAGTTTTTGTTAAACGGGTTTTGTGGTGCGTACGAATTGTTGCGCCACGTGCTTTTAATAATTGTTGTCGTTAATTGCTTGTTGTTTTGGCGCGTCGACTTGGGATTTCGCATTGGAATCCGGGTCGGGGCGTCACACACATATTGTGCATCCCGATGAACAATCGATGCATCACAATGCACAAAAGTAGTGCATTCTGATGAATAATCGATGTATCACGATGAATGACATGTGCATCGTGTTTTTTTTCTTTATTGTAATCAGTTGTGTGACTGTAACCACAAATATACGTGTTATAATTGACGATGCACATTTTTGTTAACACAAATTATACTAAAATAGTACTGTTATATTTGACAATGCACATTGCTTAATACAAATTTACAAATTACATTAACAATGTACATTTTATATTTGACGATGCACACTTCTTAATACAGCATCACAAATTACATTGACAATACTGTACTTCACAATGCATATTTCTTAACACAAATTTACAAATACATTGACGATGCATATTTTATACTTCACGATGCACATTTCACAAATTACATTGACGATGCACATTTGACACACATAACGATGAACAAATTATACTTAAAAACATCATATGTTGTTATGGAGGCAATTTTAAAATAAATAGTTAATTTATTACTTAAAATAAATTTAAAAAATTAAAAATAATTATAGTAAACTTAAACGATTGTAAATTGTCCAACTGTGACCGACCCGCAATTTTCCCTTTATATTACTGTATGTCATTCACATATAAGAAGTAAAGTTTGAACGTTGGTAGATAATTTAGTATAATGGAACAATCCAAGCCCATGGAGCAAGCCCATAAACGCCATTTGTAGCTCATGGGCTTTAAACAAAATGGAATCTTAAAGTGCAAAAGAACTCTCAAAATATGATTTAATTACGATTAAACCCAATCGTGTTCAACACTTTTATACGGACAGCAGATACCAAGAGAGAAAAGCAGAAAGAGAGGAGCTAAGCAAGAAAGCGAAACAGTAAAAAGTAAAATGGGGAAAGATCTGAGCGACGATCAAGTTTCCTCCATGAAAGAGGCCTTCACTCTCTTCGACACCGACGGCGACGGCAAGATCGCCCCGTCGGAGCTCGGGATTCTCATGCGCTCCCTCGGTGGTAACCCGACCCAAGCTCAGCTTAAGTCCATAGTCTCCGAAGAAAAACTCAACTCTCCCTTCGATTTCTCTCGCTTCCTTGACCTTATGTCGAAGCACCT
Organism: Platycodon grandiflorus; assembly: GCA_016624345.1. NCBI lineage: Eukaryota > Viridiplantae > Streptophyta > Magnoliopsida > Asterales > Campanulaceae > Platycodon > Platycodon grandiflorus. The sequence continues at coordinate 12,049,899 of CM028361.1, forward strand.
CAAGCCGGAGCCTTTTGATCGGCAGCTACGCGATGCGTTCAAGGTGCTCGATAAGGATGGCACTGGATTCGTCGTGGTCTCGGATCTCAGGCATATTCTTACGAGTATCGGGGAGAAGCTGGACCCAGCGGAGTTTGATGAGTGGATCCGGGAGGTTGATGTTGGATCCGACGGGAAGATCCGGTACGAGGATTTCATTGCCAGGATGGTTGCGAAATGATGGGTGAGTACAATTCTCTTTTTAATTCATGTAATTTGTAGCTTTTTGATTGTTTAATCCCTTGTAATTTCGTTGATTATGGTGAAATTGGAATCTGAGCCAAATTAGTACCCTCGGTTTCGCATAAGAGTACTAATTTTAATCTTTGTAATGAAGATTTGCTTACAAAACTTAAAAGCTTGCGGTTGGTAGTATTCTGTATGCAATTCATAGGAGTTGTAGTTTTAGCGTGTCAAATTATCAATTCGGAAATGGTTGAAGTTGACTTAAAGTTGAAGGAGGATTCTTTTTATGCGATGGAAGGAGTATAAATTATGGACTAATAGAGCACCAATTTCAATTGCTAGGCTTCAGTTTCGAGCTCCCAAATGCCACATTACAGTTTCCAATTTTTATGGAGAAGGATTGACATCAACTTTATCCTAGTGTAATTTTACATTGCTGGCTTATTGGTTGAAAATTGTGAGTGAAACAAATCATTTTCCACTTCAGTAATTGCAGTTGAACTTGTGATAATTAACAGCGTCCCTTGGTAAGGTTGTGATTCTAGTGTGATGTACCACAATTGGTCAGTGATATCAGTATCATCTTTGATTTTTTATGTTAGAACACCGGCAGGATGTCACTACTCAAGATTTTTATTATGCAGCCGTGCAGCAACCCCTTTACCTAGGCTTCCTTAAACCCCCATTGAGGCTGGCTGCTCAATAGAGTTTCTCATGTTGTCATTCTGAATGGGGCAAAGTATTTCCTTGCGACTTTCACTTTTGGCCTCATTGATAAGTTCTCTCATATATAAGGTAAAACATTCCTCACTATTGAGAGAACTTAAATTTCACGATGAATAACTATAGCCGAATAGACGTTCTTACTCTTTTTATGACCTAAATCAGGGAATCCGTTACTTGTTTTGGTAACGTAATATTTATGTTCACACATTATCCTTTTACAGTTTCTGGCTTTCTACTTTTTTTTTTTTCATGTTTAGTTATAAGTTACAATTGATTTAATCTATCATAGTTGGTCCAATGAAAATCTCTTATAATACTAGCACAGTTGGTCATGCTGCTCAGGGATAAAGTAGAGATTTTTCATAGTAACCATGGCTCTGTTTTGACTGCTATTTTGAAAACTTTTTTCTGTTTTGCTTCTCGGAAATTGAACTGAAAGTGTGCGAACATATGCTGACTTTTTCCAAATGGTGATTTCATACTTTAATATCATTGCAAAGATCAGCCGAGAATGCTGCTAAAACAGGACCCAGATTTTTACTATGAAGGGGCTTTTATAGAATCTTGTATAGCATGCTTGGGTGTTTAGCTGTTCCGCCACATGTTCTTTGGGATAGAGTCGACGCAGTGTTCTTGAGAGCATTTTCTGAAATTGTTGGACAGATTCCCCTTTTAATTAGCAGTGGGGATCTCTTGGGTGTAAATTTGTCATACTTGTCATGTACATCAGTACATGGGCAGTGCCAGCTATCATGGCACATTTTCTTACTACAGTAGATATTAAAGATAACCAAAGTTGCTATTTACCTGCAGAATATCCTACATATATCTCTGTTTTAAAAACAGTATTGAATTTTATTCAATTGTCTCTCTTTTACTAGTTTACTCTTTCATTAAATAATCGACATGACCTTTGAATATCAGAGACAGCCTCTGGTCTTTATTCTGCACCCTCAACATCAGAAGATATCATCAATCAATCAATATAGGCACCATACTTGTTTCTGCAATTGCCTTGGAGGGTTGTTCCTTCGGAAATGTAATCTCGTTTTTGTGTGTTTGCTGTTGTCTTGTCCTTTCTTCAGGATATTCTATCCTAAAATGTTTTTTCTCTTCAAGGATAGGAATAGAGTCATGCTTGAAATGGAGATGGAAGAAGGCCAAGGGGTCCTACAGACTATAGGTTAGTCGGCTCTCCTATGGAGAAAGGAAAATTCCATGAGCCTTATTAAAGGTCTTAATGGTGCTCAACTCAGGATCCTTATTGAGTTCAAATCAGCTGGTTACAACCACTTTCCGAACTAAAGAGTTTAATCTTAAAGATGTAATGGTAGTCTTGCAGCAAATGAAATTAAAGGGTTTTGTCCTGAAAATATGAAACCAATCTAATTTTGGTTGGGAATTTAGCCTATTACTTGATCAATTAGACAGCTGCTTGACTTACCTGTCCCTCGGCTCTGTTGCTGGTGATTACAGTGAAGGCTTTTGTGTTAACCTTCATTTTGGATGATCTTGGATTACAGTTCTGCTCTCATCTGATCTCTGTGTTTGATGTGCAGGTGATCCGATGTGGAGGAGAAAGTGTTCATGTGCATGATGAAGCATTTGTGTTCTTTTTTAATTTTGTTTCTTTTTTCCTCTTATTTTTTGATCAGATGGTGTCTAGATTTGCTTTGTCATTTGTTATCTTCTTCCTTCTCTTGATTTCTCATCTTTTGTTTGCTAGCCGTCAATTAACAATTTGAACTTGCAATGTATGGACGGATCGAAATCTGGCTGTCTTAACATTTGAAGCCCAGTAGTTAGAGCTGGTTAGCAGTTTGCCGTATCTTGTTTGGTTGGAACTTGGAACACTGTTGTGAATATATTTGAGCATACTCATTCTTGATGGCAAATTCTCTCTCACAAACTTTCACTCTCTCTCCTTCATTTTTGGGTTCACTTGTATACTACAGAAGTTTTCTGCATCTGTGCTCACTGGGCTGTGCTTAATAGGCCCATTTAGCTGATTTTGCTTGTGTTGTTATAATTAGGGGCAAAGGTGGTTCGGTTTGAGCCAAAACCGCAAATCGAACCACCTCCTAACGCTTCCACATATTTCAAACCGAACTGAACCGCCACAAACTTCAAACCGAATCGAACCGAACCGATTGGTTTGGTTCGGTTCTCGCGGTTTAATTATTTAAATATTTTAAAAAAGAAAAAACTTTTAAATATCAAAAAAATACTTTAAACATAAATTAAATAATTAAAAGTCAAAAAATTAAATTTAAAATTATAATAATTCAATCAAAATGTAGGTAAACAACAATAACTTTCTTATTAAATTTAATTACTAATTATTAATTATTAAATAATATATATATAAATAAATAAATAAAAATTAAATGGTGGTGGTTCGATTCGGTTTAGCACTAAAAGCCGTGAACCAAATTGAACCGCTCGGTTTATAAAATTTCCAAATCTAAACCGAACCGTCCTAACCCAAAACCGAGCCGAACCGCCGACGAACCGAACTGGCCGATTCGGTTCGATTCGATTCGGCGGTTCGAACTTACACCCCTAGTTATAATGTCGTAAAATTGTAATTATTATATAGGCAGAGGATTGCAGTTGGCTCGTTGTTTCCTTTTCCGAAGTTAGCAGCACAAATTTACTTCTAAAAGGCTTTGGCCTTAACTATTGTAGATAAATAGGGCAAGTAACGAAAAATGAAGACACCGCCCTGAACTGCCAACCCAATATCAAGCAATAATGACTCCTTGCAAGAAGTGAAGAAGTTCAACTGATACATGGTGGAGTTGCGAGATTTGGCAAAGTTCAACAGTTTGATGAACAAGAAAGGTGCATATATTCGGTTCTTCTTAGGGTTGAAGTCAGCTGTTGAAGGGCTTTAATATACTCCCTCCATATCAAGAAAATAGTCTTATTTAACATGCAAAACTTTTTAAGATTGCACTTTCTTCAAAATTGCGCTGATCTTATTCTTAGGACAAATAAAAGAGGAATATTTTCTTTGGAATGGATGGAGTACAAAAAAACTGATCAAAGATTATTTTGTAATAATGTCAGCAATTGATTCAATCTCTGTAGATAAACAATTTATAGCAAAAGCTTACTGCCACAATTCAAACTTTTATTGCCCCCAATGTGAAGAGGTTTTACAAGCCAGAAAATGGGAATTTTTTTATAGGGGTCGTTAACCATTTTGATTGACCCAATACTCCAAAAATTTTAAGATCGACTCGATAAACTACCAAGCAAACTTGAGTTTGATTGAGCTAAGTAACATATGGTTTTGCTCGACTAATTCGTCATGGACAAACGTATAAATTGGTATGAGATCTCAAGTATAATCAGCAATTATTTTGTACTGATTAGAGTCTGTTAAATCAAATTGAGGCAATTCGTGTGTTTAATTGGTCATTAATTGATATCAAATTTATCTTATTGAGTTCAATCGAATGATAGGTGAATTGAGCTCAAGCCAAGTTCTTGCCAAGAAAGCCCTTTAATAAAGGGGCTTGGTTTGGACAACTATTTCAAGTCAAAAATCATAACCCAATTTGAAACCTAATACCGGGTCACCTGCTAAAAAGAGCCCATAAACACAGGGGTAATTTCGTCATTCACGTTACCCCCTCTCCAACTATGTACAAATAAACCCTAATTTCGTCATCCCCTTCCGAAGCTAGCTAGGGTTTGTGCTATAATTTCCGTCCATCAGCCGAATCCCCTCAGCACGGAAACAGCTCCCCTCCGTCACCATGGGTCGTATGCACAGCCGCGGGTCGGCCACCCTTCTCCTCCACATTGTCCCTACAATCTCTCTCTACTCCGTATCAGCTCAGTTCTAACAGTTTTTGTTTTCTGTTTTTTTCCAGGAAAGGTATTTCCGCCTCAGCTCTTCCGTACAAGCGATCTCCCCCAAGCTGGCTTAAGATTTCCTCCCAAGATGTAAGAAAAATAACTTAATCTGTGTATGTTTGTGTATGTGTGGTTCTCCGTTTGTAATTTTAATATATTTTTTTCAGGTTGAGGATAATATCTGCAAATTCGCAAAGAAAGGAATGACTCCGTCACAGATCGGTGTCATTCTCCGTGACTCTCACGGTATTGCTCAGGTCAAAAGCGTCACCGGCAGCAAGATCTTGCGTGTCCTCAAGGCTCACGGTAAATTCTCCTCCCCTGTGTTATCCTGTTTGTTTCTCGAAAATGTTTGGAGTAATTTGTTTATTATTTGAGGATTTATTGTTTTGTGTTAGGGCTTGCACCTGAAATTCCAGAGGATCTATATCACCTGATTAAGAAGGCAGTTGCCATTCGCAAACATTTAGAGAGGAATAGGAAGGATAAAGATTCAAAGTTTCGGTTGATTCTCGTCGAGAGCAGGATTCATCGTCTCGCTCGTTACTATAAGAAGACTAAGAAGCTTCCACCAGTCTGGAAATAGTAAGTTTTTTCGATCTATTTCTACTGCCAGTTGTTCCGAATTATTGATGTTTAGACATGTGTGTATGTGTAAAATTGTGTACCTGTATAATGTCATTGTTGGTATGTAAATTGTGTATTAGTTTTGATTGAATTTGATCACTAGATGGATAATTTGAAGTGAAATTTTTTGTTATGTTCAGTGGAAATTATTTGGTCATTATTTGTCTTGACATTATATCAGCACAAAGGTTACATTGAAATTATGTTCTTTCTCTATGTACGTATTTATGCCTCTTGGAATAAATGTTATCGGTAGCCTGTATTCTAGACCAAGATCACTTGTTCTGTTGTCTTATCGAATAGCTGTCTACATAGTCATTTCTATTACTGGTTTAATAGGAATCAAAACAATTGCTATACCATTTTCTACAAAGAATTTGTGGTTGTGTTCTAAATACATGAATAATTGTTTATTCTATAGCACAACCAGTTGTTAACAATAATGCTGCCAACAAGCCTCCCCAAATTGTTTTATATGAATTAAAACAAGTCTACTGCCATTTTTATGCAAAATTCCTGGTTGTGCTTGGAACGACATGGATATTTGTTTTCTTTATAACACAACCACTAGTTAGTGATGATGCTGCGACCGAGATTTCCCTTGGGAACCTCTTATGTTGCATCTTCATTTCACTGTTTTCATTTTCGTAAGAGTAGTGGTAAGGATACAAATTTTAATAAAAACTTTTTCATTCCAACCTAGATGGCAAGCATGTGATTGGTTGGATATCACATAACCCTTTAACCCATCACATGCTTGACACCTAGATTGGGATTAGAAATTTGTACAAAGAAGTCTGTATCCATATCATTTTCCTTTGAGCAATTCTTGGGACACAATTTTGGGCACTAAATCCCAGTTCCTCAACTGATAGTTGGTTGCACAGTCAGCATTTTCCGCTACTAAATGATGGGATCTAAAGTTTCTAACTAATGCATAGTCGCCAACTAGGATTTTGTGCCCAAAATTCTGTGTCCATTTTGTTCCCCTAGTGGCACTTTCATATATTGCATTGGAGAAACATTATCAGCGTGCATTCTAGAATCTAGAGACTTTATATGCTTTTCATCAAACTATTTTGTTTCATGTAATTTGTGTTTGGGGTCAAACATAAGCATTGTGATCATTGCTGTAATCAGATTCCCTCTTATTATTTATGGCTATATGCCTCTCTTAGTATCTGAACTCTTTTGTTTATGGTTCTTGTTCAAGAGACCATGACTGAATTCTTTTTTGTACTTGCAGCGAGTCTACAACTGCCAGCACTCTTGTTGCTTAGGGTTGGTATGAAAAGCTTTTTCAACATGGATGATTCCATCTTTCTCTTGAGAGGGCAAGATTGATCATGAGATTTTTGTTTTGTTACTTCATAGTAGATCAAAGACAACAATCTTTTTGTTATATTTAGAACTTTATTTCCATTTACAGTGTATTTGGATTTAATTTATTATGGATTGCATTACTTTTCGTAAAGTTCCTATTTAGATCATTTATGGGATTTGACTTGTTTTAAGGTGTGGTGAACGGAATTGGTCCCATTTTGATGTTCGAAATCTGTTGCATATTGAAAATGATTCATTTTTTAGCCATAACATTTTGTTCTCGGAGCTTTCCTCGACTGAAGATCATTGTCAAAGTGTTGGCAGTAATTTGTTGAGAATCTCTATTAGCACTCCAAATTTTAAGTGTGGCACTTCATTGATAACTTAATTTGTTTGTACTAAATGTTTCACATACTATTCTATGGATCATTCCTATAGAATTTTAGGAGTGGTTTAGTGGTTAGGATTAACATCGTATATGATTAATAAGTTGAATCGTTAGATGTTTAGTACGCAATTGATGGATTGGATTAATAGTTTGTAGGATAAAGCTCTTATCACCCCTTAACTATACCAAGGGAGAGGATGACAATCTATTAACTAGTTTTACACCTGTGCACGGACATATAATTTTTTTAATTAAATTAAATTTAATCAAAATAAAAAAATAATAAAATTAAAAAAAATAAACTAAAGAAACATATTGTTGGAGACAACTACTTAAATAAATATATATGAAAATGTGTTATATTATAGATTCTGAAAAATTTTCTTTTACACAACATTTGTTGTTTTATTCATTGGCTTTCAGATCGGTTTGTTACCCTATCATTGGCTTTCAGACCAGATCGGTTTGTTATTCTATAACCTGCGACATACAGTTGCCCTATCATTGGCTTTCAGACCAGATCGGTTTGTTATTCTATAAACTGCAACATACAGCTGCCCTATCATTGGCTTTCAGACCAGATCGGTTTGTTATTCTATAAACTGCAACATAGAGCTGCCCTATCATTGGCTTTCAGACCAGATCGGTTTGTTACCCTATAAACTGCGACATACAGCTGCCCATGACTGAACACTGGTTTTTTTAGGAAAAGACCTACATGAAACAGTGATTTACCTTGACTTTTGTTAATTGTCATTGCATACGATACTACCAATAGAAATTGTATTCTCTAAAACTTGAAAGGCAATCTTACATCTGATGGAGTCAATGACATTCTTGGTTTAAACACTTTGTCTCCAACATTGCTTCTATTTAAAATTTTAGCTTCTATAACGTGATGCCCGAGCTTTGAAATATTAGTCTTGTTTCATTGCATAACCCTGCAGCATGGTCAATTTTTCTCAACAACATCACTGGAACACCAATCTTAAGTGTTAGTTCATGGCTAGGCAATCCTGAATACTTTATACTATTCAAAAACTCTGTAGAATGAATATTCGTCTTCGAACAAACTTGGATTGTTCTCTGCCCTGCACACTGAATCTGAACTCAAATAAGTTCTTCTTTCCGAATGATTATTAGAAACTATGTATTCATTTATAGTGTCCACAACATCAAGCGTCGGGGCAAGTATAATTCTTCCTTACAAATATGACACGTCATCAAAATGTTTAATTAATATTGCTTTGAACTTATTAATGGGTCTTTTTGTATTGTATTATTGGTGCATTTCTGAAAATTTCTGAAAATTTTATGATTTAGCTACAACTTTGCACATGCTGATAACAAATAACAACAATTTTTCATGAGCCTTTTGGTACTGTGATAATTTAGTTCTGGAAATTCCCTTATTAATTTTTCTCTTTTTATTGAATAATTTGTTTGAAATCTGTCTTGCAATCCGTAATAACTTTTTTCTTGTTTAATATCCTGAATTTAAATTCTTGTTTAATATTCCGAATTTAAATTCCTAATTTTTAACTATCCTGTTCACATACAAATTTGACTGTTATTTTTTCTGTATCCAATTAAATACTACTCTAACTTTGATATGTATACATATATAACACTATATTGTGAAAAACTCAATTAACACTTGTTTAATAAGCCAATTTGGTTACAGTTTGGTTACAATGGTTTTTCATAATTGTTTAATAATCCTATTTGATTTAACAATTTGGGAAGCATGTGCTATAATAATTATCATTTTGCATTTGATATATAAGAATGTAATATGTTTGTCATTTAATTTATTTAATTTTATTTCATAATCTCATGTCTAAATGAATAATGGTGTGATTTTGTTGCTTGCTTGTTTTACGTGCTATTTTTGTGATAAGGCTGAATAAAATTGCTTAAAGTATATAAACTAAATTTTTTTAGATCATTTAATTTTTAATTACATCGCTCCTTAAATTTTTACTATTGTTTTGTATTATTTTTGTTTTTTACTTAATTTGTTTTGTATGATTTTTTTCATGTCAAAATTTCTTGAATTATGATTAGTGCCAAGTATTGGGGTATATAAAACCACACATTTTTTATCTTAGGTATACTCGGCTAACAAATTCACATTAAATTAGAAAGTTGATATTGCAAAAAAAATTCCCAAATTTATTAGACCTCAACATTGTTGATAGTAAAATAGAATTTTGCAAACATCCATTTTTTTAGTTTTGCACATCAAAATACAAGTATTCAATCCTTTTCGATCTTTATAATTCTGTCCCCCTTGATCAATTTGACTTTCGTTGACCTATTTTGACCCTGCATAGTTCTATTTTTGAGTGGATGCGCATTCCCTATTTTGACCCTGCATAGTTCTATTTTAGAGTGGATACTATTATTGCTTTGAATCTATTTTAGAGGGAGTATTAAATAGAGGACTAGTACTTTGATAGTAATAGGAAGGAAATAAATAAACATTTGGGTTCTAGTTGATAGAAACCTAAACCCCAAATTCAAACTCAAATCAGTTTTCTCAATAAAAAATTTAAATGCAAAGATTCTTATGATCATTATTGAATCATCAAATGGCTGAATTAATTAGTGAATGAGAAAATGGTGTTGTTGGAAGTGGTAAATAATTTGATGATCCAAGGAATCCTAATCTTTGTTGCCCATTACAAAATTTAAAGATAAATGTGTAGATTTTCAACCTTAACCAACTTTTTTCTATCACCAAAAGCCTTTGGCATATCTTGAACTACATATTACTTCCTTTGGATAATGCCATGCATCTAAGACCATCTCCAACCCACAAGACCAAATTTGGTGCTATTTCAACAGCACCCACTATTTCCACTCCAATTCACAACACCAAATCTTACACACACAAAAAATATTCCTAAGCATAATCTATTTTCATTTCTTTTAATTTATTTATCAACATGTATATTAATTTGCTATTAATCTCTTAAATAATAATTATTTTAAAAATTAGTTATTTTATAATTAAATTTATTATATAATTTAATTGACATACAAGTAATTGAAAATACCATAAAAAATCATTACAATGAAAATCATACCACTTGATATATAATTTATTTATTTATTGATTATATATACAAAATAATTAACAAAAGGCTAATTAATTATAAATTATTAAATTTATAATGTTCAATAATTTAAAATAAATAATAATATTAGTATTTATTAATTAGTAATATTATCTAATATTAGAGCTGGCAATGGGTTGGGCCAGGCCAGCCCAACCCCAGCCCATCGGGGCAACATAAAATCGGGCCGGGCCAGCCCAAAATTTGCATCGGACCTCAAACCTCTAGCCCAGCCCAGTGTATTTTTGGGCCATCGGGCTTTCGGCCCAAATCAGCCCAAATTCGTACAAAAAATATTTTCTACAAAATTCACAAGTTATCACATAAAAAAAAAAATCAAAACTCATTACAAATCTAGAATTTATCAAATAAAATCTACAAATAATAAGTTTTATCTTGATGGATTAAAATACAACTATATAATTTTTTTGTAGACAAGAGAAGTGCAAAATACGTTAGAACACAAGTCTACAATTGTTTGGACGTTTGGTGTTCGCATTTCGCAAGCTCGCAACAGATAATCAGATTAGATATGATGACATATGAGTAATAAATTAGTGAATGTGGTTGACTGATTGTGGGTTTGTATGTATAGGCATATAACCTGTATCAGGCTAGGCTGAGTTAATAAAAGTGTATCAAAATGGTTTGGAAAAATTGTTTGAAAAGACATAAAGCAGCGAAAATTTTGAATTGCAAATGATTTGAATCTCCACTAAAAGACTTAAAAGCAACGAAAAATTTGAATTGCAAATGATTTGAATCTCCACTAAAAGACTTAAAAGCAACGAAAATGGTTTGAAAAGTGTGAATTGAAAAGGTAATAAAAGTGCATCGGGCTGGGCTGGGTTGGCCCGAAAAATTTGAACTTTTTTGCCCGAGCCCAATTAGCCCACGGGCTTATTGGGCCGGGCCAAACAAGCTCAAAAATTTTTAGGTCTTCTAAATTGAAGCCCAAGCCCCTCATAATATCGGGTTGGCTAGACCGGCTCATTGGGCCGGACTAATTTTACCGGCTCTATCTAATCTTAGATATTTATTAATTTAAAATACTTTTAAATCAATAATATTATATTATTAATAACTTTTAGCATTTAATAATTTATTAAAAATCAACACCAAATTTTGTGTGATGAATAGTATTACACCAAATTTAGTGAAATACTATTTATCACACCAAAATGGTGCACGAAAAGGGGTATGAGTTGGAGCTCGACTTTGCACTTTTGGTGCAAAGGGGTATGGGTTGGAGTTGGTCGAAAGTCAATGAAAATGGCAATTGAATAGACTCATCCAATTAATTACCCAAACAGAATTGAATTCACTCTGATGAAGCAAAGTAGTTATTCTTCAGATGCAATATGTTTGAGATTTTCACACAGATATGTAGTTTGGACAAATTACACAAATGGTCCCTATACTTCTTAAATTTTTTGAGATTGGTCCATAAACTAATTTTTGTAAAAAAATTGTCCCTTTAATAATAAAGTATAACACAATTGGTCATTCCGTCCAATTCCGTTAATTTTTATCCATTAAGTGTAAGCATGTGCGATGCATGTGATTTTGACTAGAGGTAAAATTGTCCTTGCAAATTTTTCTTTTGAATAGACAACCACTGTCAAAATTCGACCTAGAGATCTTCTTGTTTCACATGAGCATTCGATTGGACCTCCAGTTTGTGGTTATTAATTAACATTCAGTAGTTTAAATCATCATACGATAAGAAGATGCAGAACCTCATACTGTATACTTGATTATTAATTGTTGATTTTATTTTATTTTTGGCTTGGGGTTAAATTGCAGTCGCGAGATCCGGAATCCAGGCTTCCGTCACCAACCTCTCTATGCGATTTGATGTTTCAGTTGTTCCACAAATGATATGGTAATCATCTCAATTAGGAAGAGAAAGGGAGGAGGGAGAAAGTATAGATCGTTAATTAATTTTGGATAAATTAGTTGCCATCGCCGCCCACCGTCGCCTGAGAAGACGTTAATAGAATAAGGGGTTTTACGAACGAGGGATCTGGTCTTGCCTATCTGTCTTCCTTCTTTACTTGAATGTTGAACTTCTTCCCCACTTGTAGAAAATGGGATTTGAGAGATGTAAGAGATAGAGAGGTTCTCTTAGTATACAACAGCTTTAGGGCGTACTTAGCTTGAAAAAGTTTTGGGTTTTAATTTGGTGGCCTGAAGTAGGGGCTCATTCCATATATTCTACAAAGGGCACGTGTGTGTGTGTGTGTGTGTGAGAGAGAGAGAGGGAGACGGAGACGGAGACGGAAAGAGAGAAAGATTCATTGTCCTAATCATTTGTATAGTGATTTTGGGGATTTATTCGTGGCTGCCGACTACTATAGACAATGGAGAGAGAGTGGCTGAGATAGATGGAGAGAGAGAGAGAGAGAGAGATATAGAGAAAAAAGTGGTTGAGATATAGAGAGAGAGGGGAAAAAAAAAGGTGTACTTTTACAACGCCAGCGCCCGAGGACGGAGTGACTGGCAACGACGGCGACGGAGGAGGGAGCGATTGAAGCTTCGTCATTGTCACTTTAGCAAATTCCATCGGAAAACACAGTAGAGAGAGAAAGAAAGATCATCTTTCTCTGTTTAGGGCAAATTTAGGAAGAAGATGATTTGGGGTGGGTTTCGTTTAGGTCAAATTACACAAAAAAGTCCATGTGCTTTTTAAATAAGAATGACTAATTTACCCTTGGGCAAAATTAGGTAAAATGCACATGATTCTACTTAATGGAAAAAAATAGGAAGAACCAAATGCATCAAGAAGTTGAGTTTAAGGACCGCTAGCGTAGGATTAAGACCAATCCCAAAAAAGTCAAGAAGTACGTAATTGAATTCACTCTGATTCTTCAGATGCAATATGTTTGAGATTTTCAAATTAAAAATCTTTTCTAACAGGCGCACCTCACACTTTCGCACAGATATTTAGTTTTGTAGTTCCTTGCTTTCTTTTTCATAATTTTTACTTTAATTTTCTTTATTTTACTAGTTATTGTGCCGTATACACGAGTTTAATTTGATTTTGAGATTAATTGATACATTTTAAAAATACTTTTAAAAAAATTATCATTATTCAATATTGACGCTTGTTGACATAATGTCTGACAAAAGTTAAGTGTTGTTAATATATACAAATTAGTGGTCGTTATTATAATATTTATTTTCAGAATAAGTATTTTTTATTAGTGGTTAATATATGTATTTTCGTTTCTAATCATTTTCTAAATTTTAAGTATCCTTTAATGATATTAAATTGTTGAGTTTTTTTTTTTTGTTTTCTATCTTGCACTTAATAAAGATATTTTAGATATATATTTGAAAATTTTTAATAAAATTAAAAATAAAATAATTACTTTGGAACATATTGAAGAAAAATAACATTTTTTTTAGCAAAGAAGGATTGTTTAAGGATTGAATATAATTATATTTTTAAAATAATTTTTGAAGATCATTCAATTCAATGATATATATATATATATATATATATTTATTTATTTCTCCATCTCTTTTTATTTTTTTATAGTAAATGATAACGAAATGAAAAGGCCAAAATATAAATTACCCCCCGAAGTTTTTGCCAAATCCCAAAGTGACCCCCCAGATAAGGAATGCCCTAGAAATCCGTCTGAACTTTAAAATTATCCCACATAACCCCCTCCGCGTGACATCCGTTACTACTTTGACGTTAAATAGCACGTGTCGACGCACGTGAGGGGCATTTTTGACCTTTCCATACAATGATGATTGAGCGGGAGTTCTTCTCCGTGACAGTGAAGACCTCCGGCGGCTAAAAACACTAATACCTTTCTTCCATCTTCTTCACCAATCCCTTCCACTACTACCAAATCAAACACTAATACCCTTATCAAAATTAAATCTACAAAATCGGAAATAATAACCCCAGACATTCCAAGTTCAAACTATATTTCCTTCTAATAGAAGAGGGTTCTTAAATGAAAACCCGATTCCCACCAACCTGTGATTGAGTTGCAGAGGAGAAATATTTTAGATGAGAAAAGAAGGTGGTGTTGTCTACAAAATCGGAAACAATAACCCCGTCATGCCCTCTCCGTCAAACCTATCCTCTCGCCGCCGTCATGCCTCCGTCAAACCTATCCTCTCGGGCGACGTCCAATTTTCAAATGCGCAGGCTTACAGTGAACCGGTCAATTTCGGTTAAATCGGATGCAACAACGGCAGGCAGAACAACAATATAATTTAACCGTCGCCGTAATGCTGCTATGCGCCAACAAGCCGCTTGGTATGTACGGCGAAATAGTCTTCAATTTTGTGAAATCGATATATGGTTTGGGCATTGTAAATGTGTCTTGAGAATGCATTTAAATTAACCGTATGTAGCATAGATACAATAGTCTTCAAAAACCTAGACTCCTCAAACTCTTCAAAATCACGAAATTAAGTTAGGGTTTTAACACCTTGAAGAGGCGGATTTTTCGTGCAAATCCGCACGAAACCGACCCCATTTTGACCATTTTTTAGCCGCCGGAGGTCTTCGCCGTCGCCGGAGAAGAACCATTCCCCAGTTCAATCATCATTGTATGGAAAGGTAAAAAAACTCTTCAAAAATCACGAAATTAAGTTAGGGTTTTTAACACCCTTGAAGAGGCGGATTTTTCTATGCAAATCCCGCACGAAACCGACCCCATTTTGACCATTTTTTTAGCCGCTGGAGGTCTTCGCCGTCGCCGGAGAAGAACCAGTCCCCAGTTCAATCATCATTGTATGTAAAGGTCAAAAATGCCCCTCACGTGCGTCGACACTGTGCTATTTAACGTCAAAGTAGTAACGGCCGTCACGCGGAGGGGGTTATGTGGGATAGTTTTAAAGTTCAGACGGATTTCTAGGGCATTCCTTATCTGGGGGGTCACTTTGGGATTTGGCGGAAACCTCGGGAGGTAATTTATATTTTGGCCAAATGAAAAATAAGTAAGTCACAAAATGATGATCTATTCAAACTTGTTTGACTGTAAATTGACCTTCCGTCTACAAGACCCACTGTACTTGCATAAACCCTAGGATTTGAAAGTTGAAAGGCAACAAACTAAAATCAATCATGGTGGCAGGGTTAAGGCTGTTCACGGCGAGGGCAAACGACGCGACCGGCGCACCAGTTCTCGACACCGAAAACGGCGAGGAACTCAAGCGCGTCCAGCCGGGAGTCTCCATAGTCCTCGCCAACCGTCCTCCTGAGTTCCCTGGCACTCTCTACATCTCTTCAAAGTACTTCTCTCTCTCTCTCTCTCTCTCTCTCTCTCTCTCTCTCTCTCTCTCTCTCTCCCCCTCCACTTGTATAGATAGATACACATATAACATTTATGGATTTGTAGGGGCTCACTGATTATTGTGGGATTATTTTTGCAGGCAAGTTGTATGGTTGAGCGACACGGAGAGGGAAAAAGGGTATGCGGTTGATTTCTTGTCGGTGTCGCTTCATGCTGTGTCCAGGGATCCCGAGGCTTACTCTTCTCCTTGTATTTATACCCAGGTTTGCCTCCACTGGTTGTGACATTGAGTTTTATTTTCTCATTTTAGGGTTTAGGGATAAGCATGCTAGTTCGTTTGTTTTTCTCGGTGATTCTATTTCTAATTTCTCTGTTATTTTAGACTTTGAGCATAGGGGATTGGTGTTTGAGTAGCTAAGGTTTTGGGGTTTAGCATTTTACACCTCTGGTCGACACAGTTTTTTCATTACTAATGTTGCTATTAATTTAGTGTTTGAACCTAGCGGATTAGTATTTGAGTTGCTAGCTTTTGGTATTCAGCATTCAAATTCATTTGGCCGACTCAGTGACTTCATTACTAATTTTGCGATTATTTTAGTTTTTGAGCATAGAGGGTTAGTATTTGAGTGGCTAGGTTTTTGGGGTTTAAGATCTTAGCTCAGCTGGTTGACTCAGTTTCATTACTAATTTTGCTATTATATTAGTCTTTTGAGCACGAAGGATTAGTATTTGAGTAACTGTTGTTACAAAATTTGATTAGTTAAAAGGGTTTAGGTGTTCCTGAATTTTTGAAATTAATGAGTTATTCTTTGAAAGGAAAGAGTTATGGTTAGATTTTCATCGGAATTGACCTGTTGTCTGTAGCTGGAATTTGTGCTCGGTTTAGGGTTTTTGGGCAGGTTAATGAACTACTCTCTCCATCCGAAAACGAGAGTCCCTTTTTAACTTTCTACCAAAATTAAGGAAGTTGACTTGTATACATGAATGCCCATAGTGTTCACATTAGGCTACTATAGTATTGCAAGTGCACATTAGGACATGATACATAGCAAAAATGAATTTAGTAATTTCATACAAAAATGGACACTCATTTTGGGACAAAAAAAATTCAAAAAAGTAACAATCAACTTGGGATGGAGGGAGTATATCATATCAGCTTAAACACAACATTGCGTGTAATACAATTTAAATGCATACGATGTGTCTTTAACTAATAGGTGCATTGAAATTTAGGGTCTTTTCCTTTGTACATTTTTTAGGGTTCAAAAAAAAAAAAAATCTGCTTGTACCTTTTCTGGGCTTTAGATAGGTAGTGATATTGAATATCTCAAAATGGGCAAATAATCATAAGCAATATTAGGTTACCGTATGAACTGTGTTTTTGAAGCAGTGCTGGTAGGTTCCGTTTTGTTAAGGATGTAGAATTGGGGTAAGTGGGTGCAAATCCTCTTACATGTTTCCTCTCTCTCTAGTACTTAACTCAAGACCACCCATCAAACATGGAAAAAAGAATGAATGAAGAGCTGTTCAATGCTCTTGACCAAGTCAGCTTCAGTTTGATAAAGAGAAAAGGTGGAGCATGTTTTGTGTGGGTGTGGTGTGTTGAGGCACATCCTTTTTGAAAAATCTAACAGATCTTTTATGGATCCTGCTCGTCCCTTTTAGTGTGCATAAACAATAGTTTGTGTTCTGAACTGAAAAAATGTAGAACATGTCTCAAATAATGTTTCAGGTTTGATTGAAGCTTTTTATATTTTTGATAAAATATAAGACAAGTACAGTTTCTTTTAGTTCAACACCTGCAGATATTCAATTGATTCATGGCCTTCTCTAAAATATGTGTGTATAAAATCCTATATGTTTGTGTTTGATTTCTTTCTGTTTCGAGAAAAGAACCAAGCTCTTGTTTAGTTGTATGTCTCTGCTGTATGAATTTGGTGTTTGTCCTAAATAGATTATTTAATTGTTCAAGGCTCTACGTATTCATCTCCAATGTTCGAACCTTTCTCTGCCGATTCCCACAAATATTGCTCGTCTTCTATCTGTTATTGCTTTCTTTGTCCCCCCTTTTCCATTTAGTCATTCGATAGTGTGAGGAGATTCATAAAATCTTTGTTTCCTTGAAAGATTGAGACTGGAGCTGAAGATGATGAATCAGATGACTCTGAGTCAGAATCTAATGAGACACTGGATTTATCTAGAATCACCGAGATGAGGCTTGTACCATCAGATTCTAGTCAATGTATCGTTTCTCACTTCTACTATTTTCTATTGCTACAGTTACCTGCTTTATAGATGCTTGCTTGTTTGCTAACGCAGACCATTTTTACCTTAACTTTTGATAGTGGATACTCTATTTGAGGTATTCTGTGAATGCGCAGAGCTAAATCCTGAACCTATTGAAGGTGAACTACCAGTCTCCCCATCTAAAACAGACATTTTTTTTTTATGCTCTTGAAATTGTATGTATATTATAAATACTCAAATTTTGTTGTGATTTACTCAGTGGAAGAACAAGAGCACAACTGGATTTTTAGTGCTGACCAGTTGGAAGGCGCAGGAGTCTCTGCAGGTTTGACCGTCATCTGTTTGTGCTTTTCATAGTTTGTTTTCTTTTATTGAGCTAAACTCTCTTTTTTCATGACTTTTTCTAGCTTTCCCAGATATAGATGACTCTGAGTGGAATGCCTCTCAAGATCTTTCCAGCATAATTGGTCATTCAAATGGAGATCATGACCTAGCTCGCACAGTGCTTGAGGTATGCGTTTACACTAAATTCGATTTTTCTCTCTATGCTCAAAACTATTTTGGAATTCAGGCCAAATCAATATTTACATGCTGTTAAGTTTGCTATGGTTTTCCTCTTGTCAACGTTGTATGCAATAATGTGGATGCTTACTTGGATTGCAGTGGATTCAACCCTTAGGGGGACTGAGTTTATTTTAAGAAAAAAAATACTAAATAGATTAAGAGAACTCTGTAGTAAGCAATGATTACTAGATAAAAACATTTGTTTGATTTTAGAGCTTTAAGATGGCAATTTTGAGAAGTACTGATGCAACATTCCTCATTTATTTGAAAAAGATACGAGCAAAGTGATTTTAAAATAACCTAAGTGCCACTATATTAAGCTAAATGAGTAATATATGGAACTCAAGGGGCCAAGATATACTAATAAGATGTGTTATTACTTATTATCATATTCTAAAAGGGGGTAATTTGCATATCACCAAAAGCCTAGGGGGTGGCCACCCTTGGCCCTATAGTGGCTTTGGATTGGCTGGTGTATGTGATTGACTGTGTTGTTAGACTCTGTCTTGAGGATTAAATACAAGATGGAAAATGATCCATAAGATTTTTATTAGTGATAAAGTAAGATTGAAAATTAATGTGCTCATATTTACCACATATTAGTGGAAATGGAGCTTATAAACATCTTCCGAAAGAAATTTGTGGTAACTTGGAACCATAAAAATGAATAATTGTAATATTGATTTTGATTATGATGACAATGAGTCTGATCACTATGAAGGAATTGAGCAACATGCCTTGCCTATGTTTGCTAGAGATGTATATGGGAATTGGTTAGAGTGGTTTTAGTTGAAATGGAAAGAAAGGGGTATTTAACTCTTGAAGTGGAAGGAAGGGTAAGTAGACTTGAATGGCTACCCAACCCCATCTTAGTACACATTGATTTTCTCCCTAAAATGAGAGAATCAGAGATTTTCCTTTCATAAAGTCTTATCATATGTCTTTGTTTTCCTTCCGTAAAATAAAACAAAAGAAAGATTTTTCTTTGAAAAGAGAAAGCAAGCAAGCAAGAAAGAATAATAAATTTGCTTAATTTCATGGTAAATTGAGAGGGGCATAACAAACGGCAACTTAAATTTTCATGGGAAATAAGAAGTAAAAATTCCTCCTAACATGATACTCAGATAGGGTACGGGCTGAAATCATATGATTGATTTGAAGTTTAATCATAGAAAGAATTTTGGCCTGTGGTAATTTATGACAACATTAATAATATGGAACTACAACATCAGTGATTCTTGGCATCTCAAGTCTGCAACAATTAGGTAATATTCCTTCAAAGGCCTTAGCCAAGTAGCACATTCTTTGGAGTTAACAGAAACAGCAATACTGTAAATAGTAATTTCTTGAAGGTGAGTTCCAGATTGGGAAACAGAGTATCAAAATGTTCTATTCCATCTTCTATCATTCTAATTCTAAAGAAATAATAGTATTGGCTGATCTCAGTGAAGCAAAAAAAAATTTTTTTTTTTTGTATGGATGCATGCCGAATATTTCTTTGAATTTTTTCTGCTTTGTATGTCCCCCTTTTCTTATCCAGAAAAAAATAGTTTTGCTTTGTTTATTAGGAAAGACTACCCTAGTGATTTTTTAGGCTCTTTTTCATTTCGATTAGACAAGCCATTGATGTTGTTTGCAAACTCACTGCAGCTTCACATTAATGATCAAAGGTTCGAGGATGCGGAAGAGATGGAGACTGATGGTAGCAGCAGCCATCAGTGAACTTTTGTCATCTTCAAACTTAAGCATTTGACCTTCCTGACATGAACATTCTTTATAATCTAGGCAGCTGTTGTAGAGGTTTAGCTTTATATTTGATCATAGTTGAGAGACAATTATCTTCCTCTGCTATGCTTTGTGGATTGTGTTATTATGATCGATGTGGTAAAATTTTGATACCATTCATCATTTGCAAAATTATACTATAACTTAGCTTCCTCTGCTATGCTTTGTGGGTTGTGTTATTATGATCGATGTGGTAAAATTTTGATACCATTCATCATTTGCAAAATTATACTATAACTTAGCTTCCTCTGCTATGCTTTGTGGATTGTGTTATTATGATCGATGTGGTAAAATTTTGATACCATTCATCATTTGCAAAATTATACTATAACTTAGCTAAGTTTATGGATACGATGTATTAAAAGTAAGTTGAGTAAAATCTCGATATTATTCATCATTGCAAAATTAAAAGGAAGTTCTCTTGCACTAATAAATTTTGCTAAACTTTTTTCTATGCATAGCATCGGTATATCTAAATAAGTTAAAACTTGTACCTTCACCCTGTGAAAATTCCGTAATTCTTTATAGTTGTGTTTAGGGGTGTTCAGTATTTGGTTTTGTTCGAAAATTAAACTAAAAAATCGATTATTCGAACCGAACAACTCGAAACCGAATTCGAGTTTGGTTTTTGGTTTGGTTTGGTTGACAAAATTGAATTCTAATATGGTTTTTGGTTTTGCCCTTCAAACTGAAAATTGAATTAGAAAAAATATAATTAAATTAGATATATTATTATTAGTTATATAAATAATTATTAGACCTTCAAATAAAATACTCCCTCAGTCCTTTAATTATTGTCTTGTTTGACTTCCCTCAGTCCTTTAATTATTGTCTTCTTTGACTTGGCATATGGATTAAGAAAAAATAATTGACTTGATTATTAATATTGGTATAATATGTAATTTTTTTTAATGTCTATGTGTATGTGACCCATAATTAAAGTAGGGGAAAAAGTTAAGGGTAAAATGGTAAAAGTAATGTCCTAAAAAGGAAAGTTTTCAAAGACAATTATTTTGGGACGGATAAAAAAAAAGAAGACAATAATTTAGGGACGGAGAGTGTAATTATTAGATATATTATAATAATAAAAATAATTCTTAGTCTTTCAAAGAGAGAATACTTTTGTTAAGGAAGTTTAACCCAACCCTGAAGACTAATGCGATTTGCGTCTAATAATGAGTAATGACTTTCTTTTCTCTTTAATCTGAATGGGATGGGCTAGGGACATTTTGTAATTTTGTAATGTGTTGCAGAAATAACACAAGTGACAACTCAAAACAAATTTGGTGGTTGTTTAGTGATAAGAAAGGCCAAACTAATGTGTGGAATCCAAGACTTCCTTCAAGTTCGAGAGACTAAGTATATGTAATCTTATATTTTTAGGGACATTATATTATTTTGTTAGTTTTAATCTTTGTTTTGAATGTTTTTTCAATGTTAAAATATTTAAATTTCGAATTTGATTGTAGTTCTAACATTTGTTTAATTTAATATTTGGTTTGGTTTCAAGGTTTTTTATTTGGTTTGGTTTGATTTTCAATTTAAAGTTGAGAGAATAAAAATCGAACAAATCGAACTGAACAAACCGAGCAACCCAAAAACTGATCCAATAAACACCCGTAGTTGTGTTTACGATTGAATATTGATAGCTTAAATAAGTCAGAATTCGTACCCTGACCTTGTGAAGATTCCGCAATTCCTTGTAGTTGTGTTTATGATTGATGGCTTTCAATTTTGTCTAGATACTTCGTTCAGTGATTGTTGAGTCACTTGAGTGTCTCGTATCCACCTCCGGCTCTAAAGTTATATGAATTGTGACAATGATCACAAGTGACTTTCAATTTTTTTCTTGCCATTTGGTTCCTTAATCATCACTTTTTAAAAGTGCACCGTGAAAATATTGGATTTTGTTGTCAACCTTCTCGTATTTTGACTTTGAGTTTGACTCTCTTGAGTATCGTGTTGTTCTTCTTCGGTGGTGGCACCGGGTGTGGGGGCGAATCCTGACTCTATATCATCTTCATACTATGGTGGCATCTTGATATTATCCCAATCTTCATCATCTCGCTGAAGAGAGAAACTCGTCGTGGTGGTTGTTGCTCGGGCATTGTTGCCTTGCCCTGTAGAACTGGTCGGAAGAACTTGCCATTTTTAAAAAATAAAAATGAAATGTAGTAGAAAGTATATATAATTGAAATGTATAATTTATATATATATATATATGTATATATATTTTAGAAGAAATAGAAATATAGAATACTTGTAGCTTGAGAGTTGAGAGGGATGAGAGTTATATTTTGGGGTCTGAAAATATGGAGAAGTGTGGGGTATTTATAGGCGAAAGGCAAAACACACAATCGGGCCACTGTACTTTGAGGAAGTTTGTAATTCGGCCACTGATTATTTGAAAATGTTATTTGGGCCACTGTACTTCAGTTATCTTGCAAATAGGACCATTTTTTGACGGAACGTTAGTTCAGTCGTTAAATCTACATAAAATATCCATTTTACTCTTACCTTCTTCTTCATCTTCCCCAAGTATGAAAAAACAAACCCTAACCCTAAAATTGCAATGAACAGTGAAAAATCAATTTCATAAGACCATTATTAACTCTCTCTCTGAGCATGGCTTTCGATTCTTCTCGGCGAACACCGGGGAAAATGAAGAAATTTTAGGGTTTGTTTTTTCAACTACGTGAAGCATCCCTGCAGAAATTGGCGATTGTCAGAGTTTGGAATATCTCGATCTTGCCCAAAATGATCTGGAGGGAGATGTACCAAAAGAGCTTGGCAAGCTTGGGAGTTTGACGGATCTAACTCTTTGGGATAATCAGTTGTCAGGTATTGTGCCAAAGGAGCTTGGAAATTGTTCCAATCTCGTGACTCTTGCTTTGTATCAGAACAATCTTGTTGGGGAAATTCCATTACAGATACTGAACCTCAAGTCTCTAAAGAGGTTGTACTTGTACAAGAATGGATTGAATGGAACGATTCCAAGGGAGATTGGAAATCTTTCTATGGCAACAGAGGGGGAGACTATATTTCCTTAATCCAGCGAAGACACCCAAATCAAAACATTGACAATTTCGGTATTTTCAAGAAACCCTAACTTGAGTTGGAATTGAAATTGAGATGAAGAAATCGCTGGATGCGAACATACAGGACAGGATCATGATAGATAGGGAGATGCTCTGCCTTCACTATGAAATCTGAGCATCCATTAATTCGTTCTCTTAGCGGGAATCCGATTCGAACTATGTTAGACCTAACATTTGTCTCGATAATCATTCTTCTATGTTTCAATGGGTTTGATTCACGAATCTGGATTTCAAAGGTCATAAACTAATTTGGATTTCATGGCCGTGGTGGAAGAGATGGAAGCGAAAGGATAACGGCCGGCTAGGATAGTGGTGCTTTCCATTCTCGTTGGAGTTCCGAGGAAGAGTATTTGGGTGCCTGGGTTTAGGGATTTGAGCTCGTTGGCAATGAAGATCGCCAGGTAGATGTGGCCTTTGGTGCCGCCAGGCGCCAGCGGCGAACACCACCCAGAGGGCTTCCGTGTTGATGCCAGTTGTGTATGTGAAGGAGAGAATGTTGTGTGTGTGTATATGTGAGAGAGAGAGAGAGAGAGAGAGAGAGAGAGAGAGAGAGAGAGAGAGAGAGTGATTAAAGCTTTTTCAAACAGAGTTAGGGTTTGTTTTTTTGAAATTGGGAAAGATGAAGCTGGAAGGGTAAAATTGGTATTTTATATTATTTTAACGGCTGAACTAACGTCCGTTAAAAAAATGGGCTCGATTACAAGATAACTGAAGTACAATGACTCAAATAACATTTTCAAACAATCAGTGGCCGAATTACAAATTTTTCCAAAGTACAATGGCCCGATTATATGTTTTACCTAGGTGAAAATGGGTAAAAGAAAAGGTAATAATCCCTCCTCCGTTCCTAAATTATGTCAAATCACTAGTTAACAATTGAATCAAAGCCTTTGGATGAGCTGGTCGTTGGGACTAGTCAGATGACAGTTGGTAGCCATATATATACATATATATATATATATATATATATATATTTCCTCCTGTCCATAAATTATTGTCTTGTTTGAATTTTTTTTTATGACGACACTTTGACCATTTTGCTCTTACTTTTTTTCCTACTTTAATTATGGACTACATGCACATGAATATTAAAGAAAACTACACAATATACCAATATTAATGATAAAGTCAATTATTTTTTTTTAATCTGTGTACCGGGTCAAACAAGACAATAATTTAGGGACGGAGGGAGTAATGAATTGTGAGCCAAAAGATTGTAACCTTCAGGCTAAAACCGACGGTTTTAATAACAGTTAAAATGCTAGTTCATGCAAAAACAGGTTTTAACCGCGGTTAGCCACAACTATTTTCTGAGCAAAACTCGAGAGAATTGCAAAAAAAATACTAGCCTATTTCATGTTTGCAAAAAAGACTTGTATTTTTTTTCGACCTACTAAACTTCCACCTATTTTTATTTTTTCAATTCAAACCTTCCGTTAAACTGAGGTTATAGGAATTTAACGGAAGACTGATTTGGCTTCCTCTTGGCACATGACGTGGCAAGGTGGAAAAAAAAAACCAAATTTCCTCCAAATTAATTGCAAAATAAACACTTACCTATTTAGTAGACTTCAAAATAAAACCTTTATTGCAAGCAGATCCAAAAAAAATTCCAAATCTCCTTTCCTCAATCCTCTCCATCCCCTTTTACTTTAAGAAAAATCCAATAAATTATTTATTTTTGAGAGTTGTTAGATTGAATCTCGTTAATAATGAAATATATTAAGATGAAAATGTGTTCAGGAACAAGGAAATCCACCTCTTATTAATGTAGTTTAATGAAATATATTAAAATGAAAATGTGTTTAGGAAAAAGGAAATCCACCTCTTATTAATCTAGTTTATCATCATTTCAATAACGAAAAGATGTGTTTACCAACAAAAAAAAAAAAAAGATGTTATCCCAGTGCTTCTTACTCCCTTTAAAATAAATATTGTTTTAGTGACCAAAAAATTGATTCAAAATAAGTGTTGTTCCATGTTTTCAATGAGTAATTTTTCTAATTCACCTTGGTAGTTTTTTTCCCAACAATTAGGTCTTGTTCGCCGGATTCAAATCGCCTTGGTAGTTATTTTTTCGTGTTTTTGTTTTCTCTCTCATCGGTTCTCACATTTTTTTTTCTCTATCTCTCTCTTAATTTTTTTATCTAATCACTACAAAATCAAAAAAATAAATAAATTACCAAGACAAACATGGCCTTAATCATCTTATCATTAAAACTGTTTTTCTATTATAAATAATTATCTCTTTCTAATTTATCATCCCAACTACTTCTAACAGAAGAGTATTTAATAGTAGAGTATATTTATCAACCTTAATATGTGTACATTACTTTTAAATCAACACTTATTTTGAAACTGAGAGAATAAAACGATAATATTTCAAGGTTAGAACAGATCCAATGACACACCATTAGATAGAATATGGGAAGCTCTGAATATGAATTACTCCGTATAGACAATTCAATAAAGCAAAGCAAAGCAAAGTTCGGATGATGTAATAAAAAGAGGATGGAGAGTAGATTTGGATTTTTTTTTTTTTTTTTTTTGTGTGGATGAAATGGGTACATAAATACCCAAAAAATTTGCTTACAATAAAGGTTTTTGTTTTTTTTTAATTAAAAAAATCTACTAATAAGTAAGGGTTTGTTTTGCAATTAATTTGGAGGATGCCAAATCCCTTCAGTTAAACGTCTATAACCTCAGTTAAACGGAAGGTTTGAATTGAATAAACAAAACTAGGTAGACGTTTAAATGGTCGAAAAACAAAACATGAGTTTTTTTTGCAAAGTGTGAAATAGGCCAGGGTTTTTTTTTTGCAATTCTCTCGCGAAACCCTAAAGCCAAATAACATATATAGAGATCAGAACCCTACATTTCTCTTCAACTGCCGCCGTCGCCACCCTCCTCGTCGCAACCTTAAGGTTTCTTTCTCTCTCTAAAACAGGTTTCTTTCTCTCTCTTAAACTCACGTACACAGTGAGACAAACAAATGCATGAGTATGTCTGCTGATTATCTGATCTACAAGGGGAGATTGATTCGTTGTATTGATTTTGTGCAGTGAACAGAGCGAATATGGCGTACGCAGCGATGAAGCCTACGAAGCCAGGGCTCGAGGAGCCCCAGGAGCAGATACATAAGATCAGGATCACGTTGTCTTCCAAAAACGTTAAGAACCTTGAGAAAGGTATCATTGCTTTTGCCCTAATTATCTATGTCATCGACTCTTTATTTGCTTTAGGTGTTTTGTAATGTATATTTGAAAGCATTATATTTCCTTTTGTTTTGTTATTGATTCTGTGTTGGAGTAAGGTTAATTGTACTCGACTAGATTTTAACTGTACAGATTGAATTTTCGCCAAATGATAGTACTTTAAGCTGAAAATTAACCTTTCAAGTTATTTGCGACTGAAAAATAGTGTGGTGGTAGCTTTCAACGTGAAAGCAAAAATAATGTATATGCTGGATGGTTTTTGTTTGTGGACTATGTTTGACATCATGCAGTTGAATTATCCACAAACAGTTGCACGCTAAGCTTAAAATTAACCTTCTTACTTAATTGAAAGTGAGAAATTGTGCGTTTTGGTAGTTTTCCATAGAAAAAAGGAAGTAATGTATACTATTACATACAGTTGAATTATCCCCTATTAATAGAACTCTAAGCTGAATTAACCTTTCTAGTTAATTGAAACAGAGAAATTTTGCTTTTTGGCAGTGTATATGATTAGTGGGCTTCTATCTGTGGACAAATTTATATGAAGTAATTAGAAAAAGTTAGTGACAAATTTATTTTAAAAGGATAAATAAGCTTGTGACTTGTGAGTTTCATATATGCTAAATCTGCCAACATGTGTTAGCTTTTGATTGTAACATGGATAGTACTGGAATCCTCTAAAGTCTTTTCACGTAGGGACTCTCATTTTATGCCATGTTGTTAAGATCATCTGAGGTGCAGTTGACTGCCAAATTGGATCGCACACATGGCTTAATTCATTGTACATTTTTGCATTTTGAGACATGGATGTAGTGTTCCTGTTTGTAGCATTCCTAGATTTTTGGATTTCTCTTGTCGGACAATACATTCCTAGATTCAAGTCTTTAAATTCTCACTGTATATGGTTTCTGATTTGTCTTTCTTGATTATACTATTGTGTTTGCACTGTATATGGTTTCTTACTAGTCTTTCTTTGATTATATGGTAGTGTGTGCTGATCTTGTTCGCGGAGCCAAGGACAAGAGATTGAGGGTTAAAGGCCCAGTGCGGATGCCTACTAAGGTTTTGAATATAACCACCAGGAAGTCCCCATGTGGTGAAGGTACGCATTCAACTCTGTTACTAGAAGACTTTCTCAACATAATTTTGTTGTTAAGTATTGTATAATTCTTGGTTGAGTTCCTGTAGCATCAGGAATTTGAAATTTGCTTACCACTTGGGGCAATATTTAACTTAAAAACTCTTTGGGAAGCCTAAAAATCAGTGAGATTCTTATGTTCAATGGAGTACATGGGCTTTCTATATTTTTTATAACATCTTTTGGATTCTATTAGACTTCTTAATCCTTGTATTTGGTATATTCTGAATTTTCTCTCTGCCTACATACTCACTACCCAAATTAGTCATTTATTGTTGATCTTATTGAATGGAGGTTTATGGGCCATTCTACATGTCCAAGGTAATATTTTGGGGTAAAATGTCTGTTCTCCATATCATGTTTACATAGTTTAAATATAATGCTTTGGTTGTTAACGAATCCTCTTGGGGCCCGGTCAGACACTGTTCAACTGCTGCCTTAATATGTGATTCCATAAGTCCAAAAATGCAGTAATGTTCTTTGGCTAGTTTAAATTTAATGCTTTGCTTGTTAACAAATCCTCTTGGCGTTGCGAAGACTGTTCAACTGCTGCCTTAATATGTTTTTCCCCAAGTCCAGAAATGCAGCAATGTTCTTTGGCTAGTTTGTTACTCCTTCACTCCTTGAATGAGTGTCACTTTTTCTGAAGTCCAACCATTCACATAGCTAGAGGTGTAACTGCACATACCCCTCTAAACGCTAATGACTTCCATACATAAAGTTAGTACTTAATCATTCGTGGTGTTGCCATTTACGATATTCTGCAACTGCAAACATTTTTCATATTACCAATCACTTCTAAGCACCCTTGTTTCAGTCATTGTAAGCACAGTCATAATCATACTTGCATAATTATGATTTCTGCATACATTTTCCTCATTTATGAAACAAAATTGTAATATTTTTTTTTCTAATTATTCGTTTCTTGTTTTGAAATTGTTGCTTTTTCAATCTTCAATATCTGCTGTTAATCTGCAGGAACCAATACCTGGGATAGGTTTGAGCTTCGTGTCCACAAGCGCGTGATTGATCTGTTTAGCTCCCCCGATGTTGTTAAGCAAATCACGTCCATCACCATAGAACCTGGTGTTGAGGTTGAGGTCACGATTGCTGACTCTTAAACGTGCGGTCATACTTCATTTCTACCTTTTTTTTGTTTGAAAATTGTCTTTGGAGACCTGGTGCTGGGGATGGTTTGTAATAGGTTTTTATTTAGGACTCTCCTATACAGTTTTGAATTGTTAGTGTTTGACGGGAAGATATTGATTTTTGTTAATTTTATTTTTAAGGAGTTAATTTAATTCTATAATTTACTACTAGCATGATTTTATTGTTGTCATTCATATATTAGAATGCCCAGACTTCTTTAAGGTTATTAAAAAATATTCATAGTATTTTTTTAATTGTGATGCCAAGTCGGAGTATTTCTGCAAGTCGGAGGTGCTGCTAATGCGGGCGTTGTGGCTTACTATTATTTTAGGGTGGATACACTATTTAGGTCAGATGCATGTAACGTCACGGGCGGGTCAAATGTGTGTTCGGTAGCATTAGTCTCGGGTGTATATTGACTACACCCATCACAATTCGTTTTTCTCTAATATTGCGTCAGCGTGACCCTCCCTCGCTGCAGAATAACTTCTTCCCTGACTTGTTTCGGAATACTCTGGATTTTATCTTCGGTGGTGGTTAAACATCTCCATTTCTGCCTTGCTTATGTGACTTGCCGCGATGCTAATCTGATTGACTGGTCTTTTAAAAAAAAAAATATTTGTCCTATTAAATGACATACTCTGTTTCGGATAAATATTTTTATTTTTTATGAAAATATGGGCGGCTTTAAACTATCCATGTCACTCATTAAGAATGACCGGTTGAGTTGATCATTTAAGAGCCCGTTTAGTTAACTCGTTTAAGAGCCGTAAATTGTGCGTTAGGGCTAAAATACCGTTTATTTGTAAAAATTATATTTTAATGTTTTGGCAGAAAAACAAATTTTGTAATCGTTTCAGTCTGTTTATTTTTTTTAAAATTGTAAAAAGGCATTTTTGAGGCGAAAAGATTACAATACCCTTAATAAAACCAAACACGCGCGTATCATCTGGCATCGAGATGCAGTGCCACTTTCTCAAATTAATTTGGGAATCGAAATTTAATTTGAGATGCATCATGATACAATAATTAGGCATCGAAATGCAGTGCCACTTTTTCAGATTAATTTGAGTATCAAAATTTAATTTTAGATGCATCGGGATACAATATAAATGGGGCATTGGAATGCAATAGTTAGGCATCGCGTGAAAAGCCGGTGCTCACCCTAGTGTGAAAAGTCGGTGCTCGCCCTAGTCCGGTGCTCGCCTTAGCGAGCTACCCGGTGCTTGCCTCAGCGAGCTGCGATGAAGGTTCTTCCATTTTCTTCCATTTCCATTTTCTTAGACTGAAACTGAAAGTGGGCAATCATCATTCTTGTCCTATTCTCCCTCTCTCTTAGCCTCGCCTCCTATTCTTTTTTACCTTTAGGCATCGGGATTTTACACTAATCAAAAGAGAGTGCAAACATTATTAAAGTACCAGACAAGCAAGTATGGAACCCCGTGAACAAGACATCAACAGGATTTATTTTGGCTTGTGAGTATATGTATCGCAATTTATTTTTGTGCATTGCGATTTATTTTTGTGCATCACAATGCACCATTTTGTGTATCGCAAATTTAATTTATTGCATCCCGTTGCCCAAAATTTTGCATCCCGATGCCCATTTACTAAATAATTATAACTCGAAATACTAACATGAACTCAAAAATTGACAAGATTAAAATCGATCAAAATAGTTATTTTTAGTTGAGAAATTTACATACAAACATATATTGACTTTCTATAACAATATTAATACTCCCTCTGTTTCAAAATATTTGTCGTTTTAGCTCTAAAAATTTGTTTAAAAAGATTGTCGTTTTAGGTTTCCAATGCATGTTTTGCCTAATTTACCCTTGTCATCTCACAAGTTCCAATAATTGATCATCTCTTCATTAAATACTTTATCTTCTCCCAATGACTATCTCCTTCTAATTTATCTTTTCAACTACTCCTAACACAAAAATTAAAGATATTTAATAAGGGTATATTTGTCAACTTATAAAATTTCTTAATATGTGTGCACAACTCTAAAACGTCAATCTTTTTGAAACGGAGGGAGTATTATATATGCCTCAATCTAAGCAATTTTTTATGACCCAACTAATTTTTTTAATGGCCCAACTAATATATACTCCCTCCGTCCCATAATTATTATCTTTTTTGACTTAGCATACGAATTTAAAAAATAATAATTGACTTAATTATTAATATTGGTATTTTGTATCGTTTCTTTTAATCCCCATTTGTATGTGACTTATAATTAAAGTAGGAAAAAAAAGTGTAAAATGGTAAAAGTAATGTATTTAAAAAGAAAGTTTCAAACAAGATAATTATTTTAGGACGGACAAAAAAAAAACAATAAATTAGGGACATATGGAGTTTATATATTTTTTTAAAAAATATTACAAATATAATATATTATATATATATATATTGTGTATATAAATTTGGGGCCAAATTACAATTTTCCCCCCAAAGTATACACCAAATCCCAATTTGCCACCCATATTCCATTTTGTCCCATTACGGTACCCAATGTTACAAATTTTCCCATTTTGCCACCTGGGATGGACGGACGTTAGAAAAAACCAGTTAAGTCGCACGTGGTCATTCACGTGCGGGGCAATTTGGTCTTTAGCTAAATGGAGTTCGTTTTTTGTCAAGGACTTTTTCAGACTTGAGATTTAGGGGAGAGAAATTTGGGAGAGAAGAAAACACAAATTAGGGTTAGGGTTTAATCAGCACAAATTTGAGTTGAATCTAAACGCGATTTTTGAAAGTGATTGAAGGCGTTATGACGATTCCTAGGAAGGGACAATCAGAACAATCGCAGGCTTCACAAGCTCAATCTATTGTACAAGACGAAGATCCTCACGCATTTGATGGTATGTGTTCGTAATCGTAATGTATAATTATTGTTAGTGTTATAAATAAGATGTGTCTGCAATTTTGGCTTTTTTTTTGATCTGAAATCGCATATGAGCTATTGTTAAACTTTGAATATACTAGTGTGTGACTTTGGAGTACGTGTGTGTTTAGTTATTGTTCGATTTATTTAGGTTATGCTTTGAAAAAATTCAAATTTTTGTTAGTGTACGTGCGCATATGTCCCCATCTGACTTTGTCCCCTTATGACTGTGTAAACAAATTTATTTCCTTTCTATGCCTTGATGTTCTGACTGGGGGGACCAATTGTTTTCTTTAATTTTTCCTTTATTTCTTTGTGTGGCATAAGGAGGGACAATATTATGTGAAAATGGTCCCCATTGTTTCGTAAAGTGTTTGGCATCCGTTAATGTTTTTGCCCATCTTTTAATGTTTTTTTTTTTCCATTGTTTGTGTGCTTTTCCAAATCCAGATGAAGACTGGTTTGCTGTTAGGTTTCATCATGGTGGTGAGTTTATTTACCACCCTAAGACTCTGTATTTAGGTGGTGAAGTAGAAACAATTACTAGATTGAATAAGGATAGAGTTTCAATGACAGTGGTGGATAATTTGTACAAGGGATTAGGGTATAAAGACTATGCTAGCTACTACTATATATTTCCCAGTAGTGAAATGGATACAGGATTGGTGCTTATGTCAACTGATGAGGCTATTATGCAAATGGTCAAAGGTATTAATCCTAATAATAGCATAGTTGATATCTATTGTAAGCACAATGAGGAGTATCGGGGAGTTAGAAAGGAGATTGAGAGTGTTGATATTTTAGATAGTGATAATAGTTCAGGTTATAGTGGTAGTGCATATGGCCATAGTGATACTGATCTAGAAATTTCTGATAGAGAGTTGACTGGAGTTAATGAGATTGAAGATGATGAAGGAGGACCAGAACCAGATAAGGAAAAGGGAAAGGAAAAAGTAGAATGTTCACGAATGAGCAAGAGCAAAGGGAAAGGAAAAGGTAGTGTCTAATGTGGAAAGCCCATACATGACTTTAATGTTGACTCGAATATGAGAATGATAATTCGATGACTTTGATAGCCTTGATGGTTCGGAGGACTTTGGTGATGATGACCCTAGGAAGTTAATGGGAAGGAAAAAATTCGAAGTTTAAAAATTTAACCCTGTGAGATATGGTGACCCAAAGTTTGAGCTAGGAATGCAATTTCGACAGAAAGAATTCAAGCATCTTTGTGAGGTATTATGCGGTGAAAAATGGAAAGGGGATTAGATTTGTGAAGAATGATAGAGTGAAGGTAAGTGCCAAGTGTAAGGAGGGTTGTCCATGGTATATCTATGCTTCACAGTTAGGTGGTGAGAGGCATGCTTTCAGAATTAGGACTTTTGTTGACAACCACAGTTTTAGTAAGGTGGTGAATAATAAATGTGTAAACTCAAGGTGGATTGGGAGAGATACTCGAAAGATACAAATTGAACCCTACATGGCCAGCAGAGTCATTCTTCCATACTTGTTGGGAAGGAGCTTGAGATTCAAGTCTCAAGGAGTAGTGCTTACAGGCCCTACGGTTTGCAAAGCTGCGAGGTTAGTGTTGATGCACGTATGGGGCATTGTGGGACTATAAGGAAGAATTGATTAGATCTAATCCAGAACAACAGTTGAGATCCTTTGTGACCATGAAAATGGGAAGCCTATGTTTAAGAGAATGTATGTATGCCTTGGTGCTTTGAAAAGAGGATTTTTAGATGGATGTAGGAAAGTTATTGGGTTGGATGGTTGCTTCATGAAGGGACCATCAAAGGGATGATACTTTCTTGTTGGGGTAGATGCTAACAATGGGATGTGGCCATTGGCATATGCGATGGTTGAGGGAGAAAACAGAGAGTCTTGGTCATGGTTCTTGGAACTTTTGTTGGTAGATATAGAATGTGTGAATTCACACCATTGGACATTCATATCGACAAGCAAAAGGCCTTGTTCCTAGCCTTGATGCTCTTGTCCCTAATGCGAAATTAGATTTTGTGTGAAACATCTTCATGATAATTTCAAACTGCAATTTAGGGGTGTTGCTTTGAAAAAACAGTTGTATGCCTGTGCTAAAGCCTCAACAGTTCAAAATTTCAGCATTGAGATGGAGAAATTGAAGCAAAAAAGTCAATTGGCTTATGATTGGCTAGCTGGGAAAACATCTGCACCTTGGAGCGGGGCTTTTTTCAACGGATCTTTGTGATATGCTACTGAATAACCTTTGTGAGACTTTCAATTCTTGTATTATAAGAGTAAGGTGGAAGCCTATTTTAGAGTTGCTTGAGTGGATTAGAATGTACATGATGTCAAGGTTGCAGAAATGTAGGGAAAAAATGAGACAATATCAAGGGTTAGTGTGGGATTTGTGGTACCAGGACACTGTAAAGTGTAGGATTTGTGGTGAATTGTACCACAATGCTAGGACTTGTCCAAAAAAACCACCACCAGAGGCCACAAGAAAGAAAGAACAGAAGAAGGAAGGAGGTGAACTGTAAGTGTATTACTTATTTATTGAATAATAAATGTTTATCTTGGTTGAAAACAAAATGTTTATCTGATGGTGAGTACAAAATGTTTATCTTTGTTGCAGATAAGTAAGACTTCAAATACTGATGGTGAGTCCAGGAAAACAAGTCAAGTTCAAAGAAGAGTAAGTCTGATTGCCCTAATGTGTTAATTTGAATGATTCTTACAACAAAGGCATTACATTTTGAATGGTTATGTCATAGGTTAAGAAGAAAGCTATCATGGGAGAAACATCAAATACTGATGGTGAGTACAAAAGTCCAGGAAGGACCAAAAAAAGTGCAATGAGAGGACCAGCTGGGACTCCACAAGCTTTCTCCCAAGATTTTCCAACAACAGTTAGTATGACTTTGAATTTAATTCTTATTGAATGCCAACTCTTTTTAACAAAAGAATATCCAATTAATGTTACAGTTTAAGAGAGGACCACTTCAGTTTCCTAATGCTTTATCCCAAGACTCTACTATGACATCCACTGTAAGTGTTATATAATTACTTTTTTTTTTATTATGTCATTGCTTGTTTAAAAATTACATATATATGCTTAAGATTACTAATGTTGTTGTTCAAACAGGGTGAACAAATCCATATTCAGAGACAAGGACAAATCCATATTCAGAGACAAGGGCATAGTGAATTAGTGGATAATGAATTACCTTGAAGTGATTGTGTATTTTGATTACAGTTTGGAAAGAACAGAAACTGATTGTGTATTTTGTAACTAAGTAGATGAAACTGAGTGGAGAATGATTTGCCTTGAAGTGTTGCCAAACACTTCAAGTGTTTGAAGTGTTTTTGCACAGTTTGTTATTTATGAAACTGAGTTTGTGTAATTTGTAACTAAGTAGATGAAACTAAGTGTCCTTTTGTAGAAAGGACCATCTCTTTTGGTATTTATGAAACTAAGTGGCCTTTTGTATCAAGGACCATGATCTCTTTTGCAAATGTAATGATATATACTCTGTAATTTCTATTTCAGTACAATACAATGTTACCAAGTTTGTGTAAACAGATCATTTAAGTATGCCATTGGCACAGTTTGTTATTTATGAAACTGAGTTTGTGTAATTTGTAACTATGACATCTACTATGACATCCACTGTAAACA
This sequence comes from Platycodon grandiflorus, assembly GCA_016624345.1. Lineage (NCBI taxonomy): Eukaryota > Viridiplantae > Streptophyta > Magnoliopsida > Asterales > Campanulaceae > Platycodon > Platycodon grandiflorus. Next base: position 12,085,185 of record CM028361.1, read on the forward strand.
GATCATTTAAGTATACAATGTTAACATTTCCCCATTCAATAACAGAGCATTCAAGTATATATCCTAGTAACCAAAACAGGGCAAAACAGAGCACAACCAACTTGATCATGAACAAAAGCAAAAATTTTAAGCCATAAACTATGATTGTCATTGCCATAAACAGAAATTTTAAATCACCAATACATACATGATCATTCACAGATCAAAGTGTCATTAACATTTCCCCATTAACCAAAAGCAAAACAAAGGGATATTCATTTTCTGCCAAATACATCTTGCCTTACAAGCCAAGTATATATCCTACTAACAAAACAGGGCAAAACAGAGCATTGGCATTGGCATGAACAAAAGCAAAAATTTTAACCCATAAACTATGATTGTCATTGCCATAAACAGAAAGTTTACATCACCAATACATACATGATCATTCACAGATCAAAATGTCATTGACATTTCCCCATTAACCAAAAGCAACAAAAAGGATATACATTTTCTGCCAAAACCATCTTGCCTCACAAACCTACCTATTTCATAACCCAAAAACTACATTGGTGCTTTCATAATCCAAAAACTACAGTAGTGCAAATTTACAAACCCCAATTCTTCCATCATTCACAATCAGCAAAATAACAGAGTCCTAACTCCTTCCTTCAAACAAGAACAAGCAGTAACAACAGCACCAGAATAAGCACAACACTCCCAAACAATAGAGAAATTAAACATTTTCGCTCCCTATCGCGCTTGATTTTCAGTTGCCTTATCTTTTTTTGATGATGATTGATCGACTGTAGTAGACACGGAATCCACGGTCGATCTAGGGCACATTGGGGATCATGCCACACAAAGTAACGACATCCTCCATTCTGTAAGTAATCAAATGAGAGCAAAAAAGAAAGAAAACAACTAAATACAATCACTGATTGGGTAAACATAATTCAAAATTTTGAAATTTGAATAGGCACTTACATATGCATAGTTAGGGCACCCAAGGAATCTTCGCCCAGGGTTTGTTCCGGTCCACGAGGTCTTCAACACACTTGTTTCACCACAGTAGCGTACTACTTCCGCCATTGATGCAGCTTGCTTTTCACTTCAATTCTCCTTCCGTTGCAAATACAGGAGGGACGAAGGAGAGGAGGTTTGGTTTACGTTGGGGGGGCCTTCGATGTCGTTGGAAATGATATAGCCGTAAGCAAAAACGAACTCCATTTAGCTAAAGACCAAATTGCCCCGCACGTGAATGACCACGTGCGACTTAACTGGTTTTTTCTAACGTCCGTCCATCCCAGGTGGCAAAATGGGAAAATTTGTAACATTGGGTACCGTAATGGGACAAAATGGAATATGGGTGGCAAACTGGGATTCGGTGTATACTTTGGGGGGAAAATTGTAATTTGGCCTAAATTTGGGGCCCAAAAAATTAGGGGCCATTTTGACACCACTCAGGCGGGCCTGCAACAATCCAATTAGTTAAAAAAAAAACCTAATAAATACTCTATATTTCTAGACCCAGTTAGAGCATCTATAGTGATACTCCAAATATCACACTCTAAACATTTAATTTTACTTTTTCAACACTCTAAAAATAAATTCACTCCAATAAGCACTCTCTATATAACCCATCTAAAAATTAAATATCTATCATCTCAACTAACAAACATAACTACTATTATATTTTTTCACTTTTTTATTTCTATTTTTCCATCATAGTTAAAATGAAATATTTTATATTTTAAATATATACTCTCTCCGTCCCGGATAAATGTTCTTAGGTGATAAAACACAGGAATTAAGAAACATAATTGATGATGTGATGTAAAATGTGTTCTGACGATAATACCCCTGAACATTAATTGAGTTCAACTATTTTAAATAATTAGATTTTTTTGGGATGTGTTATATTAAATAAAACTTTAAGGGTATATTAGGAAGAATGATAGAGCATATGTACATCAAAAGTCTTTAGGAACATTAGTTGGGACATCCCAAAATAGAAAGTAGGAAAATTTATCCGGGACGTAGGGAGTATTCTATAAAAAATTCCATCCATCTCTAAATTATTGTCTTGTTTGATCCGGCACACGAATTAAGAAAAAATAATAGACTTGATTATTAATATTGATATAGTGTGTAATTTTCTTTAATGCTCATGTGTGTGTTGCATATAATTAAAGTAGAGAGAAAAAGTAAGGATAAAATAGTAAAAATAATATTCTAAAAAGAAAAGCTTTAAATAAAATAATTATTTTAGGACACTACGGAGAGAGAGAAAAATGGATTTGTGAGCACTATTCTTTCTAAATTACTCTCTAAACTAAGAGAGTGATTTAGCTAATTTTAGGGATATGGAGTTGATAAGAGCTGCCATTGTAGGAGTAGTAGAGTTAAAAATCTCTATAAATAATTTTAGAGAGTTGGTTAATGGAGATTACTGTGGTCGCTCTTAGAGCATTCATAGTGGTGGCTCTCTATATCACACTTTAAACACTTCATTTTCTGTTCCAATTTCACTTTTTCAAAAGTGAGCTTAGTCAGTATTTAGTTTAATTCGAAAAAAAGAGAGGGGGTACCGTCCATTTACTTCAATTTGTCCATTTTATTTTATTTTTATTAGGTTGATAAGTTTCAAGGTGTTCAGTATTTAGTTTAATTCGAAAATTAAACTGAAAAATCGATCATTCGAACGGAACAATTCGAAACCGAATTCGAGTTTAGTTTGGTTGGCAAAATCGAATTTTAATATGGTTTTTGATTTTGCCTTTCAAAGAGAAAACTGAATTTAAAAAAATATAATTAAATTAGATATATTATTATTAGTTATATAGATAATTATTAGACCTTCAAATAAAATAATTATTAGATATATTATAATAATAAAAATAATTATTAGTACTTCAAAGGAAGACTACTTTTGTTAAGGAAGTCTAACCTAACCCTGAACACCAATGCAATTTGCGTCTAATGAGTAATGACTTTCTTTTCTCTTTAATTTGAATGGGATGGACTAGGGACATTTTGTAATGTGTTGAAGAAATAACACAAGTGACAACTCAAACAAGTTTGGTGGATGTTTAGTGATAAGAAATGTCAAACTCATGTGTGGAATCCAAGACTTTCTTAAAGTTTGAATGACTAAGTATATGTAATCTTACATTTTTAGGGACATAATGTAATTTTGTTAAAATTTTATTCTTTATTTTGGATGTTTTTTCAATGTTAAAATATTTAAACTTTGAATTTGATTGTAGTTCTAACATTTGTTTGATTTAACCGAAAATCAAACCGAACTAAATTGAAAACTGAATTCGAATTTAGTTTGGTTTCTTACTATTTTATTTGGTTTGATTTAGTTTGATTTTCGATTTTAAAATTGAAAGAATAAAAATCGAACAAACCGAACCGACGAACACCCCTAGATAAGGTGGTTCATTTGCACTAGATTACATGAACCTCAAATTCTCATGATTTTTGAAATTATTCTCAAACTTTTGTTAAGATGAATATTTATATAGAGTGGTATTGTTGACTTACAACACTAAGAGCTTGCATCTAGTATTTTGAAATACCACAAAAAAGAAGCTTTTGGTCAACTTGACGGAAGATATAGTAAATAAAGAAAGGGAACCATCAATTAAGGTACCAATTTGTTACTCTCTTCAATAAAATTCTAAAAATTGGTACTTAATTTGGAACAAGCAGAGTAGTTTTTGTTAAAGGTGTAAATAAGGATAAAGAAAAACTTTTTATTTTCTAACAAAAAAATAAAACGCGTATAAGGAATTAGTGTAAAAGTTAATACTACAATTTTTTTTCCTCACTAAAATGGATAGTTATAAAAAAAATACTCCCTCCGTCCCTAAATTATTGTCTGGGTTGACCCGACACACGGAATAAGAAAATTCAATTGACTTGATTATTAATATTGAAATAGTATTAAAAAAGTGTGTTGTTTCCTTTAATGCCCATGTGTATGTGGTCCATAATTAAAGTAGGAAGAAAAAGTAAGGGTAAAATAGTAAAAGTGATGTTCTAAAAAGGAAAGTTTCGAACAAGACAATTATTTTGGGACGGATAAAAAAAGAAAGGAAGACAATAATTTAGGGACGGAGGGAGTATTTAATAGTCGCTGAGCACGAAGACAAACAGTGACACTAGGTACCCAAAAGTAATCTATAAACTCAAAACTGCTAAGAGCAACCACAACAATACTCCCTATATCACTCTCTAAACACCTCGTTTTCCGTTCAAATTTTACTTTTTCAACACTCTAAAAATAAATTCACTCCAACAATAACTCTCTATATAACCCTCTAAAAATTAAATTTCGTTTATCTCATCAACTAACAAACCTAACTATCATTCTATTTTCCCTTTTTTTTATTTATATTTTTCCACCACAAGTGATACGAAATATTTTATATCTTAAATTTATATTCTATGAAAAAATATGTTGTATTTTTTAATAATGTCAATTACTTTTATTTAAAAATATATGTCAATCTAAAAGACAATTTATGTTTAATTGATTGATGAACCCGAGCCCGAGCAACCTTAGTTATACTGAGGATATTCATAAGCTGAGATCGCGCGAAAGCACACAACAACCTTGTCAAAAATTATTTTGCCGATGATCCTAATTTTTCACTACGTATGTTATGGCGTTCTCGACTGCTCCTACCCAAGCCATATAGGGCAGCCAAGTCAGTAACACAAGAATAAAACCTTGATGATTGGCAAGAAAAGGACACTGGGCAAGCACAAAAACAAAACTTAAATGTACTTCTTCAACTTATATATTATCCCAAAGGATTCCCACAAAGTCAACAATTGAAACTATAAGATAAACATCAAATAGCTTACATATCCGTGTTTATTGTAACTATATGATCATAAACAAACGTAAAAGAAAGAAATTGTTGGCATCAATAATCTTTCCCATTAAGTTGTTGTAGTACCAGTAGCCATTTGGAGTTCTTTCCTAGCACCCACAACCCTTTCCACTATACTCCCTTCCTTGAGGAAAATGAAAGTGGGCATTGCCTCCACAACTGATAAATGCATTTTCATCTGAAAGAAAAAAAAAAGAAAAAGAAACAGTATGGTTGGTATACCTTCAGCTCATCAAACAAACTCAGCTAAAGCAGAATAATACATTTATATTTGACATAACATCAAACAAACTCAGTTAAAGCAGAATAATACACACTCAAATCACTTAATAAATAAATAAACGACCTAATGAAAATCACTTGCAAGATAATAGGTGACAAAGATCGGATGAGAAACTTCATTTGTTGGGCGAGAACGGATGAGAAACTTCATTTGTTGGAACCGAGCCACTCGAGTAAAATAGTTGCTACAAATTCCATTGCATGCCTGTAGTTAAAAAGGAAAAAGGAAACAACAACATAGCAGAATAGTTCATTATGCCACTGAAAACGAAACTTAGGAATCAAAGAGAGAAAAATTGATTCTCTATAACCAACAACCCCTCCCCCCTCTCTCTCACACACACACACACAAAACCCACCACCACATACCAAGATAAAAATGGTACTCCCTCTGTCCTGAAAAAGATGCATTTCAAAAGTCAAACTTTTTAAATTGTACTTTTACGTCCATGTATTTCCTTCTAATTGCACTAAAATCTATCTTTGGTTGTATGATGACGTATAAGAGAAATACCATGTTTTCAAAAAGATAGAAAGAAATTGAAAAAATAATGAAAATTTATAGCTTAAATTTGAAAATGAGACTGGGACTAACTCAAAAGTGTAGGACTCCTTTTTGGGGGACATAGGGTATACTAAAGAACCACAAAGAAAAAAAAAACATACCTCATTAATATCGCATTGCTTTTCAGCTTTAATAAAAATAAAACCCTTTACATGCTCTACCAAAAGCGAAATTATCTGGACTTAGTTCCGAGAGAGTGCAAGTCAACATACTTTTGCATAAGGTAGAAAGTGAATGCCTCTCACGTCCAACCTATAGCCAAAAAGTTGATCGCAAGACAAGGTTGAGAAAAATAAAGGTTTAACAAGCTCTCACATTAACTTTATAATAGATACCATGCATTTGACTTTCCAAATGGTTGGTTCCTTAGATCGAGATTAACGTGTAACTTTGAGTTGACCCGTAGCCTCATATCCATCTTCGCATATCTAACAAAACTAGAACCAGGTTTGTACCGCTCTTCCATCATTTTGTCAAGCTCCTCTTCACTCATCTCCTCCTCTTTGGGAAAAATGGAAATTGAGGAGCTTTTCGGGTTCGCTCTTGACTTTAATATCGTGTCAAATTCTTGTTCCGGAATTCTAGCAAAGAAAGAACAGATTTTACTAAACATTCACATCAATAGACGCACTAAGCCGTAGCAAGATAAACAAATTATACTTCTAGCCCGGTAATTTGAAACCACTACCTTATCACGGGGTTAATAGAGAAATAAATGACAAAATGGTGGTAACAGATCTAGAGTTTTTGCCCAGGAATTCCAAGTAAAATGTGTACATTTATTATGATTGGTTACATAAATAGACATTACTATCTTTTGAATGAGATCATATGCTTACAACATGACCCTTTAATGGCTGAAATTTTAACATCTTGGAATGGAAGGACTACATTGATACACTAAGAAGCAAACACACTTCTAAGAAGCGAATATTTTGCATTAGACAAATGGGAAATAGAAGCAAAGTGGACTCTCCCAAATATGCATGCGCTGCATCTTCGATTCAGAAATGTTATAGAAGCAACTTCGTCAACCGGTGATTCGATCCCCAAATTGTCTCTATGCACATTCTAGTATAAAGCTTATAGATCACATAGGGGAAAAAGAAAACAATCATTCGCCTTCTCCTCTTTTCTGAAAGTTAGTTGCCCACATTTCTTGGACGAAATTTGACTCTTTTCTACACTATGGGAAGCCGGCTCTCATTCTATTTTGGTGCTAAAGCTATGTCCTTGTTTGAATTTATTCTAACGTGTGGATCACCACGATACGGGAAAAATGTAAACTAATACAAGTTCGGATCACCAATATGTAAACAAGTTTAATCTGTTATCTAAGTTATTTAAATCTCAAACACCGGAAGATTACTTTATAGGTAAACCCCATGCCGACACAAGACCTTCTGCAGTCCTAACCTCTCTAACCTCATTGCGTAGATACTAAAAATATCATCTACAAAGACAATGGTGAAATTTAACAAAAACAAAATCTTTAAAAAACAAAAAATAAATAAATAATATCTAATGAAATAGAAATCTTAATTATGATATTGGTAATCATATTTAATCTTACTTTTTATTTTAGTGATAAAATTCCATGCTTAGAAAATATTCTTTCACTCCTTGTAGACAATGCCATTTCAATCCTATTATGAGTATAAATAATTGAACATAATTTTTCAAGCTAGTAGAAAAAGAAAATGAAAATACATTAGTCAATGGATAGATTGAAAAATAAAAAAAAATAAATAATAGATAGTGTTGAAAGGTAACTAGATAAAAGTCATCAACATTCAAGTGCAACCAAAAATTACGAAGATAATTCTAGCTACATACAAGCATATCGATTACTTTATCAAAAAAATTATCCTAAAAAGATTAAGTGTAATTTTACATAGAAACATGAAAAGAAAAATAGTTTCCTTTTAATTGAAAGAAAAGTGAAGTAAAAGTGATTTGGAAAATATATTGTATAGCTATTTAAGGGTATTTTTGTCCTAACAGACGCTAAATTAAAGTAGTTATAATGAGTGTAGTGGATAATTAATTATTGTAGTGGAAATACCCTCTCCATAATTTATATATTCAGCTTTAATCACCTGTATATTGATATTAACAACAATGTAATTTGATTACGAGTTCGAAGAAAAAAATCTAGCTCGCTGCAAGTGCATACCTTTTCCATGCAGCGGCGCATTGCTCACTCTCATCGCCAATTGAGGGCGTACAGCTTTCCCAACTTCTATGTCCGAAAATAGTCCAACCATTGAACAACTAAGCTGACTCATCTATGTAATGTAAAGATTGTAAATAAGGGAAAACAATAATAATCACACACAAGTATTGCATGTGCCACGTTGACTGGTGCAAAAGCCACAATCAAAATGAAAAAGAACAAACATCGCTAAACATTGGTTGCTCGGTAACGAACTTGCTCTCAAATTAGTTGGAGCGATAGAGTCGTATCAAAATTCAAACAGCATTGAATCAATACAACAAAACAAAATAAAAATTAAAATACATAATCTTGTCATTGAATCACTAAATAATAACTTACACAAATTCTGTCTCCAAAAACAGACTAGTAAATGTTAATTTATTTTTCTCATTTATGCATGATTGATAATTTGATATGAATTCCCGCATTGGATCCTCAACAAATCGACAGTCCTAATTCTCTTTTAAATAACTGGATTTGACGAATCTCTCATGGATCAAATCGGCCAATCCTGCATCGGTGACCCATCCACCGAACTATAAGTGATTCACCGATCTATGGGTCAATGGATTACAAAATTATTGTGTTGGATCATATTAAATGGGCTACACAACGGTGATTCATTGAATCGATCCGCCCCATAAACGAACCAAGTCTTGTTGGTGATCCGATACAATAATTTTGAAGCCTATCACTACTCTTTACAAAGAAACAAACTAAAAACGCAAGTTCTTTCGAAAGGTGATTCAAAGGAGTTTGTTCAATGGAACAAAGAACTCAAAAGTATGCCATATGCCATTTCACAAAACCACATAAAATGATTCAAAACAAAACAATATCCACGTCATGGAAACAATGAAACATATCATAACAAGCACCACGCCACATTCACATCATTCCATAAAGTCTAGTACTAGAACATGGGAAACAACCATACCAAATCCGAATTGAACAAAGTAAACAGGATGCGTTCAATACAAGCAAAGGAAAAGAAAGCCGACTAGACAACAAGACATTCTCCTCTCGTACTCATCTCCCTCATCACCATCATCACCGTCACCGGACTCAAGACCAACCTCCTCGTAATCCTTCTCGAGTGCAGCCAAGTCCTCACGAGCTTCGAGAATTCACCTTCCTCCATGCCCTCACCAACATACCGGTGAACAAAAGCCCTCTTGGCATACATAAGATCAAACTTATGGTCAATGCGGAGAACACCTCAAACGCCGGTGGAGTTTGAGATCATGCACACGACCCTTTGCACCTTGGCAAGATCACCACCAGGAACAACGGTTGGTGGGCGATAGTTGATACCACATTTGAAGCCGTAGGGCACCATCCACAAACCGAATGGTACGCTTGGTCTTAATAGTTCCCACAACAGATTGACATCCTTAGGCACCACATCACCCCCGTACATCAGCAAGCCATGTACTTTCCATGGCGGGATCACACTTGGCCATCATAGATGAGGGCTCAAATGCGGTGAGCATTTGACTTGACTTAATCATATGTAGATTTATGATGAGCTAATAGGATTGGAACCCAAAGCCACACTTCACTATAGAAACTAGATCGGCTAGACCAAAGCGATAAAGGAGCTGGAGGAGGGAGCTACATCTCGAAAGAAAGTGGCAACCTTTCTAGAAACCTTTTGATAGTCCAAAATGGGAAAATTAACAAAATCTACAAGACAAAGAATGGTGAAAATTAACAAAAACAAAATCTTTAAAAACAAAAAATCAGGCCTAAATACAATCTCAAGCTTGGAGAACACAAATCATTAGGTCCCAACAACTCACATCTCACAAGTCAATTGATTTGGGTTGGACCCCTCAAAATTCAATACCCGAATCGGACCTTACCTATAATCGATGCATGCATAAAAAGGTGTGTATGTGTGTGTGTGTGTGTGAAAGAGAGGGGAGATGCTTACGGCGATGACAGGTCGGAAAGGCCGACTTGAGAGAAGAAAGACGAAATCCAATAAGCAAAAGAGCGTAAGCTTGGGGTGCTTCCATCGTAACAGAGTGGATTCACATCCAACAAGAACACCCGACCCTTCTTACTAGTACTCTTGTTCTTCTTCTTCTTATAATCCTCATCGTTGTTTCCTATCACTATATTGCTTCTGCTACTACAACTGTAGTCGTGCTTGTGCTTGTTGTACTTGTGTGGTAAAATTAGCTGCCCACCAACTGTTCGATCTTTTGTCCCTAAAGAAAATGAAGAAGATGAAGATAAAAAAGTAGTAATGGGGTTATCCTTTTTCTCGTTTTTTTTTTTTACCTCGCGCTAGGGCGCGCTTCTCCCCTTCCCGCTAAGGCGCGCACCGGCGGCCTAGTATTTTCAAGTTGCACCCCTCTGCGCTAGGGCGCGCGTCTACTTCTCGCTAAAGCGCGCAACGGCGGCCTCATTTATTTTCAGTTGCACCCCCTCTGCGCTAGGGCGCGCTCCGGCAGCCTCGCTAAGGCGCGCTATCTTCCCTGAAGTTTTCAGACTTTCACTCTCAAATCTGGGAGTTGCTCGCTCAAAATTTCTCGCTAAGGCGTGCTATCCTTAGTAGTTTCATCCAAAAAAATTCATGCTTTACTGAGATATGCTATTTCCACAATAAAAAAAAAAACACTAGATACACAAAATCGTTATAAAAATACAAAAACAATAATTTACCCAAAATTAAAAACATACAAATGGACAGTCAATTTGAAGCATTCCATCAATTATTTGTTTCCACTATTCCTGCTAAATTTAGACTCTCACAAAATTGGGAGATGAAATGAAGGAGAAGGGGAAGAAGACTGTTGCGTCGATGAAATGGAGGAGAAGGGGAAGAAGACTGGTACAAAATGAGAGAATGGTAGATAATTTCCCGCCCAATAAATTTACTATTCCAGCTAAATTACTCTCTATCGGTAGAGAGTGATTTAGCTGCTTTTGGGGATAGGGAGTTGTCTTGGGAGGCCATTGCAGAGCTTCAGTTCTCTTTAATTCTCTAAATCAAGTTTTAGAGGGTGCTAAAAGGGAACCACTGTGGACGCTCTAACAACTACCAAATCAACGAACCAACAAGAGCTATGAAATTAATGAATATACAGATGATCGCGCTAGAGTTACCTCAATGAAAGGACGTAAATCTATTCTTCTCCCTCTCCGGGGGTTAGTTTGAATGAATTGAAAAGTTTTGGCTTGATTTCTTGAAGCCCCATCAAGAAAGAGTTGTTGTAATAATGCCATGCCTCTGGCAGACTGTCAAGATGCCTAGTTGCCCACACCCATCATCTCAAAGAAAGGCTATAAACACTCAAAAGTTTCAGCCTACTCAAACTGAATGTTTAACACATATGGCTTACAGAATGTTTGAGCCAACAATGGACCATCTTTCTTAATTGTAAAAGCATTGAGGGCAAATCCTGTTTTTCAAAGGGAATTCCTCGTCGCCCGAAAATCCATCCTCATATCTAAAGCCAAACAAACAAGCTAGCTCACTTGTCGGTCTAACCGAATAAGTGAACAACCCATTCTGAGGTTTTCAGGCCCCATTGCATCCCCAGTTGCCAAAAGTGAGCTTAGTCATGCGGATGAGACACGGTAAAGTTCGGACCATAACATACAACCACAGAAATCGCTTAGATGCCTTGCGTTCATGCCATAACAAATGCCCCCAAAAAGGTCCCAAAGGTAATTTCAAAATACTTTTTTCCTCTTCTTTGAAAAAGTTAAATTGATACAAAATTCGACAAGCATCTAACAAGATTTCTGTCCCACAGCCTGAATTGACTTAAATAGTCAGGAAAAGAAACTCAATGTTTCTGCTTTATTCACTCTCACTATATAAACCTAAGAGCAGCTCCATTGTTTCATTCTTAACATTCTTCTTAATTAAAAAGAAAAAACTAAACAATGGGAACAATCTTCTTAAAATAAGAAGAGATTTCTCTTCTTAAATAAGAAGAAAAGAGAAGGAATGGAAAATGGGCCAGAAAAGTGGAAAGTGGGTTGCACGGCTCGCCCAAAGCGGGCGCGTGCAACACACTGCCAGTTTGAGAGAGTGTAGGGTTGGGGGAGGTGGGTCTCAGCTCATCAAAGTCTGAATTTAGTTTAATTTTTTTTTAAAAAATTACTCCTTACCGTTTGAGAGAGTATTGTTTTAGCAGCAACCCTTTTTTTCTTACCATTTTTTGTCCTTTTTTTTTTTTCCTCCTTTAACTTGACTATTGCAAGCCCTTTTTATTTTTCAATTTTTTTTACTTCTTCCCTATAAATACATTTCAACTTTCATTATTTTTTTCACAACTTTTTCATTCTCTCTTCTATTTCTTCATCATATCTTCTAAAAAATCACTTTCTCTATATACTCACTTTCCAAATCGATTGAAGAGATAGTAATTTTTTTCAAAATTTATTGCATTCTTCAAATATTGAAGAAAATTAAAATACACAAAACTCTCGTGTTCCTGAGAATGTTCAATATTCTCAATTTTCATCTACTCCCCAATACCCACCTAATTTTCCAACAATCCAAATGTTCTCAATTTTCATCATTTCCAGGATTTTCAAGTTCCTCCAACTATTGGGAATTCGTCTAGTAACATTCGTTTTGCTCCGAATTATTGGCAACCTACGGGAAACCAATTTTTCATGCAAGGTTTGCCTCATGCATTTTTTTCATTTAGCATATCTTCGAATGAGTCCCGAATTATTGACATAAGTTTTATTACGAAAGATATCTCGAATATGACTCCAGATAACCTTGCCTTACATCAACGCGGATGTGAGGTAATAAAGGTGCAGTTGAAGGAGCAAGGGTATGAATTTTAGTGTTCGTTGTTTGATGTAACTCTACTTTTAATATTATGATGGTTTTATGTAACTTTCATTATCGTTGTTTTATGTAACTTTAATTATTAATGTTTTATGTAACTTTCATCATCGTTTTTTATGTAACTTTAATTATGTAATTCTAATTATTCACGTTTTTATGTAATTTTTAAGTATTTATGTTTTAAGTAACTTTTGAATTATGTATTTTTTTTAATTTTAATGTTTTATGTAACTTTCTATTCTTGTTATTTTAGGAGTTATGTACAATGTGTTTTATAGATTATTTATTAATTAAATTATAAATAAAATAATTTATGAGTAATTTATTATTTATAAATAAATTAATTTCTTTATTTATAAATTAATTTATTTTTACGGAATATTTAAATATAAAATATATTAAGTAAAGTTAAATAAATTTATTTATTTGAAAAGTATAAAAATAAGATTAAAGTGTAAAGTTAATGAAGTGGCAGTGGGACCCAGCTAAGAAGATATGTTAAGAAGATTAACAATGAAAAGATAAATTCTTAAGAGAAAAGTGTGTAGGTGGTAGTGGGACCTAGCTAAGAAGATTTGTTAAGAATATTAACAATGTGGATGCTCTAAGAGCATCTCTAACAGTTTGGTGCAGAAATTGCACCAAATCTCTAAAATGGTGCAATTTCTACACTAAATTTCTTACACCATCTCCAACAGTCCTACTTCAAATTTTACTCTAAAAAGAATATTCCAAGTATATTCTTTATTATTCTATTTAAAACATATGTTTTATTTCATCTAATTTCTATTTAAAACATATGTTATTAATGGAATATTATATCTTATTTTTATAACAAGATTCATATTAAATTAAATACTATGCATTAAAAATAATAATTAAATGCAAAAAATTAATAGAGACTAAAATACAACTAAAATAGATCATTAAATAGACATTTGAAAATACAACTTAAATAGACTAATATGCAAGACTTTAACCTTCTAAATTCGTAAAATGTAATTTCGTTTTTATTTTAATGTAATTTTCACCAGATTTTTATTCTAAAGTATTCGGTTTTATTTTAATGTAATTTTTGTTTTTACTGTAGTCTTTGCTTCAATTATCATAAATTTTATTATAAATAATTTTAATAATATAAATTAGATGATAATGTTATGTAATATTTAAACGAAGGGGCCAATGACTATTTTGCTTATCATCTTATTTACTGTAATTTTTGTTTTTACTGTAGTTTTGGATGATAAGGTTGTGTAGTATTCTGCCAGTTCTTCTCCGAAAGTTCTATAAATAATATGTAGAATTAATTTATGTAGTATTTAAACCAAAACAAAACACAAAACTAGTATTTAAATCAAAATACAAAACTAGTATTTAAACCAAACTAAAACACAAAAGAAAAAAAAAGAAGAGGTTAAGGTTGGAGTTTTGGAGATAGCGCATAGATTTGGTACTTCAAATTTGGCGCACATATTTGGGGTCTTCAAAATAGCGCATGATTTGAAGTAGCCCTTGGAGAAGATTTTTCCCAAACTCTCCGTTATCTTGAAGATTTAGAGTACGGTTGGAGATGGTCTAAGAAGGTTTTTGCCCGCATTAGAGTACACCAAACGACCTCTTCAAACTCCTAAAAAAGAACTCCAAATATAGAGAGAAAAAAACACAACCACCTGTCTTTCTATCAAGTGAAGATATCACTAGGAAAACCACTTTAGCATAAGGCCTTCGCTGCCTCAATTACAGCCTCCACAGTAAGTCCAAACTCCTTGTAAATTTTCCCTACTGGTGTACATGCTCCAAAATGATCGATTCCAATAGCCATGCCCTTTGATCCTACAATATTTTCCCACCCAATTGTTGATCCTGCCTCGATACTGACCCTAGCCGATACACCACTTGGAAGAATACTTTCTTTGTACTCGTTAGATTGTTCTTCAAACAGCTCCCATGAAACAAATGACACAACACCGACTGCCTTCCCTTCCTTCCTCAACTCCTTACCTACTTAATTTCTCGGCAATTTTCAATTCTGACCCTGTCCCAATTAGAATGACATTTGGCTTGTTACCCGAAGAATTTTCTGAAATGATGTATCCGCCTTTCTCAACTCCCTCAATTGATGTTCCTGGAAGATGAGGAAGCTTTTGCCTAGAGAGGGCCAAAACCGATGGTCTCTTTCTATTAAGAGCTGCAACCTTATAAGCACCAGCAGTCTCCTTCCCATCAGCAGGACGGAGCATTAGAATATTTGGCATGGCCCGAAAGCTCGTATTGATGGGTTGTCCCATCCTCTCCAAGCCCAATCGAATCATGGGTCATCACGTAAATTACTCCGGCTTCACTCAATGCTGAAATCCTCATGGCTGCCCTCATGTAGTCCGTGAAAATGAAGAAGGTTGCACAGTAGGGAATTAGGCCAGGGGTGTGCAGAGCAATACCGTTACAAATAGCTCCCATTCCAAGCTCCCTAACACCAAATTGGATGATACGTTCTTCAGGGGTGTCCTTTTGGAAGTCACCAAATGATTTCAGGAGTGTCATGTTGGAAGAGGCAAGGTCAGCACTCCCTCCAACTAGTCCGGGAAGAACTTTTGCTGGGGCATTAAGGCACTGCTGAGTTAGATTACGGGTGGCATCCCCAGGACTTTCTGGAGTATAAGTCTGAGAAAAAGAAATCAATTATCATCATGATTCTTTAATTAAAGTAGCCTTAGACTTGATGTGACGCTCCGACCCGGATCTCTATACGAAATTCCGAGGTCGAGTCGCCTAAAATAACACAACAACAAGAAGAGTATGTGGAGTAACCACCCGTACTTACGACAAAACACTACTGATAAAACCTGATTTAATAAAAACAAATCTTCGGCAAAACCACAGCCGGAATCCAACAACTAAAACCACAAGTCTAAAACTTGTGAAACAAAACAACAACAACAACAACATCGGCCACAACATGTCGAAATATGAAACATAAACCACGAGCTACAACTTGCTCGGGAAAGAAACTGACTTAACAACAAGGCTATACACGAGCACGACATGCATACTTCGGCTATACCAAAAGAATATACAAAACAACACCAAAGAAGTACTACCCATACTAAAGTTTACATAACTTCACAAACCGTTCGTCCTTACCAAAAGAAAATAACTAGCTAGGAACAAGATTCTCGAGCTACCAAACAAAGACGACCTTCAAGCTAACGTGAACCATTTCCGAACTCACCGTGAACTTTCGGGCTGGCTTGGATCTAAGGAAAAACATATAAACAACAAACGGAGTGAGTCGAAACTCAATAAGTTACTAAATACAACTACATGACATGGCATAAGGCTCAAAGAACAAACATAACATGGTAATAGCATTTATCCACAACTGAACATGTACCATCATCCTTGAAATATAAATAACACATCTCAATTAACACCTTGATATTCACATAAATGCTCATAAACAAACCACGTTATAAAAGGATATCATTTCTTTTTCTTCGTCATTTTGTTGCTCCTACAATACACCAACAACCAATAGTGCCTCGATACCCGTGTATGTAGTATCGACGTCCCCGACACAATCCCGTCGGGTTCAACATAGCAAGCCAAAGTCATGCGTATTGCTACAACAGTGGGGCTACTTCTCAACTGTGGCTAACAGAAGAGGGGTGTGTGAACTCTGGTACGGCGACTTATAGCGATCACAAACATTGATTTGTAAAGACTATAGGTCGTCCCACCATAACATTAACAACGACGACGCCAGCTGGACTTACACAACACACAAGTAGGTATTCTTACTCGACTTATGCAAATAACCGTCAAGTTCAGAAGTAGTGAACTTGACAAATATCACATAGATTATATTATTCTACAACATATAATCATCAAACATATTGTTCACAATCCTAAAACACAACTTTAGAGCTAATTTACAAGTCTTTAACATACCAGTATCAAATACTCGGAGGACCAAAATTCATATCAAAAGAACTCTAATTTTCGTAGTAATTTAGCTTGTGATTCGGAGAATTATAATCTTCCCAAAAATCTACTTTTGGTGTCATTCCTTAAAGTTCATAAAATTGGGTATAATTGCTATTTACAATTTTCACCATTCAAAGTCCCAAACTTGTTTACTAGTTCATTTCCTTGGTTGATATCCATCTCTACACATTTTAAACCATCTCAACCAAGTATTTCACATAATATCATGTTATTCACAACATCCTAACATTTAGACATGAATTCAACAACAACACAAGTCATGCATGTTCATAAATGTTCAAACATGTAACAAATTCTAGCATACATAGGGGGTTTAGTAACTTACCTCCAAAGAAGACAATCAAGCAAACAAATTCACAATCAAGACTTTGTAATGAAGTCTCCTAGTCTTTAGCAACACTTTGGTGATCTTGCATGGGAGTTCCAATGGTTGGATTTAGAGAACAAGGGTCACACACACTAATCTCACCTTTGTCTCTCACACTAACACTCAAGCTTCCATGGATGAACTAATTGAAGAAGTGAAATATTTTTTTAAGTCTCCTTAGAGGTTTAGGGAGAGTAATAAACTGGTCAAGAGGTCCTTGGTTCGTTTAAGTTGGGGTCAAAGAGTGAAATGGTCCAATTTTAAAAACTGAAGAAAACAGAGTTACACTATTCTAGAAACGGGGTGACCGCCTAGGCACTCGCCTGGGCGCCCGCTCAGCCTGCAGATTTCACAAATTCAACTTTCTGTCTCTTGGGCGCTTGCCCTTGCCCCTGTTGCACCAAATTCACGAAATGTGCTCTAAAAAGACTCCAAAATGATGTCAAATAGTCCCAAGATGGTTCTAACACTTAGGTGAAGTCAATACACTAATTAAAGGTCTCTGAAAAGTCCTAAAACCACGCTAGACAAACAACAAACTGGAAATTTACAGAAATTATAATAGTAATGCATTGTAAAGTATGTGTTACATAAACTAGGAAGTGTATCAAAAATTAAAACATGATTAATCCAACATGTTACTCGGAAATTCTAAACACTTATGATAACATGTTCACATGCAACACAATAAACACATAAGTGATAATTATATCCAGGGTATTACACTTGATGAGCGGAAATGTAGCAATGGTGAGAGTTTCTTAATGTGATAGATCTTAAAAAATTATATGATTCCAGATAAAGCCCAAATGTAAAATTTTGAGAAAATCATGTTGTAGTAATGCTACTACAGTTAAAATTTAGTTGTAAATTTATACAAATACTTACCTCATAGTAGTACATTTGAGATATAAGTTCTTGCTAGTTGATAGAAATTTATTTTTGGGGTTGAAATGTAAACTGCTGGAGTGCTTTTCTTGATAAAAAAATTACAGTAGATTTTATTGAGTCTATATTTTTATGTAATTTTCAGTTTGTTGTAGTATAAGATGCAATTTTATAAGATATGGAAGTAAGTTGACTATTTACAGTGTCCAAATAAATCCAGAGAATACGCAGAAATGTAGCCATTTAAATGATTAAAAAGATATAGTTGTATGAAAAGAAATATGGTCAAGAAATAACAAGCAGACTAATTTGTTTTTAGTACTAAATAATTTTACCATCCTGTGTGATTATTAATTATTAAACTATGGATTGTATATAGCTTATTTGGTAATTGAACGTTAATTTTAAATGAAATTCCTATTTTACCCTTATCTTCGTCCTCATCTCACTTAATAAAGATAGGAGTAAAATAAGGATTTCATTTCAAATTAACGTGCTGGTGGGCTCGCTTGCAAGATAATTGAAGTACAGTGGCCCAAATAACATTTTTAAATAATCAGTGGCCGAATTACAACTTTTCCCAAAATACAGTGGCTCGATTATGTGTTTTGCCCCCCATGTACTGTTAGATATATCAACTGATTTACTCCAAAATAGGAATTATATATTACTCCCTCTGTTTCAGGCAAAGAATCCACTATACTATTTTGGAATGTTCGAGTCCACTTTCAAAAAATTATGGTTACAATTTTCATAATCTTCATCTTTACCCTCCACTTGTGTTGTAATCATCTTGGTTGTGATTAAGTATTTTTGTAATTATAATAAACTCAAATGACACTAACATATCACTTAATAATTAGACTTTTCAAACGTTGACTCTTTGGGTGGAACGGACGGAGTATCAACTAATGAGTGTGAAATGAATATAATGAAACAGAAAATAAATCAAAATCAACCCAAGCTGAAACTTTGTAGAAAATCCAGATAAAGATCAGGACCTTTAAAAAATATCACACACACACACACACACACACACATATATATATATAGGGAAATAGGGGCGACACCGTGCTAGATTTTATTAAAAGGTTAAAAAGAGAAATACAGAGGGGGATAAACAAGCCTGACCCTGGGAGAAGGGGGCAAAGGAGTCTAACCTAGAGCAATACATTGGGCTTAGCAAAAAATAAATAAAAACTCCCAAAGCAAAATACATAAAAATAAATCAAAGCTAAGAAATTCTAATGTAAGGAGTGTCGTGTTTATCCAGCAAAACTTTACCACGTATGCAACTAGAAAGAGAAGAGATAGCCATGAATTCAAAATCACAGCCTTGATTACAGTTCAAGTTAGCTAAAGCATCCGCCACTGAATTAGCTTCTTGAAAACAATGATAAAACGAGAATTGTATGGAAGCCTGAAAAGATAAGATGGCACGGATCTTGTATAAACAAGTCCAAGGAGGTTTCGCCTTACCAGAAATACAATCAAAAGGAGTTTTAGAATCAACTTCAATGAGAGCTCCCGTAAACCCGTGATTATAAAGCCACTTATAACTCCCTGAAAAAGAGCCCGACATTCAACAATAAAGCTGGAAGAAAAACCATAGTAATACGAATAGGCATATATCATGTTGCTACTGGCATCGCGAGTGATTCCCCTTTCAGCACTCAACCCCACATTCTCACGGCAAGCACCATCAGAGTTTAATTTAACACTTCCCGTCGGAGGCTTAGTCCAATACACAGTCCGAATGGATTTGTGACAGATACGACCCAACCGGATTGAGGACAACAACCAGACTACATTAGTGTTAAAGGAGAGCCCCGCAACAGTCAAAATACTAAGCAGGTCATGCTTGATACGAGCAATTAACACATACGAAGGACTGCGAACTCCATTATAAAGAGCCGTATTTCAAAACTTCCAAAGCACCCACAGAATAATCGAAGGGGCGATCACATGAAGAGAAGAATTTTTATGCTTATACCACCAAGCAAAACAATTTTGGCCAATAGACATCATGGCAGGAAGAACCTCGCCAAACTGATGAAAAGCAGCCCAGACTGCTGTGGTTACTGTGCTGTGCAAGAAAACATGATGATAAGTCTCAGTTGGCTTGATCGTAGCAGGAACAACGTGATGCAAATGAAAATCCTCTTTTGATGAGACTTTCATCAATCGGTAAATGTTGACAGAAAATACGCCACATGAAAATGCTGATTTGTCGAGGGAGAAGTTTGTGCCAAATGAACTTAGCCGAGTCCAGAATTGGTAGGGGATTACGGGCCAACTACCAAGCCGAAGATAAGGTGAATTTGCATTTGCACTCCAGCAAACCATGTCGGGCTGATTAGTAAAACTAACACCATGCTGAGCAATGGATTCAACAGCAGCAGAGAACCTAAAGTAATTTTTGCAGCTGCCGAAAGATTGGAGGGAGAACTAAAAATCTCAAAAACCCAAGTGGAAACACTAGGGCCAGGGTTTATCAAATTGCTCTCAGGCAACCACTTATCAACCCAAGCATAACACTATCCCTGACCAATGATCCATCTAATATGGGGCTCAGTGAATTCGCGAATATAGCACATCCTTCGCCAAGTATAAGATCCTGACGCAACAGCATAGGATGAGTTGAAGAGCAGTACTTAGCCTTCATAAATTTAGACCAAAGATTATTGGTTGATCGAAACCTCCACCAAATTTTCATGGAGTAGGCTCGAACAATATCAGGGATAGATCGAATCCCTAGCCCTCCTTTCAACATTAGCCGACAACATTGGTCCCAAGCAATCCAATGAGCTTTGTTTTTACTATGAATAGAACCCCAAAAGAAATTGGCTAGCATCTGATTAAGAATCTTAATAACAGCAATAGGAGGATCCAAGATGGCTAATTGATACATAGTTATGGACTGCAACACAGAATTAATCAAAGTAACCTTACCCACTTGATTGAGAAGGTAACCAATCCAAGAACTAATTTTATTTTGCAGCTTCTCCACTAAAGGATCAAACAAACTCTTTTTCTTTCGACCTTCAAACAAAAGGCATCCCAGATAGGTAACCGGAAAATCTTTGTAGATGAATCCTAAATGCCGAAAATGGTAGAGATCCTTGCCTCGGACATGCGGGAATAAGCCATAAAACAACTCTTAGCAGAGTTAACCAACTGCCCCAAACATCGCTCATACTGAGAAAGCAGATCCTTGTGATGAGCTAAAGAGTGCCTATTTCCTTTGCAATAAATGATTACATCATCTGCGAAAGCAAGGTGGGATATTATTGGACAACCACTAGCAGAGGAAATGGCACAGTGTGGGTGCTCAACTTGCAATCTATTTAGCCCTCGACTAAGAACTTCTGCCGCAATAATAAATAAACTAGGAGATTTAGGATCCCCTTGGCGAAGCCTTCGCAATGAAGGAAAAAAACCTACTGACTCATCATTAACCAAAACTAAGTACCAGTTATCTTGAATAAGCCGACCCTTTGTAAAAGCTCTTTGATTTTTTGAGATAATAGATGGGAGGACCCGAGCCAATCGAACCAAGAGAACCTTTGTAACAATTTTGTTACAGAAATTACAAAAGATAGGACGGAGATCCTTGAAAGACAAAACCGGCTCACTTTTAGGAATAGTAATAATAAGGGTACTTGTCCGGGATTTGGGCATTGAGAAACCCGCAAAAAATTCCAAAATAGCATGATACAAATCTGTAGATATGATATCCCAACAAGAAGAATAAAATTTACAAGAAAAACCATCAGGCCCAGTCGCGCTATCCCCACTCAAAGAATGAACATCTTTAACTTCTTCCATAATAGGAGGAGCCTCTGGAGAGGCATTTTGATCCTCCGAAACCAAGGACGGAATAACCCCTATCAAGTCATCATCAGAACAATCACTCGCCCGGAGCTGATCTTTGAAGTAATCAACCGTAGCAGCCTTAATATCAGTTTTCGTCGTGATGGGAGTGATTTTCTCAAATAATCAGCTATAAATTCTCAACAAAAAATAAAATCAAATTAAATCAACACCCAGATGAATAAAGATCATCAGAAAATAAATCAAACCTAGAAACAAGACTTTTACAGCTAAAGTCAAGGAACACACAAATATTACCAAAGATTTCAATCAACCTTAAAGGGCACTCAAAACTATCAAGAGCACAACTTTTGGGTGTAGCTTTGAAGCAAAGAAAGAAACCTTAATCAAGAAAGATCGATTCTTTATCAGATCTACGCACACAGTGAGTGTATTTAAAATGAATAACTTAAACAAAATTAAAGAAAAAAAGTTGCATGGATGAAAAAGAGAGAGGGAGGGAGAGAGAGCTTGTAGGGCTCTTACCTCTGCAATCGAAGTAGAGAGGAAGAGGCAGAGATGTGACTTTCGAAATTGTTGTAGAAAGGAAAAGGCATAACTGTCAAATTGTAGTAGCCATCGACTCTCCGTCACATCGCCGTCTGATTAAAGTGTTGAGGAGAGTGGTTGTAAAATTGGAATCGTTGTTGCTGTTAGGGTTAGGGTTGAGACTTGAGAGGGATAATGCGTTCGTCGTTTGTGCATTTGTGGGAAAAGAAATGCCTCAAAGTTGGAAACTAAACGAAAAAATAGTTTATATATAAAAATACAAAATGACGTCGTATTTGAGGTTGTGGTTCAGTTCGGTTTTATTACGGTTCGGTTTATGTAACAAACCGAGCTGAAATCGAAATCATCGGTTACTTGAAATGTGAAACCGTTTACTAAACCGCATGCCACGGTTCGGTTTTCTTTCGGCTCGGTTTTTTAGTTTTTTTCGATTTTTAATGCTCACCCCTACAAGGAATTTGGTTTTTTTTTTCTTTTCGCCTTGCCATGTCATGTGCCACGAGGATGCCAAATCAGCCTTCAGTTAAACGTCTATAACCTCAGTTTAACAGAAGGGTTGAATTGAATAAGCAAAAGTTTAATAGGTCGAAAAACAAAACACGAGTCTTTGTTTGCAAAGTGTGAAATAGACCAGGGTTTTGTTTGCAATTCTCTTTCAAATATATAGAGATCAGAAGCTGCCGCCCTCGCCGTCGCCACCCTTCTAGCCTGTCCTCCTCATCTCGACCTTCAGGTTTCTTGCTCTCTCTAAAACTCAAGCACACAGAGAGACAAACAAATGCATGAGTATGTCTGCTGATTATCTGATCTACAAGGGGAGATTGATTCGTTGTGTTGATTTTGTGCAGTGAACAGAGTGAATATGGCGTACGCAGCGATGAAGCCTACGAAGCCAGGGCTCGAGGAGCCCCAGGAGCAGATACATAAGATCAGGATCACGTTGTCTTCCAAAAACGTCAAGAACCTTGAGAAAGGTATCTTTTGCCCTAATTATCTCTGTCATCGACTCTTTATTTGCTTTAGGTATTTTGGAATGTATATCTGAAAGCATTATATTTCTTTTTGTTTTGTTATTGATTCTGTTTGTTATATATTCTGTGTTGGAGTTAGGTTAACTGTACTTGACTATATTTTATCTGTACTGATTGAATTATCGCCAAATGATAGCACTTTAAGATGAAAATTAGCCTTTCAAGTTATTTGCGACTGAGAAATAGTGTGTGGTGGTAGCTTTCAACGTGTAAGCGAAAATAATGTATATGTTGGAGGGTTTTTATCTATGGACTATTTTTGACATCATGCAGTTGAATTATCCACAAACAATAGCACGCTAAGCTTAAAATTAACCTTTTTACTTAATTGAAAGTGAGAAATTGTGCATTTTGGTAGTTTTCCATAGAAAAATGGAAGTAATGTATACTATTACATACAGTTGAATTATCCCCTAACAATAGCACTCTAAGCTGAAATTAACCTTTCTAGTTAATTGAAACAGAGAAATTGTGCCTTTTGGTAGTGTATTTGATTAGTGGGCTTTCTATCTGTGGACTATCATTTTTGTAACTGAGTAGTAATTTATTCGAAGTAATTTGAAAAAGTTAGTGACAAATTTATTTTAAAAGGATAAATAAAAGCTTGTGAGTTTCATATATGCTAAATTTGCCAACTTGTGTGTAATGGGGTAGCTTTTGATTGTAACATGGATAGTACTGTAATCCCCAAAAGTCTTTTGACGTAGGGACTCTCATTTTATGCCATGTTTAAAAGGATCATCTGAGGCGCAGTTGACTGCCAGATTGGATAGCACATGACTTAATTCATTGTACATTATTGCATTTTGAGACATATGGATGTAGTGTCCCTGTTGTAGCATTCCTAGATTTTTCGATTTCTCTTGTCGGACAAGACATTCCTTGATTCAAGTCTTTAAATTCTCATTTACTGGATATGGTTTCTGATTTGTCTTTCTTGATTATAATATTGTGTGTGCACTGTATTTGGTTTCTTATTAGTCTTTCTTTGGTTGTATGGTAGTGTGTGCTGATCTTGTTCGTGGAGCCAAGGACAAGAGATTGAGGGTTAAAGGCCCAGTGCGAATGCCTACTAAGGTTTTGAATATAACCACCAGGAAGTCCCCCTGCGGTGAAGGTATGCATTCAACTCTGTTACTAGAAGACTTTCTCAACATTCAGGTTTAAGGCCCAAATTAGTCATTTATTGTTGATCTTAGTGAATGGAGGTTTATGGGCCATTCTACATGTCCAAAGTAACATTTTGGGGTAAAATGTCTGTTCTCCATATCATGTTTACATAGTTTAGATTTCATTGCTTGTTAACGAATCCTCTTGGCGCTTGCTCAGACAGACTGTTCAACTGCTGCCTTAATATGTGATTCCACAAGTCCAAAAATGCAGTAATGTTCTTTGGCTTGTTTAAATTCAATGCTTTGCTTGTTAACAAATCCTCTTGGCATTGTTCAGACAGACTGTTCAACTGCTGGCTTAATATGTTTTTCCGTAAGTCCAGAAATGCAGCAATGTTCTTTGGCTAGTTTGTTACTCCTTCACTCCCTGAATGAGTGTCACTTTTTCTGAAGTCAAACCATTCACATAGCTAGAGGTGTAACCGCACATGCCCCTCTAAACACTACTGACTTCCATACATAAAGTTAGTACTTAATCATTCGTGGTGCTGTCTCATATTACCTATCACTTCTAAGCACCCTTGTTTCAGTCTCATTGTAAGTACAGTCATAATCATACTCGCATAATTATAATTTCTGCATACATTTTCCTCATTTATGAAACAAAATTGTAATTTTTTTTTTCTAATTATGCATTTCTTGTTTTGAAAATGTTACTTTTTCAATCTTCAATATCTGCTGTTAATCTGCAGGAACCAATACCTGGGATAGGTTTGAGCTTCGTGTCCACAAGCGCGTGATTGATCTGTTTAGCTCCCCCGATGTTGTTAAGCAAATCACGTCCATCACCATAGAACCTGGTGTTGAGGTTGAGGTCACGATCGCCGACTCTTAAATGTGCGGTCATACTTCATTTCTACCTTTAATAGGTTTTTATTTAGGACTCCTATAATTACAGTTTTGAAGTATAAGTGTTCGACGGGAAGATATTGATTTTTGTTAATTTTATTTGCAATGAGTTAATTTCATTCTATATTTTACTACTAGCATGATTTTAGTGTTGTCGTTCATATATTAGAATGCCCGGACTTCTTTAAGGTAATGATATTACAAAATATTCATATTGTTTTTGATGTGTGATGCCAGAGTGGCAGCATCTATAGTTGATATTTCTGCAAGTCGGAGGTGCTGCTAATGCGGGCATTGTGGCTTACTAATAGTTTAGTTTGGATACACTATTTGGGTCAGATGCATGTAAGATCACTAGCTGGTCAAATGGGGATTTAGGTCAGATGCATGTAAGATCACAAGCGGGTCAAAATGTGTCCTGTAGCATTAGTCTCGGGTGTATATCAACTACACCCATCACAATTCGTTTTTCTCTAATACAGCGTGACCCTCCCTCCCTGCATAATCACTTCTTCCCTGACTTGTTTCGGAATACTTGGGATTTTATCTTCTGTGATGTGATGGTGGTTGGTGGTTAAACATCTCCAATTCTGGCTTGCTTATGTGACTTGCCGCAATAGTGATCTGATTCATTTTATTTGCTTGTTGGCTCGGTAATTTCTACTTCAAATGGTGCACTTAAAATTGGTGTTGTTTCTGCAGTAAAATGAAGGAAGAATTAGTTAATGGCAAGCTTTCTTAATCATACATGTTCTTTCTGATTCATTTTATTTTTGGCTGCTGCAGTTTCTTTATAGAGATAGGAGGTACAAAGGCACAAGTGAACTTATAGTCTCTTCGTTTTAAATTGACTGTTCTTTTTTTTTTTTTTTTTTTTGAATTTTGTCCTATTAAATGACGGAAATACATTTTTACAGAAAATATCGGTGGCTTTAAACTAACCAATTCACTCATTAAGAATGACCTGTTGAGTTAATCATTTAAGAATTAATATTATAGTGAGTATTAAATGGGGTTTCTTTGTATATGGTGTAAGTCAAACACTTCAAGTTCTTATACGATCTAACTTACTGTAAAACATCTTTTAAGGCCCCCTTTTTTTTTGTAAGAACATCATAATACCTTTTTTCCTAAGGTTTGTTCAAACGACCCTATGGTCGTTCATGAGTTGTTCGAACGACCCTAGGGTCGTCATAAGTCGTTGGAATGACCGTCTTTCAATGAGTCATTTGAATGATCTTATGTCGTTCAACTAGTTGTTTATATGACTCGATTGACCCTAGGGTCGTTCGACAAATCGTTTGAATGATTTGTAAACGAACCCCGAAAGAAAAAGCAATGAAGATAATGTGTATAAGAAAGAAGAGAGAAATCATTCGAATGATTTGTAAACAAACCCTGAAAGAAGAAACAATAAACACAAACCCTGAAAGAAGAAACAATAAACACAAACCCTGAAAGAAGAAACAATAGAGATAATGTATTAATGTGTACTACAATTTTTGGGGGGAGGGGGGGGGGGAAGAGAGAGACTACAATTCTTAAATGTGCCAAAAGAGAAAAACTTTTTCTAGACCTACTTACCCCTGGCAATTCAATAAATTTTCTTTATATCCTCTTATTAATTACCGTCCTTCTTTTGCTAGTTAAAGTTTTTGTGCATTCATATTTGTTTCATTCACTTTCGTTTCCTATACAAGTATGCAGCTTAAAAAAACTAAAAACTTTCTATTTTTCATATGCATGTATATAGCTCAAAAAAAAGAAAAAAGAAGGTATCGTCCGTTTACTTCAATCTGTCCATTTTATTATTTTTTATTTATTTTTTAGGTTGATAGGGTGGTTCATTTGCACCGGATTACATGCACCTCAAATTCTCATATTTTTTGAAATGATCTCAACCTTTTGTCAAGATTGATTTTTATATAGAGTGGTATTGTCGACTTGCAACACAAGACCTTGCATCAATTAAGGTATTTTGAAATACCACAAAAAGAAACTTTTGGTGGACTTGGTGCAAGATAGAGTAAATAAATAAAGGGAACCATCAATTAAGGTACCAATTTCTTACTATCTCATTTCTCTTCAATAAAATTTTAAAAATAGGTACTTAATTTGGAACTAGCAGAGTAGTTTTTGTTAAAGGTGTAAATAAGGATAAAGAAAACCTTTTTATTCTCTAACAAAAAATAAAACGCATGTATAAAGAATTAGTGTAAAAGTTACTTAAATGAGTAATTCAGGATAATATCTATACGTAAATGTACATAATTTTTGTTTTTTTCTCACTAAAATGGATAGTTATAAGAAAATATTTAATAGTCGCATGCGTGCGTAGTGGAGCACTAGGACTAATAGTGGCACTTGGTACCCAAAAGCAATCTATAAACTCAAAACTGCAAACAACTGTGGTATATATCAACGAACGTTCAACAAGAGCTATGAAATGAATATACAAATGATCGTGCTAGAGTTACCCTAGCATACAAGAAAGAGTTGTTGTAATAATTCCATGCTTCTGGCAGTAGGCTGGTATGAGTCATAGCATCTGTCAAGAAGCCTAGTCGCCCTTGACTTGCCCACACCCATCTAAGAAAGGCTATAAACACTCAAAAGTTTCAGCCTACACAAACTGAATGTTTAACACATATGACTTACAGAATGTTTGAGCCAACAATGGACCATCTTTCTTAATTGTAAAAGCTTTGGGGGCAACTCAAGTTTTTTAAAGGGAATTCCTCGTCGCCCGAAAATCCATCCTCATAACCCAATATCTAAAGCCAAACAAACAAGTTAGCTCACTTGTCGGTCTGACGTTGCGAAAAGTGAGCTTAGTCACGCTGATGAGACAGGGTAACATTGGACCATAACAGACAATCACAGAAATCGCTTAGCTCTTCAGTTGTTTTTCTAGATAAGAAACTAACCCAAAACATTGGATGAACCCCCCAAAAAAAAAATAATAATAATAGATAAATAAAATATAAAAATTGAAAGGAACTGCAAGACCAAGGGATAAATGCCTTGGGTTCATGCCATGGCAAATGTCCCCCAAAAGTAATCTCAAAAGACTTTTTTCCTCATTGATACAAAATTCGACAAGCATCTAACAAGATTTCTGTCCCGCAGCTTGAATCGAGTTATACAGTCAGGAAGAGAAACTCAATTTTTATGCTTTATTCACTCTCACTATATAAACCTAAGAGGGTTT
The DNA here is from genome assembly GCA_016624345.1 of Platycodon grandiflorus. Taxonomy (NCBI): domain Eukaryota; kingdom Viridiplantae; phylum Streptophyta; class Magnoliopsida; order Asterales; family Campanulaceae; genus Platycodon; species Platycodon grandiflorus. Next base: position 12,113,870 of record CM028361.1, read on the forward strand.
TTGCCCGCACTAGAGTACACCAAACAACCTCTTCAGTTCCTAAAAAAGAACTCCAAATATAGAGAAAAAACACACAACCACCTGTCTTTCTATCAAGTGAAGATATCACTAGAAAAACCACTTTAGCATAACGCCTTCGCTGCCTCAATTACAGCCTCCACAGTAAGTCCAAACTCCTTGTAAATTTTCCCTGCTGGTGCACTTGCTCCAAAATGATCGATTCCAATAGCCTTGCCCTTTGATCCAACAATCTTTTCCCACCCAAATGTTGATCCTGCCTCGATACTGACCCTAGCTGATACACCACTTGGCAGAACACTTTCTTTGTACTCAATAGATTGCTCTTCAAACAGCTCCCATGAAACAAATGACACAACACGGACTGCCTTCCCTTCCTTCCTCAACTCCTCACCTGCTTTCTCAGCAATTTCCAATTCTGACCCTGTCCCAATTAGAATGACATCTGGCTTGTTACCCGAAGAATTATCTGAAATGATGTATCCGCCCTTCTCAACTCCCTCAATTGATGTTCCTGGAAGATGAGGAAGCTTTTGCCTAGAGAGGGCCAAAACCGAAGGTCTCTTTCTATTGAGAGCTGCAACCTTATAAGCACCAGCAGTTTCCTTCCCATCGGCAGGACGGAGCATTAGGATATTTGGCATGGCCCGGAAGCTCGCCAGATGCTCAATGGGTTGATGGGTTGGCCCATCCTCTCCAAGCCCAATCGAATCATGGGTCATCACGTAAATTACTCTGGCTTCACTCAATGCTGAAATCCTCATGGCTGCCCTCATGTAGTCTGTGAAAACGAAGAAGGTTGCACAGTAGGGAATTAGGCCGGGGGTGTGGAGAGCAATACCGTTACAAATAGCTCCCATTCCATGCTCCCTAACACCAAATCGGATGTTACGTTCTTCAGGGGTGTCCTTTTGGAAGTCACCAAATGATTTCAGGAGTGTCATGTTGGAAGAGGCAAGGTCAGCACTCCCTCCAACAAGTCCAGGAAGAACTTTTGCTAGGGCATTAAGGCACTGCTGAGATAGATTACGGGTGGCATCCCCAGGACTTTCTGGAGTATAAGTCTGAGAAAAAGAAATCAATTATCATCATGATTCAATATTCTTTAATCAAAGTAGCCTTAGACTTGATGAGCGGAAAAGTAGCAATGGTTGAGAGTATCTTAATGTGATAGATCTTCAAAAATTATACGATTCCAAATAAAGCCCAAACATAAAATTTTGAGAAAATCATGTGGTAATAATGCTACTACAGTTAAAATTTAGTTGTAAATTTATACAAATACTTGCCTCATAGTAGTACATTTGAGATATAAGTTCCTGCTATTTGATAGAAATTTATTTTTGGGGTTGAAATGTTAACTGCTGGAGTGCTTTTCTTGATAAAAAATTACAGTAGATTTTACAAGATATGGAAGTAAGTTGACTATTTACAGTGTCCAAATAAATCCTGAGAATATGCAGAAATGTAGCCATTTAAATGATTAAAAAGATATAGTTTTATGAAAAGAAATATGGTCAAGAAATAACAAGCAGACTAAATTGTTTTTAGTACTAAATAATTTTACCATCCTGTGTGATTATCAATTATTAAACTATGGATTGTATATAGCTTATTTGGTAATTAAAACGTCATAGAGGGCGTAATGGTCTTTTGACTTTCATCTGAGCTTTTTAAAAACAGATAATTTTGGAGCTTTTGGAGCATAAGCTTTCTCCAGAAGCTACCCAATGCAAGCCCTTAGTTCAATAGCTAACCCAAGAAATGCATATTCATGACAAAAGATGTTAAACGAACTGCAACTTACAGGTAATGCTTTTTCCCAACCAGTAGGCAGTTCACCGGAAATAAGAGTCTTCAGTTCCGCGGCTTCTTCCTTGTACTTCTTCTCATAATCTGCAAACATAGCGTTCCATTCAGCTTCAAGAGCAGCTCCTTCAGAGTCATGGCGGCTCCAGTGCCTATAAAGCCCAATAAAGACATTATAAGATTTGTATTTGAAGGCAAGGCATAGGTAAAGGAACACTTAATTCAAAAACAGAAATGAATTTACCTTTTAACATCTTCCGGTACATGGAATGGCTCATATGGCCATCCAAGGTTTTGCCTTGTGGCATCCACTTCTTTAGCTCCCAATGCACTTCCATGCACACTATAAGAGTTTGCCTTGTTTGGGGACCCAAAGCCGATCGTAGTTGTCACCTGCATAAACACATAAAGGAAATAGATTCCCCCATGAGATGCCTCAATGGTAGACATGGGGCTTCACAACCAGTGAGGTCAGGTTTGATTCCTTCCCACATCAAATAAATAAATAAATCTAAGAAATTAGAAAACTTAAAAATGACCCCATAAACAAAGGAGGATTTCAATTCCCAGACAATAATAATGAATCAATATAAAGACCTTGATCAGAGTAGGTCTGTCTTTGACAGCCTTGGCTTCCTTGATGGCAGCACGGATTTCGTCATATCCAGTGTTACCATTCTTCACCCAAATTACGTGCCACCCCAATCCCTCAAACCTCTGCTCGACGTTCTCAGTGAAAGCTATTTGTGTGTCTCCGTCAATGGAGATATGATTGTCATCATAGAAAGCAATTAGCTTGCCAAGTCCCCAGTGTGCGGCAAGGGAGCAAGCTTCGTTTGAAATTCCTTCCATTTGACAACCATCCCCAAGTATAGCATACCTAACAGAAAAAAAGGGAATATGGCATCATATAAAATGAGTCCAACCAAAGCAGAAGAAAAAAAAATGATTCAGCACTGAGAGAAAAATATGCATCTATATACACAACTGCAGTAGCTAGTATTCAAGTCTTTATCTCATATTTTCCCCCACATTTCAGAAGTGGGAGTGGGTCCTCACAACTTCATCGCCAACATAACTAAATATGCATCTATATACACATAGCTATAGACATACTTGAGAGAAAAATATGGAACATGGAGAATAGGATGCAAGATTTTTACGTGTAATGATCCACGATCTCATTGCCTGGTTTGTTATATCGGGCTGCTAAATGCTTCTCAGCTAGGGCCAAACCGATGGCATTAGCAATACCTTGACCAAGAGGACCTGCATAGAAATAAAGGGAGTGGAACTTGCAAATTGTTCACAGTTGTGACTAGATTAGAACTTTAGAAGTGAAAAGGAATATAAGCGAACCAGTGGTGACTTCAATTCCTGGTGTTTCAAAGTTTTCAGGGTGTCCAGGTGTTTTGCTTCCCCACTGCCGAAAATTTTTCAAGTCTTCTTCCTAGTTGATTGAATTCAATCACAAAATAGGATTAGCAGTAAACAAACTATGAGTTACAGATTTCAGAACAAATCATGGCAGTTGTTAAAAGCAGTGTTCGAAAAATCGTTCTAGGCGCCCGCCCGCCTAGGCCCCGCCTAGGCGCTAGTCCCCCAAACGCCGCGACTAGGCTCTAGGCGCCCGCCTAGGCACTAGCCCCCAAACGCCACGACTAGGCTCTAGGTACCCCCCAAACGTCGCGACTAGGGGCAAATCGGACAAAAAATTGCCACCATGAAAAATTGCCGATTAGTCAGCCTAGGCGCCGCCTAACGCCCAGCCGATTTGAGCGATGTCGTACGCGTTTTCTCGAGGAGGGACCCAGTATGAGGAACCTAGGAGGAAGGGGAGTCAATCAGAGGCAGAGCGACGCACGACGATGCGATGAATGACATCCTCAATTTTCTGGACAACTAGGGCTTAGATAAGTTCGGCGTTGAAGGAGGGGGAGTCAACGTGACTGAGATCCATAGCTTGAAAGTAGTCGAAATGGCTGGATTGATTACGGTGGGAAAGGAGGCGATATGCCGATGAAGAGGTGAAAGAGAGAGTGAGAGTGAGAGAAATTAAGAGAGAGCGAGAGTGAGAGAGAAAGAGAGTGAGAGAGAAAGAGAGCGAGAGAGAAAGAGAGAAAGAGAGCGAGAGAGAAACAGAGAGCGAGAGCGAGAGATTGTCTTTGGCGTCGAAATCCCGTCATCTATCTCATAGTGAAAGAGAGGGAGAGGCGTCTGTGAAAACTTTGTGAATTGTGAGAGAGAGACAGATGGTCAGCTTTTAGTTTTAGGGTTTTAATTCACTTTTCAAAATGATAACCTCCCCCTTAAGTTATTAAAGTATTTCCCCTCCCCCCTCAAGTTATTAAAGTATTCCCTTCTTTCCTCCACTTTGAAATGATAGAGAATTTGATTTTAATTTTTAATTTTAACTTTTAATCTTGTAATGTAATCATTACTTTTAGTTTATTTGGTCATATTTAGCTATTTACTATTGTTGCACTAGGTTTGGTATGGACCTAATGTGTAATTATGTCTCGATTTCTAGGCCCCGCCTAGACTAGATCCCGACTAGGCTCCTAGGCGCTAGGCCCTACTCTGACGCCAAGCACCCGCCTAGCGATTTTTAGAACATTGGTTAAAAGCAATCTCAGCAAGAAATGATACGAAATTTTTCCTCTGCAAGCAATTGGGTTTGATTTTTCTGAAGTGATGCGTCAAGTTTCTTGGTCAAAAGGAATCGTTAAGTTGATGGATGGTTTTCGTAACCTACTTAATCTTTTTTCCAATATCTAGCGATAAAGTTTACTTTACCAAACCAAATATTTAATCATTCAATTATAATATATGCTCGAGGTCAGATATCCTCTCAGCGAAACACTAACCAAATTTAAGGCACCTAATCACAATCTAAGATCACTAAGAGATTCAGGGAAAGGATAGATGATTTATTCGAACGCCCATTGCAGTTGCCATTTGGCCCACTTGATTATCCTACTACGATCTCAATTCAAACAAGTTCTCTAACATGCAAGTTATGATAACGAAATCATTTAAAAGCAGGTAATGGAAAAGTCCATATGGAAAAAGACTACCTAAACTTATTCCTAAGATTTCATAATTTGGGGAAGCTGATCAACATTAATATCAATCATCAAAACAAAGCCGAATCACAGAAATTCACCAGTAAGTCAAATCCTATCACTCAACTCAACAACCACCCCGGTTTTTTTTTTTTTTTTTCAAGCACCCAATTTTTTTATAGCCAGAGGAAACTCAACTTCTGTCACCACAGCATGGCCACATTGGACTGACCGGACTTAAAGGAACCCCCGCCAACTACCCAATTAACACGAAAAGAAACATTGGATCATAAAAAATAAAGTAGAAAAACATGTCAAAAAAACCAAAAATATAAAGAAATTGAAGCTAAAGTTTAATACCTTGACACTGTCATAGCCAGCCAAGTGAAGCAGAGCATAGTGCAACATACACCCGTGTCCAGCCGATAACACAAACCGATCCCGGTTAAACCAATACGGGTTCTTCGGGTTATACCTCATCACCTCATCATACAGTATGTGACCCATCGGGGCACAACCCATGGGCAAGCCCGGGTGACCCGAATTGGCCTTCTCGACGGCATCGATCGACAGGAACCGGATCGTGTTGATCGATTTCTCCACCAATGTGGTGTCAGCGGTGCTCTGGATAGTCCCGGCCGCCGCCGCCGCCCTCACGGAGACGCGTGATCCCAATCGCCGGCTCTGGGTAGCGGCGCGTGAGATGGCGGATTTCAGGGGTTTTGGGGTGGAAATGGAGGTGAAGTTGAGGCTGGTACGGATGGGCTTCTGGGTTGTGGGGTGGTTGGTGATGGAGCGAGAGAGGAGGGCTTGAGAGACAGTTGACGAAGCTGCTGCTGCCATTGATGCTGGAGTATGTGAGAAAAGAGGAGTGTGATCGCGCTCTTTCTCTCTCTCTCTCTCTAGCCAACAACTACTAGTATGTGCGAGACAGAGCAACAAATTTTTGAAGTTTTCGTTAAGGTCGAGGTCAATGGAAAATGGTGACGGTTGGATAGAGGGGGAGAGAGAGAGAGACAGAATCACGGCCGTCGAGTTTAGACTTGGAAATAAACGCCTTTCATTTTTGGTGTTTTCCGTGTTTGTTTAAGGGCAAACTACACAAATGGTCCCTATAGTTTTAGTATTTTTTGTAATTGGTCCTTACACCTCGTAAATGGTCCCTGTAACGAGACATTTTACCCAAATGATCCTTCCGTTAAACTTTGTTAATTTTCTGCCGTTAAGTGCGCACACGTGCATTTGTTGATGGCTAAAATAGTCATTTCATCTTAAAAAGTACAGGGACCAATTCTGAAATAATTAAAGCCAAAAAAAATTAATAGTTATTAATTATCATCATAATAAAGCATTTTAACTAAGAAGACTACTCATCTTCTTCTTAGTTAAGACTCCAGAGAATTCTTCTCACAAAATTGTACCACTTTTAACTAAGAATTCAGAGACTTCATCACCCAGTTTACCCACCAACACCCATCACCCATCACCCAATTTATCTTCAACCAAGCTATCTACACACTCTCTCTCTCTCTCTCTCACACACACACACACACATTTTTCCATGAAGATTTCTTAAAAAGAACCTCACATTCCATCTCCAACACACTTCTACAACACAAACCCCAACCTTCGAAACATTTACCGACTCCAAATTCGAAATTATCACCGACTCCGTCATCGACGTCCACCTCGGCTTTGAGCTCAACACAGCAGATCCGAAATCGTCTCTCTCCTAGTACCAATCTCAGATCTCAACATTGCATAAATGTCAACAGGGCCTCAACACTGATTTCTTTTCCTTGTCGTGGCTTGGCTTCGATTTGGTTTGATCCGCTGCGCCGGAGATCAAGAAGACGAATAAGGGGCCCAAGCTCCTAAGCGCCCTAATAATTTTCTCTCTCCTTCAATCTCAAAAAAAATCAAATCTTCATTCTCTCTCTATCTCTCCTAAGAGTTTGACTTGTCATTTATTTATTTTTGAAGGACGGTGGGAGTAATTAATTATTAAGAAATTAAGAGATGATGCAAAGCTGGAGTTTTGATCAGTAGGAAGAATGTCATCCCTTTTTGGCTAATAGAATGAAATGCGGGCCACCATATTAGGTAGGATATATTGGAGCCTTAAACAGGAGGAATAAAATGATTTTGGATATCCATCCGTCAAGGCGTCAACGAATACTGGTGTGGTGCAGGCGAAAAAGTAGCTCACATGATCGAATTGACTTATTAGGCAAGAAAGTAGCTCACAAGTGCTTCCTTTCTTTTCTTTTCCATGGCAAGAGGGTTAAAATTATAAAAAATTGTAATTATAATAATTTTCAATTAGAGGTGGCAGCCATGGTTGATGGGTGGTGGAAGCCATGGTTGAATGCAGGGAAGAGGGTTGGAATGTGAAAGGGGTGAAATATCTATCTATATATATATATATATATATATATATATATATTGGCATATTTACTAAAATAGATAATTTGGCGCCAAAACTGAAAATCTATATTTAGAAACGTAAATTTAAAGCTACTCATCATTATCTTCAGTTAAAGATTTAATTTCTTTCTCACCTATATCAATGCTTAAGTAATAATTGGGCTTATCAAACAATACCTGGATTATGACAATATTTATGGCAAATATATTTAATACATATTTCAGCAATTTCCTAGAAAGTACCCATTGGAATATAGATAGTCATCCTGAAATCTGAAACTATTTAATGTCAAATAGTAATGGAAAAATAAAAAATTATTACAAACATTATACATAAATAAAATAAAAATACATATTATTTTATATCCAAAAATCTTATTTCGATCTGTCGTCTTTCCCTTGTATCTTGTATCTGCACACTAAAAAATAAATAAATATTTATAATATTGCCTTTATCAAACAAATAAATGAGAAAGACTATTTTTAGATAGGAACATTTATGGCAACTACATTTAATACATTTTCCAGCAATTTTCTAGAAAATACACCGTGAAATCTAGACAGTCATCCTGAAATCTGAAATTATTTAATGTCAAATAGTAAGATTATTTTCGGATTCCCCAATTTAGTAAATAGGAATATCAACAGGTTTATTTATCCAGTTTATAATACGGTTTTTCTTCAAAATCTGTTTCTTTTTCATCCTATTCCAATCTTTTTCATATACTTTGTATTATTCTCAGCCAAATAACATAAAATGACTTTTACTCTATTGAAAGACATTAAAAAAGGAAGATCAGATTGGTTGATTAAGGTAAGATTAGCACGAAAATGGGAAGTAAAACCTGGGAATGATATGAAGATTCCTCCATCTTTTGAGCTTCGGTGGATGTTGAGGTTAGCCTTTCTTCTTCCTCCTACTGTTTTTTCTATTTTGTTTCTATTTTGTTGGGACATCCTAAAAAGGAAAAGGGGATACTTATTTTGGACCAATGAGTATATATGTTTCCTATGATGAAGTCAATGAAAATAAGCTTGAACTCAGATCATAACCTCAGTATCCTGTATATTGCATAGGTACAAAAGTCAAGATCAACTAACCTGCACATGTATAAAAATGTCGACATTAGTTGGTATAATGAAAAGCTGAGGGACGGGACTTCATCAAGAAGTATTATGAAAAGCTGTTCTTAACTACTTTTTTTTTTTTTTTTTCAGGGTGACAGGATTCATCTATATTTTCTAAATGTCTAACTTTGCATAAAATATTATCTTTTCGTGAAATAGGATAGTATTTGGCATGTGCGTTTAACGCACGGGTGTAGCACTAGTTATATTTAGCTAATTATGATAATACCCTTATTTTTAGTTTTAGAAACAAAAAATATGAAGGGTATTTTGGTTTATTTAAAAGAAAAGAATGAATGGACAATTTTATCCCTAGACAAAATTATGTGAGACGTACGTGTCATGACTTAACGGAGAAAAGTATAACGGAACTAGACGAAAGGACCAATTGCGTTCAATTGATTGGTACAAGGACGATTGACAAAATATTTTTTGTACAGGGATGAAATGCAAAAAACCCTAAAACTATAGGAACCATTTGTGTAGTTTGCCCTTTGTTTAAACCACTTCACAGAAATTCAACTTTTACAAACATATAAATTCTCTTCTTTTTTTTTCATCCTTTTTTTTTCGTATTGAATGGTTACTACATCTCATTAACCATCAATGATTACTATTATATTAACCATTAGATCAAAAATTAATGACTAAAATTAATTGCATTAAATGACTCAACCACTTGCATTAATTATATTTTTCAACTAACCATTAAATCTTAGTCATTGATTTTCGATCTAATGAATAATAACAATGATAACCATTGATAGTTAGTGAGATGTAGTAACTATTAAATAAATAAATATATATATATATATATATATGATAAAAAAAATAAGAAAGGAAAAAAAAACTGAGAATTTATATGTTTGTAAAAGCTGAATTTCTATGAAGTGATTACATATAATAGTTTTTCGCCTAAAACAGGTTGCTCAAAATGAAACATCATTTTTAATGTGTAGACTAATCTATTTTATATAAATCTCAATTTTGTTGAATGTAGTTAAATATAGATTATTAAACAGACATTATTTCTTGAAATTAGGTTAATTAAATAATTAAAATATATTTATGTATAATAAACGGATACAAATGAATCTAGATGACTTGACAGCTGAAGTGCTACATGGGTAATTGAAGGACCTACCAAAATTTAACTTTTACAAACATATAAATACTTTATTCTTACATTTATAAACATGAGTACAAACAATGGATTTTAAAATTATTTTTGATGCATCTATAGTAAAGCCGGCTACAGATACTGTTTGAAAACGTGTTTCGATTTCATGATTCGGGAAAACCAACAAAATAGTTTGCCACTGTAGCACAAGTCTGGCGTACACAGTGGCGGCCTCCTTCCACCCTCTAAATATAATTTTAGAATGTTTTACTCACCTTAAGTCCTACGGTGGTCCCTCTAGTCTACCTTCTATCTCTAAAATCAATTAAATTACCTTCTAAATATAGAGTGAATTTTAACATAAATAGTGACTCAAATCCTCTACATTTTTCTCACTTTATTTGAGCACAATATACTTTTGTTTAATATTTTGGAATGAAAATTATTAAAATATATTCTCTCCATCCCTAAATTTTTTTTTGTCCGTTCCTAAATAATTGTCTTGTTTAAAATTTTCTTTTTTAGAAGATTATTTTTACCAATTTACCCTTACTTTTCTCTCTACTTTAATTATGAACCATATACACATAAGCATTAAAAGAAACTACACATTATACCAATATTAATAATCAAATCAATTATTTTTTCTTAATTGGTGTGCCGAGTCAAACAAAACAATAATTTAGGGACGGAGAGAGTACAATATATTTTTCATAGAATATAAAATTTAAAATATTTTATTTTAATTGTGGTGGAAAAATATAAATAAAAGAGGAAAAATATAATGGTAGTTTAGGTTTGTTAGTTGAGATGATAGAGATTAAATTTTTAGAGGGTAATATAGAGGGTACTTGTTAGAGTAATTTTTTTTAGAATGTTGAAAAAATAAAACTAAAATAAAAAATAAAATATTTAGAGTATGATATAAAGGGTTATTATTGTAAATGCTCTAAGCAAGGGACCATCAATAGAGACTTCATTTCATGAAAGAATACATAACTATTAAAATTGTTGATCCTTCAATATCCATCAACAATGGGATAAATGATCCAAAACCACTAGAAAAATGTGTCAATACTTTTTATATCATACCAGCCAGAAAAATCATAATCCGATTTGAGGAAACATATTTTGATTATAAAGCAACCTCATATAGAAGAAATCTAAAAATGGGAATTATGAGCTTTACTAATGGCACAAACTCACTCATCGGTCATCCAAAGCACTGATCTAAACTGATTTCAGTATTTTTTGATGTCAAAAATTTAGATCTGGAAAAGAATTAAAGAACAATCCAAAAAATAGAAGAAATATTCAAACTTATTTTTTGTAAAATTAGATCTGAACTGTTTATAGTTTTTCTAACGTAAAAATATAGATCTGGAAAAAAAATTGAAGAACAATCCAAAAAACAGAAGAAATAGTTAAAATTATTCTTTGTGAAAATTAGATCCGACCTATTTTCAATATTTTTTAACGTCAAAAATATAGATCTGGAAAAAAATTAAAGAACAATCCAAAAAAAGGGAAGAAATACTCCCTCCGTCTCGGATAAATGTTCCTACTTTCTATTTTGGGATGTCCCAACTAATGTTCCTAAAGACTTTTAATCTACCTATTATCTACAATTCTTCCTAATATACCCTTAAAGCTTCATTTAATATAACACATCCCAAAGAAACCTAATTATTTAAAATAGTTGAACTTAATTAATGTTCATGGATATTATTGTCTGAACACATTTTACAGCATATCATTAATTATATTTCTTAATTCTTGTGTTTTATCCACTAGGAACATTTATCCGGGACAGAGGGAGTAGTAAACATTAGGGTAGAGAATTTATTTTTAGGGCTTTTTCGTTTGAAAAGTAGATTTATAACCCATTTTTCAGATTAAAATAGCGAGATCTTTACAAAATTATGCATTTGAAGATTTTTTGTTAATTTCAACCGATTTGAACATTAAAATGTTTAGATCTTCGAAAAAGTTAAAGTTGGATAAGTATTTTGAAATCGCAAAAAAGTTAAATCTGGAACAATAATCGAAATTGCAGAAAAAATGAATATCATCATATTCGAACAAGTATTCCAAAAAATAATTTGAATTTAAACCAAATCTGAACATGAATATCAAAAAAATCATTTTATTTGGTGATTATTTTAAAATGGAGACAGGTTTGATTTGAAAAAAAAAAACAATAATAAAACGACACAAATGAAAGAATTTGAATAAGAGAAAGTTTTAATAAATAATTTTGTCCCTAAACTTGTAACATTTTTCTGATTAGTTTCTATTGCTATGACATTTCTTATAACACTTGAACGGAATATTTAGACTTATTTTTAGTTCCTCATCTGATGCAGATCGGATCCTCTATTTCAAAATGGTGTTTCATCTCCTATTCCAACCGTTGGATGTGCGCCACATATGCATGTGAATAAACAACATTAATTACTTCGTGATTTTTTATGCACATATGGCGCACATCCAACGATTGGAATAGGAGATAAAACACCATTTTAGAATAGAGGATCCGATTTGCATCTGATGAGAGTAAACAGAAAGTTACATTTATTTTAAAGGCTAAAATACCTTTATTTCTTGATGACTGTGTAACCACGTGGAAAGGTGAAAATTTTGCAAACTCACTATCTTTCTCCTCTTTCTCTCTCTCTTAGGAGCTCGTCCACCCCAATTTCTCATACCTTCTTCTCAGATAGCCCCACCAGAGACTCATCCTCCTCCACTACCACCCACCACCACAAACCACCGCAAGTTCTTGATAACTCCACCGCCAAACTCTCCCTCCTCCTCCCTCACCACCACCACCTTCCCCAATTGAGATCATCTTCCTGCAACTCATCCCTAACCTCTAATTCCTCTTCTGGGCATTTCGCATTTAGTCCAAAACTCATCCAGAGAGCTCAATCTGATAGTAATTTACAAGGGTTGTCCTCAATTTCATTCAATCTCGACGAGTTCTTTACTCCCAAAACATCCACCAGATCTTTGGCCAAACAGAAAAGAACAATGTTGTGTATAGAGCCATCTTTATTTTAAAATATGAGGAGCTTTACTCGACTCGTTGAGACTCATCGGGACTGATCTCGAATAGAAGAAGCACTTGATGTTCCAAGTTTCATCGGAGGTGCAACATCAATCTTTTCAACTGACTTAAGATTTGGATAGTCATATTAAATCCTCCCTCTCAATCTATATGAGTATCTCTCTTCTCTGTTACTCTCTCTCTCTCTCTTTCCCCTTCCCACCGTAGCCTCTGTCGCCTGTCCTCCCCCACCGAAAGACGCAACCCAAATCCTCTCTCTCTCTCTCTCTCTCTCTCTCTCTCTCTCTCTCTCTCTCTCTCTCTCTCATCTAATTTCATTATATTAATTTGGCGTTGGTAAAATTAAATTTCTTACGATTTCACAATTGGTAAAACTCCATATCTGAGATATGGGCATTGATGAAATAAATTACAACCTCACGAGCACGAGTATACCAAAATATAGCTACACAAGACAAGGGTAGCTACACAAGACAAGGGTCGATTCACATAAACTTAAGTTTAATTTAGAAAAATAACTACTAACTATGATTGACAAATAAAGTAAATAAAGATGGTCTAAAATTATTGACTAAATTAACTAAACAGCAATTAACTACTACTAATTACCAAGCAAGTACTTTCGAAGATTTAACAAGAATTGAGAGACCTAGGAATTGAGATTCAATCTGTATCTTGGATTTATGCCTTTGAATTTATGTATCAGTTTAGTTTTAGGATTGATTCACAAAGGTAAAGACTGGGACGCTTGGATCATGATTTGCAGGCTTAGTGTCCTTAGTTGTTATGCTTTCTTCATCTGTCCATATAACAGGCAGGGATCCTTTAAGACTTTAGGAACAGTTAATCTCTTTCTTATCTTAGCAAGATTATGAATTAATAAGAAAGAATATTCACAAAAGACGGCAAACATATGACTTATGCATTCGGATCGTGCAATTCATCATATCCTAATAATCTAACAGTTATAATTACCTACACGTAAAGACAACACAGGAAGATTCGATAGAAATACTTTTGCAAATAACTAGAACCAATGAATTGAATAAGAACTATATTACGGCATAAATCTTTGATACAGAGTTACCTCCAATCCCTAGATGATGAGGTTAGTTCATCATGATTGAAACATAAACAAAAATATACTTATAATCCATCCTTGAATTCTTGAAAGAAGAGATTAAGAAAAGATTACAAGCACTTCCCAAGCAGTTTTACTCTCCAAAAAGTTTATTCTCCTTTTCTAAGACCTACAAAGACTGCTTATATAACAAGTTTTCCAAGCATAGCAAAACATTTAATCACAAAATAAGGCAACAAAATCCACGACGCTATGCAGCCGCTTAATGCGTCCGCATAGCTTATCATCAAACCATGCGGCTGCCTAGCGCGACCTTACACTCAAAGCTCTGAGTTTTCTGGAATTTATGCGGCCGCTTAAGGAGTCCGCATAGCTCTAGATGACCAATTTTCTTCTTTTTGTACTTTAAACCCTGGAGAATCTGCAATAACATCTGGGACCTCCGAATTTCATAAATGTCTCCTCCATTCCCTGAAACTTCAAAAATGCACTAACAACCCATATTAGATAATAAAAGTTTGAGAATTCGCTAAATTTAAGTCAAAAAAAGTACCCAACGGATGAGTATAAAACTCATCCATCAGGCATCGTACAGCCATGCAAGAGTATGCGAAATTGTTCCAGGGAGAGAATAGCACTTCATCCCTCCTTTGATTTCTGGACTGAAGCAGGTGTGACCATGGCTCTTTCTTTGATTGAATCACTGATGAAACAAGGAATTAACCAAGAAGCAAGATTTGTGATTTGGGTTGTAATTCAGTGGCCAATTGTGGCTTTGTAATAAGGAACTCGATTGGTGGAGAATTGAGATGGAGGCTTGTTTCTTGTCATGTACAGAGAGAAGGGGGTGGGTGAAGAACAAGAGAAGGAGGAGGAAAAAGAAAGAGAACTGTGGGGGGAAGAAGGCAGATAGAGAGAGAAAAGAGAAAGAAATTTTTTCTAAGTTTATTATTATATTTTGTTTTAATTTAATAATTTTGATTTTAAAATTTTAAAACTAATTATTTTCTCTACTCAAAGAAAAAAAGTCATATTTTATTTTTTTTAATCAATTTCATTATTTTATTGAACCAATAATTATCTCACGTTTTACAACTTTCAGAAGAAAAAAAAAAAAAGAGAAGTAAATACCCATCATAATTTTTTAAAAAAGAGTCAAGTTGAGTTTATAAAGTTAATCTTTTTTTATAAACATTTTGTCGATTTTAATATTTTATGCCACTTGGCAACCTAGTCAACATCCATCAAGTGTAGTATGGCCACATGGAATCCCAGTCATCATCAGGTAAGGATTTTTGTCTTTTCATGGAAAATTTAAAGCCTCAACTAACGACCAGTTGAGAGACTAACTGTAAGCCCAAATGTTCAGTTCAATGACCAAAATAGGACATGACAAAGTTCTAGAACTTAATCAAGAAAATGTTGCAAGTTCATGGACCAAATTGTATATTAAACCTTAGAGAAATTATAGGAGAGGAATCCTTTCAAAGTTTACAGAGAAGAAAAGAGAGGATATGCTGATTTGGTTTATGTGGTGGATGAAAATGGAAGAGGAGTGAGGGAGGCGTTGAGTTATGAAACCCTAGCCTTGGGTTTCCGTGCTTGCCCTTTAGGGCTTAGGCAATCTCTAGGAAGGGCAATAACGACATAGAAAATCATCAAACCCCTCGTAGCCAGTCAAAGGCAATTAAACTGGAGACATAAGGCCAAGTTTGGATTCAGATGAAATGGGCTTATTAGGGGTCTGAAATGGGCCCAAATTGTTCACTTAAATTAAAATGGAACATAAAAAGGATTAGATATGTATAGTTTTAGTTATTATTTAGGAAAAATTGCGGGTCGGTACCTTTTGTGAAATATTCAATAGCTTAAGTCCACTATATTTGTTTTCATTCGTTTAAGTTCATTTGAAAGTGATAAATTGACTTTTTGTTCTAAAACTACTCTATATCAACATATTACGCTTTTAAATGTATTTTGTACATTGCCATGTGTGAGAAATGTGCATCGTTAATGTATTTTGTGATATTTGTGTTAAAAAATGTGCATCGTTTGACACGTTAAGTATAGGTGTGCATCATCAATGTAATTTTGTAATTTTTTGTATTAAGAAATGCGCATCGTCAAGTATAATAGTACTGTTGTTTAAGTTTTTTTTTTTGTGTGTGTGTGTAAGAAATGTACATAGTCAAGTATAATTTTGTGCATCGTCAATTATAACAGTGTTATTTTCATTATAATTTGTGCATCGTGAAGAGGGTTATTATGTGCATCATCAAATGTACTAACTGTAAATTTATGTTTTGTTTACAAACTATCCCAGTAACAATCTATCACGTATTTTTAGTTGTGTGATTTCCTTGATTTACTCTTTTCAATCCCGTATTTATCTTCATTGTGATTTCTTACTAAAATTCTCATTCATATCAACTTGAAGAAATTTAAAGAAAATACCAAAATAGTTCAATATCCAATTCATTTTGAAATCGAAATCAATGGATTCAACAAACCAAACAATTGTCATGTTGTTGCTGAAATTCAGAGGAGATACTATTGTTTCGACAATTTCAAAGAATTTTTGTTATTTGAGTTGATCAAATTCATCAGAGGTAAATATTTCAATTTTCAATCGGATAATTGTACTTTGAAATATACTATAGGATCACATAACAATTGTTATTTAACCAACTAAGTAGATTTCAAAAACATGTTGACAATATTGGCCAAAATTTTATTAGTTTCTATTATCATTGTTGATGTTTTGAAATTGATACTGATTTGAGCTGCGGGATTAATAAAAAAGGGAATTAATGAGATGAGATTGTAGAAGACACAAACGATGCAACTGTTTATGAAGATGACGATGCACAAAACTTGCATTGTGATGCACAAAACCTTAACAAAGGTAAAGGACAAGTTGTGCATCATGAGGAGTACAGTGATAGAAGTTATATTAATTCTACAAGTTTTGAAAGTGATGTTGAAAGTATCCCAACATACGACATATGTCCTCTTCAAACAAGAAAGGAACTCTTGAATTCTGGTTGGACAAATCTTATTATTGGTGTTGATAAAATATTTAAAGGTAGAGTGGAAGACTTTCGCACGCAGCTTATAAAGTATTCATTCAAGATTGATTTTGAATTCATTTACATTAAGAACAACAAAAATAGGATTAGCGTTGCATGTGGGAAGAAATACAGTGATGATTGTAGTTGGTTCATCAAGGCATCTTCAACTGTTGATGAATCAGTATACATATACAAGTGCAACCTTTCACACAGTTGTCATTTGACCATGGTTGACAATAATAACTCAAAAAGGATAGGTTGTGGTATCATTGAACAGTTGATTCTTGACCATGTTCGTAGTCGACCAAGCTATTTGCCGAAGGATTTAATTACTCGCAAGAGGACTAATTATGGCTTTGAGATAACATACAGTAAGACAAGGAGGATCGTAGAGAAGGTTCGAAAGAAGCTATTTGGTTGCTCCGAAGAATCTTTCTAGGAGTTGCGTACGTTAAAGCCTTGCATAAAAGTAATCCTGGTCGCTTTGCTTTATTAGAATCGGATGATGATACGAATCGGTTCATTAGGTTGTTCATTTCATTTCGGGCATGCGTAGATTGTTTCAACTACTGTCATCCTATATTGTTTATAGATGGACATTTATGAAATCTCGATTCAAGGGCACCCTTTTATCTGCCACAACCATGGATGGAAATCAAGGTACGTCCATTTGTTTTATATTTTTTCCTTTTGTGTTCAACATTATTTTGATTAATATCACATACTAATCATTTTTTTATGCCCCTGTTTGTACTTGTACATAATAAAAGATACATTCAATACATTATTGTGCATTAGAAATGAAAGTTGTGCATCATGATGCACAAAATTAGTACTTTTATAGTACACTTTTGTGCATCGCAAAACTATTGTTGTTAATTAAATATTGTTCATATGCTGCTGGTCTGTTCCCGTTTGCATTTGCTGTTGTAAGTTCTAAAAATAAGAATAATTGAGTTTGGTTTCTGTCTAAGATAAAACGAGCAATCGATCGTGAAGTGCTTTTTGTATCTGATCGTAATGTTGGTTTAATGGAAGCAATACGCGACGTGTTTGGGAGTTCCAAGCATTTCTTTTGCTTGGTGCATCTTTATCGAAACTTGAAAGAAATGTTTACCGGTAAACGCTATTTCAACACGTTCCGCAGTAGCTTGTGTTCAAGACTCAAAGACTGTGCGTATTCTCTCAACATTAGACTGTTTAATGAGAAAATTGATATATTCAAAAAAAGAAGGGGGACGACTTGCATGTGATTTTTTGGCCACCATTCCATATGAGAAGTGGGCGATTGCACATTGCTACGAGAATAAGTATGCTGAAATGACCTCAAATGTCGCTAAATTGTTCGACAATTGTATAAGATCGAAAATAATAAAATGGTTTAGTGAGAGACTTGAGAATGGAAAGATATGGAATAAATTGCTATGTAAAAAGATGAATACAAAGTGGAAGGAGTACATTAATATTGGTATCACGTGGCAGATTCGCATGGCACCCAACTCAATATACGAGGTTTTATCCAATTCAAATGTCCAGGTTGACTTGGGGAAGCGGACATGTTCATGGTATCACTGGCAAATTCAAGGATTCCCGTGTTGCCACGCAACCATTGTGATTGTGAGATCCAGGAAAAATATCAGTGATATGGTTGATAATTACTTCTTAACAAGCAATTACATCAAGTGTTACAAGAGAAGCTTAGTGCCAATTACAACTACAGAAAGGTACGAGCTTCAGAATTCTTGTGAGGGTGAGACCATGTTACCTCCTATAATGAAGAGATTACTCAGACGTTTCAAAAAGACAAGGATCCCATCAAATGGTGAATCAACAAGAAAAAAAAGAAGAAAAAGATATGTAGTAGATGTCACAAACTTTGTAACTATAATATATCTACAAGGTTGATTTTTGTGCATCGTCATGTGCGTGAAATGTGCATCATCAATGTAATTATGATTTTTGTGTTAAGAAATGTGAATTATGTGCATCCTCAAGCATAAAATGTATATCGTCAATTATTGAACACACATCCATAAAACTGCATATAAAATGTGCATCGTGATGCAAAACAACACTTTTTTTTTGAACTGTTTGTGTATCATAATACACTATTGTTGTGCATCGGGGTACATGTTTTAGTTATGCAACTTTTTTTTGTGCATCGCAAGTAAAAAAGGTATTTGTATTACGTCTTTTTTGTTTTGCGATGCACGTCGTGGGCTTCCGTGATTTTAAGTGCATCGTGTTGTGTTACAATGCATCATTTTTTATTTTTGTGATACATAGCGTGCTCTGTTCCGTATTTTTTAAGGGCATAGATGATATTTCGTAACAAAAGTGTCTTTTAGCGATTAAAAACAATTATAGTGGACTTTAGCGAACGAAAATTGGGTGAATTACATGCCGATCCCTTTTTAAACATTTGTAATCGCTCCAGTTATGACAGCCCAACCCCGACCCCGAGAAAGGAACGCAGGTTGTGCCGTCCAAATAAGGACTACTATTCATGCAAGGACTCAATTATCAAAACTGACGTGACGCAACATTGGACACGTAGTAAAACTCGGCACTAAAAAGCCGAAATAATTTAAAACTTTAGAACCTGATATAACAATTAATAGCAAGTAAACCAAGTCATCGGCGAATTTACAACAGGAACCTAACGCTAACAAGTCATGCTAATATATAAACACCTCGACGGCTAAACACGCCGGAGAAACTACAAAAGTAATTAAGAGCTAATGGGATGCTCAGTGGAAGTCTTAACGAGTGAACCAATACATGCAAGCAAGGCTCGGCCTACAAGTTCCGCAACAACTAGAAACATAAGTAGTACTATTAGTCTTAGTCTACAACAAGTATCAGTTACTATGATTACGCATTCCCAAGCGAAGTCTAAATGACTTGCTTAAACCCAAACGTCCTTGCAAAAGAGAAACCAAAAGCCAACGCTACCACCTCTAGACGAACGATCACGAACAAAAGTAGACGATCAACTTCAATGAGACGGTCCTGGATGATTAGGATCTAAAACAGTAAAAGGGAGGGGGTAAGTCATAAAGACTTTGTAAGCCACCAATATGCATGATAGGATATAATGCAAGGCATACATAACACGTATCAAGCAAGATCATACTAGCACGTAGTTCTCATGTCGCGATGCACGTTGTTTTCACATAAGTGCTTAATTAAATCACATAGGATAAGGATATGTTATGGAACCGGTGCCACTTCATAGATCCTGAAATAGACAAGGTTATCACGATTGTATTTGTCAGATGCACGTGTATGATACATAGACCACGATAGTATTGTTCCAAGCGCCCTTTGGTTACGGCGAGGTACTCTTCTCCACTGTGATCAGTAGTGAAGGGTGTGTGCAAGTTTATGGTGTGGTGACCCATCACTACCATGAATCTCGCAACTCATGACAGCGATGCATCGTTGACCATCAAGACAATTCACGTAATGCCAGCTGGACTAATGGTATGCCAAGTAGATATTTACTTGTCACACAAAATCAAGTAAGGAGCGAGTTCGACAAGAGAGAACTCGTCCGAGTCAAGTAGATGTTTACTCACATAATAAATCAAGTAATGGAGCGAGGTCGACAAGAGCGAATCGTCCAATCGAGTAGGCATGTTAATCTACGATATACAAGTCAAGTATGAGATCAATCACGTTAAGAATTCCCAAGAACTAATTTACAATTCAATTGAACTCTAAACGTCGTAGGGATTAATTGTAGAGTCGGTATTGTTCAATGACTCTCTAAGGGCAACTCCGTTGAGTTATCGCTAAAATATTTCCAAGTAGAGGATGAATGCTATATCCAATTCATGGCTCTTTTCTATGTTCTCGATTCATATACAATTTGACTGTTAAGTCATTCATGACTTTTAGTCCATCAAGATCCAAATTCCTAAATTGTAAACCCTAACATGTTCATCATTTTTGAAGTTATAATTTACAACAAGTCCAAGAATCAAAAGTTATTCCAAATCCATTCTAGAACATTATTCATACTTGACACAAGTCCAAATTATCAATTATGAGTCATTAACCCAAAATTTACAGAAAATTAACTTAAAGAATTTCAAGTTATTAACATGGTGCATGTCTTCTTGAGCATGTAAATAGAGACTATCATGAAGGGAGTATGCTTTATATTGAGCATACAAAAATAGGGAATTGGGTGCTTACCAATTTGAAATCCAACGGTTGGATGACAAAATAAATCAAGGATTAAGAAACTAGTGAGCAAAAGCTTCGATTTGGTGGTCTATACTCGAAAATCCGATGGTTGGATCTCCGGCAATGATGCAAGCAAGGTGGAGGATCTTCAAGCTTTCTTTCTCTCACTAGAAACCAGCAACAACAATGGTGGAGTGAAAAAAAATGGCTGTCATGTTTTGAGTTTGGGGAGGAAAAAGGCACAAAAGGTTCAATCCTAGGTGAGAGTTATTAAGGTTTCTATTGGTCAATTCATGTTGGCCCTTGATAAAAATACATCCAAAGGTTGAAATTAAACCTAAAGGGGTCACAATACAAGAGGGGGTTCGGATTAGGTTCAATTGGGTTTAATGGTTCAAGCCAAAAACTCAAAATCTGTTCACAGCCCAAAACTCATTTTCTTGTTTCTGACCAGCAAACTTGTAAATTCCACCATTAATTGCTCACACCACCAAATGAGGTGATTATTTCTTAGTATAAAACTAGACTCTTTAAACTATATTTAAGCCTTTTAAATTACTCCATTTGGACTTGTATTCATCAAAATACAGTCCCTCCAATTTCATGATAACATTCAGATTTTTTTTTGAAAACAGAACACAGAGACAGCCATAGTACGTGGCATAATTGAGGTACTTAAACACCTTGAAAAATTACCAAATTTTACAGGGAGTAACCTAACATATGTAGGTAAAACATACTAAATTTTGAGAAAATTCTCTTTAGTAGATTGGCACCAGAATTTTCCCGAAGTTTACCCAAAATAGGGACTGAAACTGTGAGGTTTCTAACCTATCGTTAAACACCTAATAATCAATGAAATGACCAAGAACCATGAATCAATGATACTAAGACTCATTAAGACTTAGTTAAGTGTAAACATGCTAAGATGAATACTCAAAGCATTAACGACAAAACATGCAACGCATAGAAGGTATTCAAACGACTATGATTGTAACCAACCTAATGCAAGCATGATATGGACAATATGAACTCTCTAACATGTTAAGGCATACGTTAAGCATGTTATAGTGATGTTATACAAGTAATGGGTTTGGGTTCTCACATCAGTCCACTCATCTTTTTTAAAAACCGAAAAAAGACATTTTTAGGGCAAAAAAAGACGATTATGCCATTAATGAAAGAAAAATACGTGCACATCAGTAACCCAAGGCATCGCGATAAGTAATCCAAGCATCGCATGGGTTAATCATCGTGATGAACAACCAAGGCATCGCGATGAGCAAC
The DNA here is from genome assembly GCA_016624345.1 of Platycodon grandiflorus. NCBI lineage: Eukaryota > Viridiplantae > Streptophyta > Magnoliopsida > Asterales > Campanulaceae > Platycodon > Platycodon grandiflorus. The sequence continues at coordinate 12,136,140 of CM028361.1, forward strand.
CAAAGGCATCGCGATGCAGTATTTTTGTAAATCGGGACATCGCGATGCAATAAATGGTGCATCGCGATTATCGCAGCGCGCCTTAGGGAACCAATCGGTGCACGCCTTAACGAGCAGGGGGGCCAAATGAAAAAATTGAATTGCCGTTGCTCGCTAGGACGAGCTTTCCTTTGCTCGCTAAGGCGAGCTGTTGCTCAAGCCATCGCGATGCTCCGTTTGAATTTCAACCGCTGAAGGGGACTTGATTTTCATTTACCTTTCAGGGGCGTTACCCCCGAATCCCCACGAGGGACGCTGTCCTCTCGACCCCTGCGACCTGACCGGGCAGGTCGATCCCCGTTGTGTTGCCTAGTATTTGAATTGTCTAACATGTGCTGTTAATGAAATTGAAAATAATTCTCCATATCTGTCCTGTTCGCTCACCTTTTCTTCATTGAGTTGGTTTTTCTAACTTTCACTTGTAAACAACCTTTGTTGCCATCTCATTCAAAGGTTTCTTTCCAAATTCCTCTCCCGAATTGGGCATCTCATTCAAAGGTTTTTATATTTCTCAGATTTAAATGCTATGAAGCTTTTAAGCGTGTGAGCTGGGCTGTGAAAGTCAATCTTCATCATCAAAGAGACGGGGGCATTTTAGGAAGAAAATTCTCAAAGTGCCTTTTTCCAGTTTAAAAAAAAAAAAGGGTGCACTGGAGAGAATAAATTTTTTTCAAAATTTACCGGCCAGCAATTTCCTGATTAAAATTGTCTAAAAGGGACCGGCCCAAATTTTGCCCTATTATTTACTCCCTCCGTTTCACCGAAATAATTCATGTTTAAAAAGTCTAATTATTAAGAAATATATTAGTGTCGTTGGAGTTGACTCTTTTGAATGGAAGCAATGTTGGAGAAAAAGTTTTCATCTCAAGAATGTCATCAGCTCCATCAGATGTGAGGTTGCTTTCTCTTTTTCTCAAATTTTATTATACTTGTCATTATGCATATGTTTTTTTATTTTTATTTTTACCCAAACCGCTATCAATAATTGTCCTTCTTACTTAATAAATAAAATAGATTTGTTCACGAAGTTTTTGGAACAACATATTCAATGATTTAAATATTTGTTCTCATTGGACAAAAGCAAAAGTTAAAATGTATTTTTAAGGATAGATGTTAAGTATTCATTCAATTATATTGTCTTTTGTCCTGAAAACTATTTTTAGTTACATCAAATTCAATATAAAAGCTTTTTAGTGGAGTGGAGGCATTATTAAATTAAATTTATGCTTTCCTGGGAGGGAGTAACTAAGGTCTCTCTCTCTCTCTCTCTGTCTTTCCAAGGAAGCGAAGAGCTTTCTCATGAAGGAAGTAGTCATGTCCATTCAACGTTACAAAGGTTAAGGCTGTAACAATAACATGCACTTGTACGGCTAAGTTTGGCAATATTATTAGATCATTTATCCAACCCGTGATTTAAATTATTAATTTTGAGATTTATGGATCATTGATTCACTTTATTTTTTATGGATGGATCAGTGATTCAAATTGAGGGGATCTAATCTATTTCTGAATCAATTAACGCAAACATTTAGAATAAAATCAAGTTCATCTATTTTAATAATATATGAATAATTAATTAATAGTTAATGTGTCAAATAATTTATACATAAAAAAAGAGCTGGGTGACCAAGTTGTACTAACCCAAAATATAATTGACTAAACGACTGACAACATTTTTTTTTCCGCACTTTTTTACACCAATATTATTTAGGGAAAATAAAATTTTCAGAAAAGGTAATGAAAATATGTAACTTTAAATTATAAATGGAAATCTTTAAGGTGACACGTTATCATGGAAAATACGATTTAATCTTTTGAGAAACAAAGGTGGTGAAAATAATTTCGAGTACGAATCTGAAAATTTGTTACATTGCATTAAAAAGTTTAAATAAACTGTTAAAAACCCGTCCTCAGTTCAGATTGCAGGCTACAACTCGCTTGCATGAAGTTGGAATCGCTCCCATCAGCCATACAACAATGAATTCGTTTTCGATTGGAACTTGGAAGAAATTGTAGACTTGTAGTGCTTATTGCATAGATCAAATGCTTAATATATAATAATATTTACATTATATTTTATGTATTCCAACCATCAAACAATATTTTATATGTGATGTAAGTAAATTCTGTTGGTATATATATATATATATATATATATATATATATATATATATTGAATATATACTATTTTCCTATTAATGGAAAATAATAAGAATACAAATTTTTTATTTCAATACATGTGGCAAGTGTGTTTAATGGTGACATCATATATTTAGTAACGTCCCTAACCAATCACATAATAATTAATTAAATTGGAATGAAAATCTTAGATAAAAGTATTTGTATCACTATCGCAATTTTTACTTATTGAGTAATGCTGCAGTGCCCAAGGCTGCATATTTAAACTGGCCCATCACTGAAAACTTCTGAACTAGTTAATTAACTGTAGCCTGAGAGGAAACCTACATGCTAGATACATCCAAGCCCACATCAAGAAACACTACAAAGCCCAATATCATGTCACACCTGCTGGAGAATGGAGACTGGACAGCAGCTAATGGAAAATTAATGGGCTGCTGCACTGCACTCATTTAATAGTCCAATTATTACTCTTGTTGTAAATGGGGATACGTAGTTTTGCTGTCATTCATGTCTATTAACATCATTTGATTGCTAAACTTTAGTAAACTTAAAACATGATTAGAGCTTCTTTCGGTTAATTTGGATGTTAATAGCCTTTTTAATCATCCACGTCGATCAAATCATGCTCATCTTTATCTTCTATATTGTCACATAACATCACTTCTTTGGGTTTTTCTAAATAAAATTTCATTAAAGTCGAGTGCACCAATAGCCTTAAATTGATAGCTTTTCACAATAAAATTATACAGTAACCAGTGATATTAATTGGGTAAAATTCGGAACGGTCCCTTTTAAATAATTTTCATTCGCTAAAATTCACTATAATTGTTTTCAATCGCTAAATGACACTTTTTTTTTTTTTTGCGAGATGTCATCTATGCTCGTTGTTAGATTTGATTGTGTATCGTCACACATTTTATACTTGACGGTGAATACAATGCACATTTCTTAACACAAAAATTACAAAATATATTAACGATACACATTTAACACAGATGATGATGCACAAAATACACTTAAAAAGTGTCATATGTTGATACAGGTGCAGCTTTGGAACAAATAGCCAATATATCACTTAAGCGAATTAAAACAAATATAATAGAATTAAGCGATTAAATATTTCACAAAAGATACCGTCCCGTAAGTTTTCCATATTAATTCCTCAAGGCCATAAAACAAACGAGGACCTGTACCTCAATCAATATCCGGGTTTAATGAATTACGTCTTGTGAATGTGTGATATTACCTTTTAATCAATTAAATGCTTGTTAATTACTTGGATTTGATGAATAATTCAGATAAAAAGAAAATTAGAACCTTGTCAGTTTTGATCGTCGTGATAATGATTGTGATACTACTTGATGCAAAGCATCAAGCCCAACACAAATTGATGCACAAAACTAACATAATGTAGGAATATCATAAACTCAAGTTCATAATTGTGAAGTAGTGAAGGCCCAAAGGAATTGGGGCAACCTACTTGGCCTAAAGCAACCCAGCCCAAACCCACTCCTCTCTTCTCCAACGGCTGATCAATTTGGGGGTTTTCTTTTTGTGCCCTAAATTGGTTCCCCTGTTTCTGCGCTTGTGCTGACTTCGTCCCTCCTTGTTTGCGTCTGCGGCGCTGCTGCTGCTCGTTGGGTTTGATAAGGATTCTTCAATCCTTATCTCTTCTTTTTGCTGGCCTATAAATACCGCCCCCCTCTCTCCCATTTGAGGTACGGTGTTGAAAGCAATCTCTCTATCTCTCTCTCTCTCAAACTCTCTCTTCTTCATCCTTGCTCTGTGCGATCTGTGAGTGGGTCTTGTGAAGAGATACACTTGCTAGTGTGTGTGTTGAGTGGTGAGTGTATTGTTCTTGTGAGAGGGTGGATTTCGGGTTTGGGTTTGTTGGAAGGCTTGGCCATTGACGAACATTGAAACCTTGGAACGAACAACACGGTTGGGTGAACAATTATACTCAGTGTATAATTGTTGTGTGTGGGATCCGAGCCGAATACAAGCTAAGGCTATCGGTTTGTTTTGTTCTTGTTTTTATATGTTGCTTAATATATTGTATTTTCTCTATTTCTTTCTAACGTGGTTTTGCGGCTTAGCTCCGATTCGATTTTCTTTGGTAAAGATTGTTGCTCCGTGACTCAACAGTGGTATCGAGACACGGTTCGATAAACCCAAGAAATTTCGCGAGCTACCTTCAATCCAAACTAGATTACGGTTTGGCATTTTTCGTTAGAATTTACTTGTTATTTACTCCCATTAAGAATTGTGCTAGAAATTACTTGCTCATTTTGTGTTGTCTACGTGCTTAAATCTGTGTTTTCATAAACGTTAATTGTATTTTGATAATGTCTGCGTCGAATTACAATTTGGAACCGTTTAACGGAAAATCTGATTTTTCTATATGGCAACAAAAGATGAAAGGAATTTTGGTTAAAGAAAAAACCTATAAAGCAATAACTTTAAAGTTTCCAAAAGATGCTTCAAGAAGAAAAGCTTGAATGGGATGAATGTGCTTACTCGTCTATTATCTTGAATTTGTCAAGCCGTTATTCGAAAATGTGGTAAACAAGCGCATGCTAGAGATCTTTGGGCTAAATTGGAATCAATTTATTTTGATAAAAACTTGCCTAATAAAACCTATCTTTTAGAAAAGTTTTTAGTTTCAAGTTAGATTTAAACAAAGATATTGAGGACAACATTGATGAGTTTACCAAATTGATTCAAGATATAAAACAAACGGGCGATGAACACATTGATAACTACACTTCAATTGTCCTTTTAAATGCTATACCCGATTCATACTCGATGTTAAATGCTATCAAATATGGTAGAGACCAAGTTAAACTTGATACGGTGATTAACGGTTTAAAGAGTAAAGAGTTAGATTTAAGGGTCAATAAAGGGAAGTCTAGTAGTGCAAGTGAGGTTAATATGGTTAGAGGTAGAACCAAACATAGGCAAAATGGAAAACCTCATCAAAACCAAGATCAAAATCAAAATTCGGACAAAAGAATGGGAGAAGTCCAAGTAGGTCGAACTCCAAACAAAGGCATAGAACTTGTTACAATTGTGGGAAGTAGGACACTTTAGAAAAGATTGTCCCAATCCTAAGAAAAATCAAAAACACAAACAAATTGACTGCAACTTAGCTTCGAGTAGTGATGCTTCCCGATGTGTTTATGGTGATTGATTCATGTGATAATGTTGTGAATTCGTGCATTCGCATGTGCTAGTGAATGGCTTATAGATTCGGTTGCACATATCATATGACACCATTGAAAACTCTTTTCTCTACCTACCAAGAAGTTAATGTTGGCTCCGTTTCCTTAGCAAATGAGAAAAAGTGTCAAATACTTGGTATTGGAAATATTGATTTGAAATGTAATTCGGTTATGTTTTAACTTTGAAAAATGTAAGACATGTGCCCGAATTGTGTAGTAACTTGATTTCTGTGCCTCTTTGGAGGATGATGGTTTGGAAGGAAAATGGGGAAAGGGGTTATGAAAATACTAAAGGGATCTTTGGTAATTGCTAAATGTGAAAACGTCAAAATTTGTATGTTTGCTCCGTGCCTATGTCTCATTCGATATTTGTGCTAATATCGTTAAAGAGGATAGAACAAGTTTATGGCATAAAAGGCTAGGACACATTAGTAATAAAGGCTTAGAAATTTTGCATAAAGCGGAGTTTTAAAAGAAAATTTTTCGATATACCTTTTGTGATACTTGTGTGAAGAGCAAACATCATAAAGTGAGTTTTCCTCCCCTTCCCTTGGTAAGCATTCTAGTAAAAATTCCTTGACTACATACATGCGATGTATGGGGGCCGCTAGTGTGCCCACTCAAGGTGGAAACCGGTATTTCTTATCTATTATCGATGACTTTTCACGAAAAGTCTGGATTTTCTTAATGAGACATAAGTCGATTCGTTTGAAAAGTTTAAAAATTGGAAAATTTTTATTGAAAATCAAGCGGTAAGAAAATCAAAATGCTCGGGATCGATAATGGATTAGAATTTTGTAATCATGAATTTGATGAATTTTGTGATTTGAATGGTATCGGTAGGCACAAAGCGTGCCTTATAACCCACAACAAAATGGCGTTGCCGAGCGTATGAATAGGACTCTTTTAGAAAGAGTTAGGGCTATGCTTGAGACCTCGGGTCTCTCCAAACGATTTTGGGGAGAGCGGTGATGATGCCGCCTATATCATCAATAGGTCCCCATCGTGCCATTGCATGGTAGATGCCCGGCGGTATTTACGGGAAGAGATATTGATATCTCGCACATGAGAGTATTCGGTTGTCTGCTTATGCCCATCAAAAACATGACAAACTTGAACCTAGAGCTGCTAGGTGTGTTTTCTTAGGGTACCGGAGGGTGTGAAAGGGTATAGACTTTGGTTAAAAGAGGAAAATGGTTTTAAAGTCATAATTAGTAGGGATGTTATTTTCAATGAAACCGAATTTCCATGCTTGATACCGCTCAACCTATACCGCTGAAAATGTTCCCCTCCCCGGCTCAATTATGGTGGAGCACCCTCATGTGATTGATACTAATGTGCCAACCGAAAATGTGCAAGTTGATCATGAAAATGAGCATGTTGAGATTGAACAAAATGAAGATGTTGGAAATGTTGAAAATGATCAAGAAAATTTTCAAGAGATAGAAAATTTAGATGATTACCAATTAGCTAGGGATCGCCTAGACGGGAGGTAAGGATACCATCGAGATTTGATGATTTTCACATGACATCTTTTGTGTTTAATATGTTTGATGCTCTTGATAAACTGTGATGAACCTAAAACTTATAAAGATGCTTTAAATTCGCTCATTCGCTAAATGGTTAAATGCGATGAAAGATGAGATGAACTCTTTGCATGTTAACGAAACATGGACGTTGGTCCCTAAACCTAAAACATGTTCTCTTGTTGATTGCAAATGGTTGTTTAAGGTTAAGTCTGAGAATGAGACTGTTCGTTTTAAAGCACGGTTAGTTGCTAAAGGGTTTACTCAAAAGAAGGGGTAGATTACACGTAAATCTTTGCCCAGTTGTTAAGTTTACTACGGTAAGGGTCATGCTTGCTTTAGTTGCTCGGTTTAATTGGGAATTAAAACAAATGGATGTGAAAACAGCGTTTTTACATGGTGATTTGGATGAAAAATTTTCATGCGTCGGCTGAAGGTTTTATTGATAAAATTAATCCCGATTATGTGTGTTTATTGAAAAAATCTTTATATGGCTTGAAACAATCCCTAGGATGTGGAACAAGAAGTTTGATATGTGCATGTTGTCTTTACAATTTACTCGTAGTTCGTATGATCATTGTCTGTATTTTAAAGGCAACTCTTCTACTCCTGTGTTCCTATTGATTTACGTTGATGATATGCTTATAATCAGTCCATGTTGTAAATCAATTCAAGATGTGCAAAATTGTTTGTGTAAAACTTTTGACATGAAAGATTTGGGGGATGCTAAAAAGATTTTGGGAATGAACATTGTTAGGGATAGAAAAAACTCCACTATTTCTCTTAATCAGATTTCTTATGTGCAAAAGATTTTGAGTAAATTTAGAATGGAGAATGCTAAATCTGCAAATGTGCCTTTAGCAGGTCATTTTATCCTTAGTAAGAATCAGTCTCCCCAAACTGATTCGGATAAAAAACAAATGGAGAATGTGCCTTATTCTAATGCAATTGGATCAATAATGTATCTTATGGTTAGCACTAGACCTGATATAGCTTATGCGATAAGCTGCTTGAGTAGATACATGTCCAACCCAGGTAAGCCCCATTGGGAAGCTGTCAAATGGCTTCTTAGATATCTTGGTTATTCTGTGAATTATGGCTTGAAATTCTCTAAATGCAATGAAGGTGTTAAACTGAAAGGTTACGTTGATTCTAACTATTCAAATGATAGAGATAGTAGGAAATCTACTACTTCATATGTATTCACTTTGTGTGGTTCATGTGTTAGTTGGAAATCTCAATTACAATCCATTGTTGCATTGTCTACTACCGAGTCGGAATATGTTGCAATAACTGAAGCTTTTAAAGAAGCGACTTGGTTGAAAGGATTAATTACTGAAATTGGTTTTTTGAAAGATAAAGTTGTGGTTTATTCTGATAGTCAGTCCGGAATTCAACTTTGCAAAAACCCTGTTTTTCATGATAGGACTAAGCATATTGATGTTCGTTTTCATTACTTACGAGACTTGATTGAAAAAGGTTTTATCTTACTTGAAAAAATTCCGACTCAGTATAATCCTGCTGATATGGGAACAAAATGCTTGCCTGTGTTAAAACTTCAAATGTGTTTAAAAACTTTGAATTTTGACACTAATGACTGATGGTGTGAGTATTTTTGTTGGGTCCCTATTTCCTTTCTTTGTGATTGGAAAGTGAGTTTTTCCCTTTACTTGTTATCTTTGTGATTTCGGCTTCTGTTCTTGTTTCCTACTTTGTGTTGGAACAAGTTCGGGATAGGCTATGATGTACCCTCTCGGTCAGTGAGTTCCTCGTGATAAACCGATACTTGTTCCAAGGTGGAGATTGTGAAGTAGTGAAGGCCCAAAGGAATTGGGGCAACCTACTTGGCCTAAAGCAACCCCCCAAACCCACTCCTCTCTTCTCCAACGGTGATCAATTTGGGGTTTTCTTTTGTGCCCTAAATTGGTTCCCCTTCTGCGCTTGTCCGACTTCGTCCCTCCTTGTTTGCGTCTGCGGCCCTGCTCGTTGGGTTTGATAAGGATTCTTCAATCCTTATCTCTTCTTTTTTTGGCCTATAAATACCGCCCCCTCTCTCCCATTTGAGGTACGGTGTTGAAAGCAATCTCTCTATCTCTCTCTCTCTCAAACTCTCTCTTCTTCATCCTTGCTCGTGCGATCGTGAGTGGGTCTTGTGAAGAGATACACTGTTGCTAGTGTGTGTGTTTGAGTGGTGAGTGTATTGTTACTTGTGAGAGGGTGGATTTCGGGTTTGGGTTTGTTGGAAGGCTTGGCCATTGACGAACATTGAAACCTTGGAACGAACAACACGGTTGGACTGAACAATTATACTCAGTGTATAATTGTTGTGTGTGGGATCTGAGCCGAATACAAGCTAAGGCTATCGGTTTGTTTTGTTACTGTTTTTTATATGTTGCTTAATATATTGTATTTTCTCTATTTCTTTCTAACGTGGTTTTGCAGCTTAGCTCCGATTCGATTTTCTTTGGTAAAGATTGTTGCTCCTGTGACTCAACAATAATATTATTTGTCTATGTGCTAATATTGCTGTGAAATTTGCTGTCATTCATGTTCAAAAAACATCATTTGATATTGCTAACTTTTGCTAAAACTTGAAACATGATTAGGTGGTTCTTTCGGCTAAATTTTACTGTTAAACGGCTTTTTAATCATCCATAATATATTACGAGCTTTATCTTTATTTATAATTAATTATGCCACATAGCATCACTTGTTTGGGTTTTCCTTTCATCAAAGGAATTCTGTGGTTGATCTTATTATGACAAACCTCTTATATTTCTATAGACTATAATGAACAAAGAGATAAAATTTGAAGTCACATTCATAATTATAGAAGTGCTCAATATTTTACCTTCTTTAATTTCTTAGAGGGAAAAAAGAACATTTCATATTTGGAAACGCAAGCAATATTGTTGAAATTTGTTAGAAGGAATAGTCTATTTTCACTACAATATTTTCATCAAGTTTTTCTTGACATGAATTTCATCAACAAAATTGCTATTCACATTAACATTTTTGTAAATGTGGCAATATATATATATATATTAAGCAAGGATACGGATAACATGGGAACCTTGATAACCAAATATTTGTCCCCGATTGAAGTGAGTGCCAAAACATCGCTTGTTCATTATTACATAGATATTTTGGTTCAAAATGGAGGCTGGGTTTGTTAGAGCGTCCCAATCGGATGTTCTCCATCGTGTTGATGAAGAACACAAGACAACCATTGGGAGCAACAAAATAATTGTTCTTCTTTTATTCTTAGCTTATACTTCCTCCGTTTTGGATAAATGTTCTTAGTGGATAAAACATAAGAATTAAGAAATATAATTAATGATGTGCTGTAAAATGTATTCTGACAATAATATCCATAAATATTAATTGAGTTCAACTATTTTAAATAATTGGGTTTTTTTGGGATGTGTTACATTAAATAAAACTTTAAGGGTATATTAGGAAGAATGATGGATAATAGGTAGATTAAAAGTTTTTAATAAGATCAGTTGGAACATCCAAAATAGAAAGTATGAACATTTATCCGGGACGGAGGGAGTATTCTTCTTTGAGAACAAACAAGAACAAAATTAGAAGAAGAAGGCCAAGCAACATGTGCAGTGGGTGAGCAGCACGAAGGGCTGTGGAGTGCGCTTGTAGTCCATACAGAGCAAGAGGCATGATTTAAAAAAGGAAGGTCTGAAGCTATTGTCAGCTACTTTTGTTGACTTCTTTCTTTATTTTTTTTTAATTGATAAATGCACCAATAAATTTATAAAAAAATATATGTTTTCTTTTTTTTTTTTTTGTTTTTGTTTTCTTCCATCATTTTGTCTCTTTCTTACCGAACCACTTTTGCATATAGCAATTTTCTTATTTCAATCACAAATCACGTTGTAATTGGTTGTAATTTTTACCCACATCAGCTACATGTAACATGATAAGGCAAATCATGCACATGAGTAGGATTTTTCGATAAAATATTCATTTGATTAAAGTTTAAAACTATCAAACAAAGCAATTTCCCCCTTTGTTCCATAAAAAAAAAGTCTATGTTTGAAAAATTAAATAATTAAGAGACGTATTAGTAGTATTGGATCAGTTATTTGTAATTACAAAAATATTTAAATACAGTCAAAATATTATAGTATACGTGGAAGGTAAAGTTGAAAGAATACGGAGATTGTAGTCATAATTTTTAAAAATAGATTCTCAAAATAAAACATCCAAAAATAAAATAATAGAGTCTTTACATATAACGGAAGGATTATCACTGATTGCGAAAAAGAACCAGTTATAAATTCATGGGGGCAAATGTATACTCGTTAGTGACTGATTTTGTAGAATAAAAGAATATGCTAAAGTTGAGTTTTGAGTTTTGACCATATAAAATCATGGATCGTATACCCACATAATTAATCAAGTTTTACATTTCAAGTTTAAATAGTTTTTTGGTTCATAGGTGCTAAATACAACACCTCTAAAGAACCTCTAGGAAGAAATCCACCTCGCGGGTGTCGGACCTCATGGAAGAAATCCACCTCGGGGTGGTGGACCTCATGAAAGAAAAAAAAAAATTTATAGCAGGGTCAAAATAATATTTTTGTCAAATGAGTATTGTATTTAGCATTACTCAGTTTTATTTTTATTTTAAAATTTTTTTTTCTTGTTATTTTACTCTTGCGGATGACTGAGAAGATCAATATGAAATGATTCATAATTATGAAAAGTCTAGTAAGAAGAAAAGGAAAAGGTAAAAAAGATAAGGAGAAAGTGACCACGCGAATAACCTAAAATGGATCAAACTCATCAAAGTGAACTAACTAGTGAAGATGGCACTGTGCTAGACTAGAGTCTTGAGTTTCTATTCCCAGTTGTAAAATTATGATGATTGCAACTTGCAACTTTGCAATCTCTCTCCCCCAGTACACAGTGTATTGTGGACCCCTCGGCATGCATCGCCCTCCGTTTCAGCTGTTTAATGGCTGGCTCCCTCCTTTCCTTCCCTTTCTCAAGTGGTTGCTCAATTAGGAAGCCTTCAGCCGCGCAATCCACTCCGTGATTATGCCTATGATTTTATGTGCCTCTCTCGTCCATTTCCAGCCGTGTAATGCTAGAACCAATTAATGTGTATTTAATTTTATGTATAATATAATATTATATTTATCTTAAAATAATTATTATTTTAATAATTTGCATGCAGGTTAAAAAAAACTTACATAAAAACTCATATATTTTTATTTAAGTTTATTTATTATAGATAAGTTGCATTAATTTTTTTTTCTTTACTCTTAACAACCCTCATTAATAAGAGTAATAAATAAGGACAGTTTTGTTAAAATATGAGCAAATGTTTCTTGAAATCCTATAATAACAATTATTTTAGGACAAAAATTTTTGTTAAAATAACAATTATTTTGGGCTCCATGCCTAAATGAGTATTCAATTCTGTATAAGTTTACCAATTTTAACTTTAGCACTTGTCATATCTTTAAACTTCAAATATTGTACGTGGAGATTAAGGATATTAATTAATATACGAGTAATGCTATGAGTATCTAAAGAGTATTAATTTTTTTGCAACAAATGATGTGTCAGCTAATGTGGCAATTGATGTAATGCATTAATTATAATTTTTACTTTTATTTTTTGTACCGCATCAGCTGACAAGCAAAAAATTTGGCACTCTTTATGTATCCATAGCATTACTCATTAATGTACATATACTATTAAAATATTCTAAAAACAACTATTTTAAATTTTAGTAAAGAAAATAATGGAGTAACTTTTAGGGTAAATTACAAAGAACCCTCTCAACTATTAGTCAAGTTTTAGTTACCTCTCTCAACTACTAATTGAAGCAATGTGCCCCCTCAATTATAATATTTTTTAAATGACACCTTCTATTTAGGCACTGCTGTTTGAATTGACGAAATTTGTCCACCTAATACTCATATAACCATCTATACGTATTATTTTTACGATAATATTCAAAATAAAGATAAGCAATTGTTTTTTTAACCATCTTTTTGTATAAAGAGGGTCTTAGAGCAATAAATGTAATTAGTCAATTGAAACACTAATAGGGCTTTATTATTTTTATAAAAAAATATATTTAAAGATGTTCACATGAGTTTCGGGTGAACATTTTACCTCAACTCAAATGATAGTGAGTAAACAGAAGCTGTGATTAAGAAAAATGCTATAGTTAAGGGGATACATTGTTTTAATTGATAGTTAAGGTGGGCAATTTCAATCCAACCTATAGTTGAGGGTGAGTTATTTATAATTTACCCTAACTTTTATTATTATAAGTACACGTATTATATGGTCTTAGAACTGCATAGATCCCATATGCGCCTCCCATTTATCACACACAATCAAGAATTTCCACCACACTCGCTCATCTAAAAGATCATAAGTCCAAATTAAACTGCCAATTCCTCATCATTTCCAGCTACAATGAAAGCCCCATTTTCATTCTATTTTGGCATTTACACAATGAATTCAATATTTCTTGTCACTTTGTTTGCATTTTATATGGATTATTAGCCACACAATTAGTGGGAAGTATTTCTTTAATGTCCATCAAAAAGAAAATGTTTACATCACATGCTTTAGAACAATTCCCACTTGGAAGTAGTTAAGCAAAGAACAAGTGACTGATTTGATAAAGAAAATACTTTTTCCAGTCACAAGATGAGTGTTACTCACTCTGTTCAACTCAAAGAGTCCACGTTTGAAAATTTTAATTATTAAAAGATATATTAATGTCATTGAATTTTGTCATAATTACAAAAATAATTGAGCACATTCAACATTCAAGATGATTAGAACTCAAGTAGAAGGTAAAGATGAAAGATTATGAAAAGTATAAGCATAATTTTTTGAAAGTGGACACTTTAAGTAAAAAATCTCAAAATATTATAGTGGACTCTTTGCCTAAAACGGAGGGAGCATTTTTTTGAAAAATTTGTCATAAAGTAAGTGTTTCGTTTTGTATAAATTTATTTAATTCATCGATGCTAGCTATCATGTCCTACGGTTCACTTGCAATATTATAACATGAACATTAAGACCATTAATGTATATGTGCGACTAAAATGGCTCCAAACCTACTATCACATTTTCTCCCTCATTAAATCTTTACCCTACGTTTGTTCTTGTAAAAGGAATGTCAAATAAAATAACAAGGACACATGTAAAAAGAAAATTGTGACAAAGAGCGTGAATCGTAATAGAAAATTTAAATCCTACTAAAATAATCTAAAGAGATAATTGCAAAATAAACCATGTACTAGTTTCGAGATTTTAAATTAAACGATGTGTTTATTTTTTTTTCAAATTAAACCTTAACCTATTTTTTTAATCGAACCTTCCGTCAGTGTTAAGCCAACTAACGGAAAGGCCGAGTTAGCGGATGACGTGGATCCTACGTGGTTTAGGCGGGGAAATAAGAATTCTATCCCGCCAAAAGTATTTCAAAATAAACCCTGTACTATTTTTAAATTTAAAAAAAAAAACCCTGTACTATTTTTAAATTTCAAAAAAAAAACTTACAGTTGACGAATTTTCAAACCAAACTATGACATAATTATTTTTCTAAAGGTAATATATTCATTTTCATTTAAAAAATACAGGGACCATTTGTAAAATCGTATTATGCCAATTATGACATAATTATACTTGTTACATAAATAAAAATTAATATATTTTTATAAATTATTTCATAAGTGATACCTATATATATATATATATATATATAATTTCAATTCCCTCAAAGTACTTTATTTCATCTTCAATTCGATGGAAAACTGCTTTTAATTTGGGAGATTTAGGTTGGCTGCTGTAACTTGACCAAAATTCAGGGAATTAAATTTTAAAAGTGTTTGTGTCAATGTGGTGGTGTTGATGGCGATGTTGTTTGGTTTAGTGTTTTATGGAGGGTGGTTTTTAGCAACCGACTTGTTCTTGCCGCAATCGGTAGTAATGGAGTGGCGGAGAGAGATGGGGATGGTGGTGGTGGTTGAGGGAGGTGGGGAGGGGAGCGGTGTTGAAAGAGAGAATGACGGTGGCGGTCGAATTCGGAGAGAAACGGGGCAGATTTAGGGTGACACCGATTCGGGGGGATTAAAAGAGGTAGGGCGAAATCGATTCGGTGGAGGGAGAATGAAGATAAACATGATGAGGAGGAGATTTCCTTTAAAATAAACTACTATATAAATAATTAGAATTTGTAACGAAAATAAAAAAAAATTATGTTGTGTATCTGTGTTTTGTTTCTGACAAAGGGGGAAGGAATTATTGAAGAAATAGGGGAGGGAGAAAGAAAGGAACTGAGTTTGGGAGGGAATGGGAGGAAGGAAGAAGAAAGGAATTGGGTTTGCCTTATAATTAATGCATTTGACCATTATCGTATCAAACCCAATAAATTTTCTCTCTTCTATCTCTTTCACCAAATTGCACAATTTTTCCCCGTTTTTTTTTAAAAGAAAATGACTATTTTACACTTGAGAAAAATAACATGGGAGACATGTGTGAAAATTTAACCGCAAAGAATTAATAAAATTGAACAAAAAGTGCAATTACAACAAATTGAAATGCATAAAAATTTAATTTTTTGAATTTCAACACAGGGACCAACCCCAAAATACCCAAAAAGTATAGGGACCATTTGGTTTGAAAATTCGTCAACTGTAAGGTTTTTTTTTAAATTTAAAAATAGTATAGGGTTTTTTTTGAAATTTAAAAATAGTATAAGGTTTATTTTGAAATACTTTTGGCGGGATAGAATTTTATTTCCCCGCCTAAACCACGTAGGATCCACGTCATCGCCAACTCGGCCTTTAGTTAGTTGGCTTAATGTACCACTGACGGAAGGTTCGATTAAAAAAAAAAGGTCAAGGTTTAATTTGAAAAAAAAATAAACACATGGTTTAATTTGAAATCTCGAAACTAGTACATGTTTTATTTTGCAATTATCTCATAATCTAAAAAACAAATATTTTTTTTTTATTTTAGTGACACACTAAAAATGATCAAATAAAAACAATGGCTAACATGATCAAATGAAAAGAAAGTCAAAACATATCTGCAGTAGTATTTATTATCGGTCCAAACCATTGCAGGTTATGAGGTTAAGCATATGAGGTTAAGCATATGAGATTACCTTAAGTAAAACCATGACCTACTACGTACTTATCGAGCCATAGCGTACTTTTTGTCATATCATAAGATCAAAAAGGGATTCATACTATTATTTTTTACACATCATTCATAAAAAGAAATAGATTTAAACCAGCTTAAACAGAATAAAGAGAGAAGTAAAGATATAGTATCAATTTTTTTTTTTATTTTTCAAATTATTAGTATTAATTATTGAGACTAATATTCTAAAAATTGCTAGGCGGGCACTATGCGCCAGAGCAGGGCCTAGTGCCTAGGGGCCTAGTCGGGGTCTATTTGGAGTCTAGCGGAGCCTAGAAATCGAGACATAATTACACATTAGGTCCATACCAAACCTAGTGCAACAATAGTAAATAGTTAAATATGACCAAATAAACTAAAAATAATGATTACATTACAAGATTAAAAGTTAAAATTAAAAATTAAAATCAAATTCTCTATCATTTCAAAGTGGAGGGAAGAAGGGAATACTTTAATAACTTGAAGGGGGAGGAAAAATACTTAGAGAAATATTTTAATAACTTGAGGGGGAGGGAAAATACTTTAATAACTTGAGGGGGGAGGTTGTCATTTTGAAAAGTGAATTAAAACCCTAAAACTAAAAGCTGACCGCATGTCTCTCTCTCACAATTCACAAAGTTTTCACAGACGCCTCTCTTTCTCTTTCTCTCACTATGAGATAGATGACGGAATTTCGACGCTGACGACAATCTCTCGCTCTCTCTTTCTCTCTCTCACTCTCTTTCTTTCTCACTCTCGCTCTCTCTTAATTTCTCTCACTCTCACTCTCTCTTTCACCTCTTCATCGGCATATCGCCTCCTTTCCCACCGTAATCAATCCAGCCATTTTGACTACTTCCAAGCTATGGATCTCAGTCACGTTGACTCCCCCTCCTTCAACGCCGAACTTATCTAAGCCTAGCTGTCCAGAAAATTGAAGACGTCATGCGTCGCTCTGCCCCTGATTGACTTCCCTTCCTCCCAGGTTCCTCATAATAGGTCACTCCTCGAGAAAACACGTACGACATCGCTCAAATCGGCTAGGCGTTAGGCGGCGCCTAGGCTGACTAAGCGGTAATTTTTTATGGTGGCAATTTTTTGTCCGATTTGGCCCTAGTCGCGACGTTTGGGGGGCGTCTAGAGCCTAGTCGCAGTGTTTGGGGGGCGCCTAGAGCCTAGTCGCGGCGTTTGGGGGGGGGGACTAGTGCCTAGGCGGGCACCTAGAGCCTAGTCGCGATATTTGGGGGGGTCTAATGCCTAGGCGGGCGCCTAGAACGATTTTTTGAACACTGATTGAGACAAAGGGAGTAGTATATGAAAAATAAACAATGATTATTGCAGAGGTAAACCCTTATTTTGGAATAAATAATAAATAGACAGCTAGTACTGTATTAGATTTCGAGCCATTTAATTTTGCAACAAAGATTTTATTTTTAAGTTTTAATTAAACTTTTGATCCCCTGTCCAAATCCAGACGACCTGCGCGGGGGAGCTTCATGGGTTAAAATGAGATACTCCCCAAGTCATACGACAACTGTCTACATTTTCTTTTTAAAATATCCCAATTTTATTGTACTATTTTCACATTTAAAAGAAATTAATAATTGAAGTTCTTATCCATCCTTATGAAAGATTAAATTAATGAATGCTGATTCAGGTTTGTGTAATAATTGGAAATAAATATGAAACCAAATATTTCAACCACAATTTAATATTTTTCCTTAAACAACATGAAAAGTCAAACATGACAATTTTTTGTTTTTCTTTTTTGGTAATCGGCAATTTAAATTTTTTTTTTTTTGAAGTAAAAAGGAAAATCTTTTGTGGGACTGAGGGATTATGGAGTAATGCGTAGATATATTGATATACAATTAAATATGGAGTAATGCTATATCTACAAATTTATGTACTCCCTCCGTCTCTAAATTATTGTCTAGGTTGACCCGGCACACGGATTAAGAAAACTCAATTGACTTAATTATTAATATTGGAATAGTATTGAAAAAGTGTGTTGTTTCCTTTAATGCCCATGTGTATGTGGCCCATAATTAAAGTAGGAAGAAAAAGTAAGGGTAAAATAGTAAAAGTGATGTTCTAAAAAGGAAAGTTTCAAACAAGACAATTATTTTGGGACGGACGAAAAAGGAAAGGAAGACAATAATTTAGGGACGGAGGGAGTAGTAGATTTGTTTACATCATGTATATGTTTCAAATACCATACAAAATTTTAATGTAGAGTAGATCTCCTATGAAATCATCTTACTGATCCTAATTCGTAAGACGGAGTCCTACTATTTCACAGCTCAACCCACCAATACACGGTGGGTCGGGTCAAGAGATTCGTCTCACATAAAATATCTGTAAGACGATTTTTTCTAAGTGTTTGCCTTTAATGTATAGTGCAAATGAATATTAGTTTTGCTAATAAGTGTCTCAACCACACTTGTTAAATTTCTATTATAGAAAAAAAAAGGTTGCATTAAAAATTATATTTAGCTTATTGAAAACTCTTTCCGATGTATAAAAAATAATTTTAAATATAATTGTCTAATTGAAAAATTATTTACAAGTGCAATAAGGACAATGTTGGCAATATCCTATACATTATTTTGTCTATGCAATGGTACGTAATTTATAACAACTTTAAATCATAGTAACAATTTAGGGCAACCATTAAATTGGATCCCAACTACTAACAATCAATTGCATCATAAAACTATAATATTGACTTCACAATTAGAAGTATTTAAGTTGAAGGACACATGTGTACCAAATTTCATCGAATTAGGGCGGCAATGGATTAATGTTGTACAGTCCCCATATATAATTGCTTACTTAACTGTGGGCGTACTGGTAAAGATTGGTACCATATCCATTGAGTTTTTTTCTTTCAGTCCTTTTTTTCTTTTTTCTTTTTTTAAAGTAGTTAGAGAACTATAATACTCCTAACATTTAACAAGTAATTAATGTAAGAGCGACTATACATGTGTATGTTAACGTTTAATTATAGAGTAGGTCTCCTGTGAGATCGTTTTATGGATCCTAAATTTATAAGACGGAGCCTCACTCTCTCACAGCTCATCTCACCAACATACAGTAGGTCGGGTTAAGAAAATCAGTCTTATAGAAAATACCTGTAAAACGACATTTTCTAAGTTCTTGTCTTAATTATAAAAGTTCTGTTAACATGAGTTTCTGTGTCACTCTTTAAACTATTAGTCTATTAGTAAGAAAATTGGATGTATTAAAAATTATTTTTAATGATTGTCAAAGTAATAAGTTTTTTAATTAAAAGATCTTAACAAGTGTATAGGGAGCACTAATTAGCAAGACTCTTATTAGAATAACATGGTAAAATTGTCATCAATTTTGTTAGGTTTACAACTTTTTCTATAACTATTGTTACAACTAAGTCTTAATAAAGAACAAAATTGTCTTTTTTCAAAATACATTTGCTTTTTATCAAGATTTAGTTGTAGCAATAGTTGTAAAAAAAGTTGTAAATCTAGTATTAATTTTTCAATTGACACACACACAAAAAAATATATATATATATTTATTTATTTAAACCAAACAATCACTTTCAATAATATAAATCAAACTTGGAAATTACAATCATCGTCCAAATGAAAGTTAATACAATCAGGAAATGAAAAAGATAATATGGGACAAGTTTGGGAAGAAGCTGCATGCGCCAAGGTGTGTGCAACTCGATTTGCTGGTTTCCTAATAAAAACGGCTTTGAGAGAAGTCTCTTTAAGGAGAATACTACGAAGACAGACACTAACTAAAGATCCAAATTCACTGAAATATGTCTTTAAATTGTTGAATGCATTCACGGTGATTTTCGAGTCTGATTCAATGACGATCGCATTGTTGTACCCGATCTTTAACAAGGCGAATTGGTTTCTTTCCACTGCAAACCCAGCATCAAACATTACACTTCACCGCACAGCACAGGGTCAATAGATTTACCAAACTAAAAAAGGAAAATGAATACGTTATTTTCCCTTGGCATAATAATAACATCATAACACTGTGTACTTGCTCGAACAAACTTAAAATAATTGTTTGTCAAAAAGGGGACCGCCACGGTCCCAAAGTTGACGGAAGTAACAAAGAAGTGCTAAAGTTGAAATTCCCAAATCACCCTTCAAATACATTTCCCGCGCTATTTTTATGGGTGTACTTGAAACAAAAAGTGATGAGATGAGTGTAAAATCAAAATACACACAGTCAGGAGATGATCATCATGATCCATCATATGGCCCCACCCTTCTTGCCGTGACTATTGTCGGGCCCACCTAGCAGCTACTTTTTTAAGAATCTATCTGTCCTCCATTACCCGTTCTGAAATGGGAAAATCTCACTCTTCGAGAGCTCTCACACTCCAGTCAATGAGAATACGAGAGAAAAAATTAAGATGATTTATCGATTAAGTAGCTAGAGGATACGTATTTAGTACCTACAAGAAGTCATTCTCATAAGAAAATGAAACCCCCACATTGCAATTGCTAAAATTCAATCCTTAATTCTATTCCAAATTTACTAACTTTTAATTAATTGAGCTACGCCGTGAGGCCGTCCTCCATTACCCGTAAATCAATGGTCCGGAGTCCCCCTCATCTCCTCTTGATTTCACAAAGATGCAAACTTACCCATATTTCTTCTTAAATTAACTTTTTTCTTGAAAATTGGCCATTTTCATACAAATGAGTCGAGCAATCTAATTAATAAATCAATTTTTGAAGCTCGAGTTTTAAGAAAAATGTAACTTTGAAAACCTTTTTGCTAAAAAAATAATGTACTAATACGGAGTACTCCCTTCGTTTCAGACAAAAAGTCTATTTTTATTTTTTAAAAATCAACATGTGACTAAATCAAATTAAAATTTTACATACTTTACTTATGTTTTAAGAAATAATATTTCAGTAATTAAAAACTATTTTAAAAATACTATAGATTACAACTTTCATAACTTTGTAAATCTACTAAATAAATGTTAATTATCGGTCAAATTTAAACTAAGTTGATAAAAAATAAATAATAAATAAACTATTTGCCTAGAACAAAGGGAATATTAATTTATTGATACGTAACTAAAATTACGATAAGTGCTTCCCTTTCTATCTAAATATAACTATCTAATTTTTTTTAAAAAAAATTGTCTTAAAATAAGTGTTTATTTTTATAAACTTACATTTGCTAACTATCATATCCTAATGTTTATTGCAATGTTATAACATAGACACTAAGGCCTCGATTGATAAATGAAAATTAATGGAATCGATTCCGTGAAATTGATTACTAGTAACGAGATTTCACAAAAATAGATGAAAATATTCTTTAAAAGTGTTTGGTAATATAAGGAATGTGATTACTAATGTAGTACAAATTTTTATTATATTGTTTGGTAATAAACATAACAACTTGGAATACAAAGATAAAATTAAGGCAATTGACAATATTACCCCAATGTAGACAAGTAGTTATTAATGACTTTCTTGATAAAAATAAGACATTTACGTTATTACTACTCCACAAAATAACAAGTTCTTCATTCTTTTTCAATTTTGTTGAAAATTTTAAATTATTCAACATCAATAAAATAAGAAAAACTTATTAAATTAAAATAAATAAATAAAAATTAATGTTATAATGAGACTAGTTCAAATAAAAATAACTTAAATATTTGAAACAAAATGAACAAATACTTGACCTAATAAAAAGAGCCGAAGAACAATGACAACGAGGAAGAGTAAAAAGGAAGAACCGTAAAGTAGTTGACACCAAATGAAATTATAAATATATAGCAAATACTTGACTTAATAGAATGATATTATTGTCCTTCTACATGGATTCTAACTATTAGGAATCTAAATATCACATTTTTTTATCAGGATTGTGATTTCTTAAATTTTAGTAATCAATTACAAGATTTTACTAATTCATTCATATTCTAAATATAATTTTTGCACTACCAAACGTTATTAATAAATGACATGAAATCAATTCTGCAAAATTGATTCAATTTCCATGTACTAATCGAAGCCTAAGGGCATTGCTATATATGAGCTACGAAAACAGGTAAAAAGTGGAGTTCTATAATCTTAGTGAAAAACTAAAATTAGACATGCATTATGGGACGAATAGAGTATCAAATAATACTCTCTGCACCCTAATTGAAATGATACATTTTGAGTTGTTTGGTCGATTTAACTAAATTATAGATAGATATTTAACATATTTTTACTTCGTTTTAACAAAACTATCTTACATAATTACCATTGAAAACTACACTAAAAAATGTAATCAGCGTGTTTCACAATTCTTTTAATTAAAAACTTCCAAATTCCCATCAAATATCCATTCAAAAGTTGGTTAAATTAATCGGCAAGAAAAAGTGTAACTTTTCAATTGAGATAGATAAAGTAACAATTTCATACATGACATTTATTTAATAATAAAATGCGTAAAAATGTAGATAAAGTATATATAGTATACCGTTTGAATTGACGAAATTTGTCCATTTAATATTTACATGAATATTTGTACGTATTATTTTTATGATAATATTAAAAAAGATAAATAATTATTTTTGATTTTTTTGACCATTTTTTTTGTACAAAGAGGGTCTTAGAACAATAAGGATAAAATAATCAATTAAAACAGTAATATGACATTATTATTAAAAAAAATAATTAAAAATAGTTGCATGAGTCTCGGGTAAGCATTCTACATCAACTCAAATGACAATGCCTAAACAGAAGCTGTAATTAAGGAAAATGCTATAGTTTGGCACATTACTTTAATTGGTAGTTGAGACGTACAATTTGAACCCAACTCATAGTTGTGGGGGGTTATTTGTAATTTACACACACACACACACACACATATATATATATATATATATATATATATATATATATGGGAGTATTCAATTGTTACTTCATCTCTCCAACTATCAATGGTTAATTTGTTATTGCTATATCAACCATTAGATCAAAAATCAAATGTTGAGATTAATTGCAATAAATGAGTCACCTATTTACAGTAATTACATTTTCCAACTATCTATTAAATTTTAGCCATCGATTTTTGATCTAATGGATAATAATAATAGTAATCATTGATGATTAGAAAAATGTAATAATCGTTTAAAACTCCCCCCATTTATATATATATATATATATATATATTATACGCTCTCTGTTTCAAAATATTTGTCGTTTTAGCTCAAAGAATTCGTTTCAAAATGATTGTCATTTTAGGTTTTTAATGCATGTTTTACTTAATTTACCCTTGTCTTTTC
The DNA here is from genome assembly GCA_016624345.1 of Platycodon grandiflorus. NCBI lineage: Eukaryota > Viridiplantae > Streptophyta > Magnoliopsida > Asterales > Campanulaceae > Platycodon > Platycodon grandiflorus. The sequence goes on from CM028361.1 coordinate 12,159,563, forward strand.
ACAAATTTTAACAATTATTCATCTCTTCATTAAATAATTTATTTTCTCCTAATAATTATTTCCTTTTAATTTATCTTTTCAATTATTCTTAGCACAAAAATTAAGATATTTAATAAGGGTATATTTGTCAACCTACAAAATTTATTAATACGTGTGTACAACTTTAAAACGACAATCTTTTTGAAACAGAGTGAGGACATTATTAGATAGGTAACAAACTATTTTTCTGTGCTTTAACTTTCATCCCAATGTCTAAAATTAAGCTATTCTCACAGAATTTGTAATTTTTAACTTCTCAAAATTTGTGAAGTTGGAATTTTTCTACCGAATATTTATAGACATATCTACAAATTTTTGCCATCAGCTTTTTAAGATAACCTTTTCTTAAAAGTAATGTTAAATGGGTCAATTTGATCCAACTAAAAAGTATTTATTACTCCCTAAATTTCATGAAAAAATATTTATTATGAATCAATAAATATAATAAATATTTTTTCATCCCTATATATTTATTGTTCACGAAAAATGGTACAATTTTCAATAAAAAGATACTTTAATAAAATATTTTTTCTTAAAAATTACAAAAATACTTTCATTGAACCAGATCAAATTGATCCATCAGGATTGTTTTCTTAAATGGAGCACCAAATGCCTTTGGATCAAATTAATAGCGGAATTAAGATGACTTTAACCATGAGATACTCCATCGTGATCTCAAAACATGGGGATGCCTTATTCTTGAACAATTTACGTGCTAGTAGCACAGTTTTGTCTACCATTTGTAAGATTATCAAAATTATACCGATAAAAATTAGTTTTCAAACGATAAAGATGTTACATGCTTACAAAAAAGGGGGAAAAGAAGAAAGAGAGAGAATGTTACTCTTACAATAGAATTAAAACAACATATTTTGATGTGTATAATTTTAAGAGTAATGCTATGTGCACCTAAATGTATACTAAATGTGAACTAAAATTACATTTGACATCTACTGCATCTCCTGATTGGTTAAATAATTTGTGGATCCTACCACTTAAAAGTCTTTGACCAACCAAAAGATGTTAAGTGTAATTTTAATACAAATTTAGTGCATACTTTAAGTGCACATAATATTACTCTAATTTTAAATTTAAAGTTTAGGTAATGCAACTCATTACCCACGCACTAAAGTTACACAAAGTTCACATTACTTGCATGTATGCTCAACACAAACTAGAAGGTGTAAAATAACATTTCTTCATTCTTAGAAGGGCAAAAGGCTAATGGTATAAATGTAATTCAACAAATAAAATTCAAATTCTCTCTATCAACCCTTCCGTGTATATATATAACGCCCAACTCTCATTCCATATTTAGACACTAAACAAACCCCTTCTAACATGCGCCAGTGGTGTGCCCGCCGTTACTCGGCGCCACCGGCTCCGTTTTTCCTCACCCTCACCGTACTCTCCCTCTTCCTTCTCATCCAACCGTCCACCGGTTGGCGGCCATGGCCGAACCAGGAATTCAACGCCACTGAGCTCGAATTCGGAGGCTCAAAGAAATACGAGGGCTCATCGGAGTTCGTCAAACTCCGATACCACATGGGTCCAGTCCTGACCGCCAATATCACCATCCACATCATCTGGTACGGCACGTGGCAGAAACCCCACAAGAGAATAATCCGCGAATTCATCAACTCCATCTCCGCCGCCGATTCAAGGACGCCTTCAATTTCCGGTTGGTGGAAAACCGTCCAGCTTTACACTGACCAAACCGGGTCCAACATTTCCCGTGCGGTTCGACTCGGCGAAGAGAAGAACGACCGGTTCTACTCCCACGGTAAGTCGTTAACCCGTTTATCTATACAGTCTGTTATAAAATCAGCGGTCACAGCCAAAACAAAACCGTTGCCCATCAACCCCAAAAGTGGGGTTTACCTTCTACTCACATCCGAGGACGTGTACGTCCAGGATTTCTGCCAGAATGTGTGTGGGTTCCACTATTTCACTTTCCCGTCAATCGTAGGGTACACATTGCCTTACGCTTGGGTAGGGAATTCCGGCAAGTTGTGCCCAGGTGTGTGCGCGTACCCCTTCGCCGTACCTGATTATATCCCGGGTTTGAAGCCGCTAAAGTCACCAAACGGTGAGATAGGTATTGACGGGATGATTAGTGTTATTGCTCACGAGATAGCGGAGCTGGCGACGAACCCGTTAGTCAATGCTTGGTACGCAGGTCAAGACCCAGTGTTTCCAGTGGAAATAGCTGATCTTTGCGAGGGTATTTATGGGACTGGAGGTGGTGGGTCCTACACTGGGCAGATGTTGAACGACAGAGATGGTGCCACGTATAATATGCATGGGATCAGACGGAGGTATTTGGTGCAGTGGGTCTGGAACCATGTTTTGAATTATTGCACGGGCCCTAATGCACTTGATTAAATTTCTTGTCATTTTGTATGGGCTGTTAGTCTTCGGAAAAGCCAGTGATTTTCATTTATTTGTACTTTTTAGATTTTTATTTTTGTACGTTTGGTGCTTGTTAATTAATTAATGTATAATTAGTGAAGTTCATTGAGCTTTCTTTAATACTGTAATAACTTTGGTATACCATTTCTGTATACAAATAATTGGCGCTTTATTGCTAGTTGGTGTTTGTCTTTAGCGTACTTTTGTTACTCAATTCGTCGTAATAAGTGTTTCTTGTTGATCTTATAATTTTTTTTCTAAGAGTTTTCTGATTGGGGCAACATTTTAAAAAATGCAGCATTTTTAAAATATATATTTTTTATAAATATATTTGGAATATTACTTTAAAATATATATATTTTTTTCCTAACACGGTTTTAAAACCTGCATTTGGGAAAAAAAATTGAGAATTCTTTTGTTTTAGAAACACGCTTTTTGCAAATAAGATGCGTTTTATATCTACGTTGTAGCCAAAATGCATAATTAAACGGGCTTCAATTTTTGTTGATCTTATAATTTGTTTTAGAAAAATCTTTGTTTCCCTATGTAATTTTATTACTTTTAAAATTTTCTTAAGTGGTGTTGAATCAATGAGACTCTTTTCATTTCTGTTCTCTCAAGTAATATAAGTAGTTTAGAAAATTGATTTAACAAGTCTTTTTATTAATAAAGCACAATTATTTTGATACCAAGGAAATACTCATTTAAAGCACAATTTCTACACTACTTTGCAACTCTGAATTGAGGATACAAGGAAAGCAATCTACTATGTCATTGTACTTTAATCTATCTTTAAATTTTGCTATGGTACTTTTTTTTAACATATTTACCATTGTAACTTAAAAAATTGGATAACAGTTAGAAATAATGGAAATTGCATCATTTTTTAAGATTACAATAAAAAATTATTCCCAAAAATAATAAAGTGGCAAAATATAAAAATTAGTTAGTTAAAATACAGTGGCAAAATAGATCAGTTTTCGATGATACAACTCTTCAAGTACAACCATAGTTTATGAATAATTTGGTATATAAATAAGGGTTTTGATGACCATATGTAATGTAGTTTCTTAAGAATTTTGTATTTAAATAAAGGTTTTGCAGACAGTGAACGTTTTAAGAACATTTTTCAAAACTTACAAAATTTCTGTTGTAATTCAAACTTGCCAATATCGATCTCACCAGATTTAACAATTTTGTCGTCGTTATAAGGCTTACTTTTCATCTTAATTTGTTTCCGTAGTGAAGGATATAAAATATTACTGCAAAAATCTATATTAGCAAGAGTGTCTTGTAAGGTGTAGATCTTGAACATCTTTTTTAATTTCTTTGCCAATATTTATGAAGATTTATTTATCCTCAACAAACAATAATCATATCATAAATTATGGAACCGGAAGTAGTCATGTTCCATTCTAAATTGCTTTTATTTATAAAACTCGAGCTTGTGATTGAGCAGAAATGAGATTTAAGAGACTTGGATTGCATTTAGCTGCAGTACGTTCAACATTCTTTAGTACGAGTTAAGTTTCATATGACCTAATTTTATTCTGATTAGGAATAGTTATTTAAAAAAGAGAGAGAAGATAAAGAGCATCTCCGATGCTCAATTCTTCAGTTAGACAATAATTACTCCTCATTGGGGGCAATTTTTAAAAAATCATTTTTTGCCCAAAATTTTTGCTGAGTTTAAAATAAAGTGGATGATTTGGTAATATAAAAATAAAGTAAATAATGAATAAAGTGAAAGATTTGGTAGTATAAAAAAAATTGTTTATATAAAGTAAATGATTTAGTAGTGCCACCCGTATAAAAATAGTAAAGAATGAAAATTATTAGGCCAAATTACAATTTTCCCCCCAAAGTATACACCAAATCCCAGTTTGCCACCCATATTTCGTTTTGTCCCATTACGGTACCCAATGTTACAATTTGTCCCATATTGCCACCTGGGATGGACGGACGTTAGAAAAATCCAGTTAAGTAGCACGTGGTCATTCACGTGCGGGGCAATTTGGTCTTTAGCTGTGTGGAGGTCGTTTTTTGTCACGGTTATATCATTTGCAACGACATCGAAGGCCCCCCCAAAGTAAAATCTCCTCTCCTTCGTCCCTCCTGTATTTGCAACGAAAGGAGAATTGAAGTGAAAAGCAAGCTGCATCAATGGCGGAAGTAGTATGCTACTGTGGTGAAACAAGTGTGTTGAAGACCTCGTGGACCGGAACAAACCCTGGGCGAAGATTCCTTGGGTGCCCTAACTATGCATATGTAAGTGCCTATTCAAATTTCAAAATTTTGAATTATGTTTACCCAATCAGTGATTGTATTTAGTTGTTTTCTTTCTTTTTGCTCTCATTTGATTACTTACAGAATAGAGGATGTCGTTACTTTGTGTGGCATGATCCCCGATGTGCCCTAGATCGTGTCGATTCCAAGTCTACTACATCTATCAATCATCACCAAAAAGAGATAAGGCAAGCGAAAATCAAGCGCGATAGGGAGCGAAAATGTTTAATTACTCTCTTGTTTTGGAGTTTTGTGCTTATTCAGTCTTGTTATTCTTGCTTGTTCTTGTTTGAAGGAAGGAGTTTGGACTCGTTATTTTGCTTATGGTGAATGATGGAAGAATTAGGGTTTGTAAAATTGCACTACTTGTAGTTTTGGATTATGAAAGCACCAATGTAGTTTTGGGTTATGAAATAGGTAGGTTTGTGAGGCAAGATGGTTTTGGCAGAAAATGTATATCCTTTTTTTTGCTTTTGGTTAATGGGGAAATGTCAATGACATTTTGATCTGTGAATGATCATGTATGTATTGGTGATGTAAACTTTCTGTTTATGGCAATGACAATCATAGTTTATGGGTTAAAATTTTTGCTTTTGTTCATGCCAATGTCAATGCTCTGTTTTGCCCTGTTTTGTTAGTAGGATATATACTTGGCTTGTGAGGCAAGATGTATTTGGCAGAAAATGAATATCCCTTTGTTTTGCTTTTGGTTAATGGGGAAATGTTAATGACACTTTGATCTGTGAATGATCATGTATGTATTGGTGATGTAAAATTTCTGTTTATGGCAATGACAATCATAGTTTATGGGTTAAAATTTTTGCTTTTGTTCATGATCAAGTTGGTTGTGCTCTGTTTTGCCCTGTTTTGGTTACTAGGATATATACTTGAATGCTCTGTTATTAAATGGGGAAATGTTAACATTGTATACTTTAATGCTCTGTGATGAAGCCAAAAAATCAGGGGAACCGGGGGTGCCGAATGGATCGTCGCAGTTCCGCGGATCTCGGATATCTGGCATGTATTTGTCTGCAAAAAAGATACCGTGAGAGGGGCGGGAAGGACTCCCGCCAAAACCCTCCGGCGTGTTCGTCAGTCTCAAGGCGATGTGAAAAACAGGACATATCTGCCAAGCCAAATGAGACGTACCTTGGACTGAGAGAGGAGGTGGCTATATATACTCATAGGGGCCGAGCCTTTATTTATTTTGGGCCCATTTACTGGAGTGAGGCCCATACAATTTGGCGGGTCCAGAATATGCACATCAGAAGCCCCCCACTCCTTATTCCTCGAGATTCACCTCGAGGGTGAGGAGTACCATTTGCTCATGTTTACCTTGGACCTGCCAAGATGCATCTGCTCGACCTAGGAGCATAACAATGATCCTTGAAATTAACTTAGTCATGTGCTCGTCACTCGAGCAACACATGACCTCAAACATTAATTAAGGAAATCAGCTCGACCTGTGAGTGTAACCATAGTCCTTAAAATTAACTAAGTCATGTGCTCGTTACTCGAGCAACACATGACCTCAAACGTTAATTAAGGAACCAACTCGACCTGGGAGCATAACCATAATCCTTGAAATTAACTAAGTCATGTGCTCGTTACTCGAGCAACACATGACCTCAAACGTTAATTAAGGAACCAGCTCGACCTACGAGGTTAGCTTTTAACCTCAACCTGCGAGTTCCACTCGAGCGGGGAGAGTATAATCTACTCAGCCGCGAGTTCCACTCAAGCGGGGAGGATGTAATCGACTCAGCCGCGAGTTCCACTCAAGCGGGGAGGATGTAATCGACTCAGCCGCGAGTTCCACTCAAGCGGGGAGGTTCGTTTGTTTTGACCGTTACTTAACGGAGCTTAACCGATAGTGGATGGGCCCATTGGCAATTGTTCTTCATTAAAGGGTCAAGCTGTAACTTCCCATCAGTCAAGGGACCAAGATGTAACTACTCTGCAATTGGAGGGACCATATTGTAGCTCTTCAGCATTGAATGGACCACGTTGCAATTACCCGTAGTTAAGAGACCAAGCTGCAACCCTTCCAATAAATGGGCCATGTTTATAATTGCCCATAGTGGAGGCCAAGCGTAACTCCTCGGTACTAAATGGGCCATGTTGTAGCTGGCGAGTAATGGAGGGCCAAAGCGTAATTGTCCTGTTAATGGGCCAGGTTGTAACCGATTAGCCTTGAAGGCCCTTTTGTAACCGACCAACAATTAAAGGGCGTGTGTAACCGCCCATTATCCCCACGATTTTCATCTTACGCGTAAAGCGTAACTTCTTCATCTCCCCGGTCTCTTCTTCGTCTTCTCCGGCGCGCCGACGACAAGCTCATCCCTTCCCCTTTTCGGCGCGGTGCGGCGTCCATTAGTGGCGGTTTTCCGTCTCTTCCGCCTTGACATAGTTTGCATAACAGCCATGCCATGATCGCCGGCTCCGTTTTGGCATTTTACACGAATATTGCAAAATCTTCGAAGGCAAGGAGGAAGCTCCGGTAAAGCGATCGAGCTTTTGCGGATCGAAAGTTCTCGGGGCACTCCGTAATCCGAATCCATTCCTAACTCTGTCTCGGTTTCTTCCGGTCTCGTCGCCACCGACGCCATCTTCTTGCCTTGGTGGGGATCGAAATGGGACTGCGGCTTGAGCTCCTCTTGGCGGGATGATCGTGGCGTCTAGTTTCGCACCATGTCTCTGTCTTGGCAACGCTCCCTAACAATGCACGCCAATGTTTGCTATAATGCCCAACTCAAAGTTTGTTTTCGTGCTCCCGTCTTGGCCAAATTCGCTAATAGTATTCTTTGTGGTCGCCGAAGTAAACCATTGTAGGGACCCACGACATCACCCCGAGCGATTCGTTGTACACGAAATCAAGACAGTAAGTAGATTGGATTTGGTGTGCATGGTTTCTTGGAGTGCCGAGTAGTTTGAAGATGATGACTTGCAAGCTCCAACAATTGTTGTGTTTTCTCAGTTTTCACCAATTTTGCACAACCCCACCCACGTGTCTTGCCGATTGCTTGGCCTTTTGCTATGTGCTTTTTGTTGAACATTTTGTCCCACTTTCTCTTTCCTCCCATGCTAAAGAATATAATTCACATGGTAAAGAATGAAGCTTGAATTTACCTTTCCATGTCCCAGACACAAGTCTTGAAAATGCTTTCCATTTCTTGCTTCTTTTTTTTGTTTTTTGTGATTAGATTTCTCTTTTCCTTTCTTTCCCGGCAACGGAACCAACTAATGAAGCCAAAAAATCAGGGGCACCGGGGGTGCCGAATGGATCGTCGCAGTCCCGCGGATCTCGGATATCTGGCATGTATTTGTGCAAAAGATACCGTGAGAGGGGCGGGAAGGACTCCCGCCAAAACCCTCCGGCGTGTTCGTTAGTCTCAAGGCGATGTGAAAAACAGGACATATCTGCCAAGCCAAATGAGACGTACCTTGGACTGAGAGAGGAGGTGGCTATATATACTCATAGGGGCCGAGCCTTTATTTATTTTGGGCCCATTTACTGGAGTAAGGCCCATACAATTTGGCGGGTCCAGAATATGCACATCACTCTGTTTACACAAACTTGGTAACATTGTATTGTACTTAAATAGAAATTACAGAGTATATATCATTACATTTGCAAAAGAGATGATGGTCCTTGATACAAAAGGCCACTTAGTTTCATAAATACCAAAAGAGATGGTCCTTTCTACAAAAGGCCACTTAGTTTCATCTACTTAGTTACAAACTACACACTCAGTTTCATAAATAACAAACTGTGCAAAAACACTTTAAACACTTGAAGTGTTTGGCAACACTTCAAGGCAAATCATTCTCCACTCAGTTTCATCTACTTAGTTACAAAATACACAATCAGTTTCTGTTCTTTCCAAACTGTAATCAAACATTTTGTACATAGCAACACTTCAAGGTAATTCATTCTCCACTGATTCACTATGCCCTTGTCTATTCCCCATCTGCCCTTGTCTCTGAATATGGATTTGTTCACCCTATTTGAACAACAACATTAGTAATCTTAAGCATATATATGTATTTTTTAAACAATCAATGACATAATAAAAAAAAAGTAATTATATAACACTTACAGTGGATGTCATAGTAGAGTCTTGGGATAAAGCTTTAGGAAACTGAAGTGGTCCTCTCTTAAACTGTAACATTAATTGGATATTCTTTTGTTAAAAAGAGTTGGCATTCAATAAGAATTTAATTCATTAATACTCATTGTTGTTGGACAATCTTGGGAGAAAGCTTGTGGAGTCCCAGCTGGTCCTCTCATTGCACTTTTTTTGGTCCTTCCTGGACTTTTGTACTCACCATCAGTATTTGATGTTCCTCCCATGATAGCTTTCTTCTTAACCTATGACATAACCATTCAAAATGTAATCTAGTGTTGTAAGAATCATTCAAATTAACACATTAGGGCAATCAGACTTACTCTTATTTGAACTTGACTTGTTTTCCTGGTTGGGTTATCATTCAAATCAGAACATGCACTTGAAGTCTTACTTATCTGCAACAAAGATAAACATTTTGTACTCACCATCAGATAAACATTTTGTTTTCAACCAAGATAAACATTTTGTTTCAATAAATAAGTAATACACTTACAGGTTCAGCCTCTGTTCTTTCTTCATTTGCAGCCTCTGTTCTTTCTTCAGTTGCAGCCTCTGGTGGTGGTTTTTTAGGACAAGTCCTAGCATTGTGGTACAATTCACCACAAATCCTACACTTTACAGTGTCCTGGTACCTCCTCAGTTTGTTGGGTTTGCCTTTACTCTCATCCAACTGCCTTATTCTTCTCCTTTTGGGCCTCCCAGGCATCTTTTTATCATTTGGTTTTGGAGGGTGAAGTTCTAGGTCGATTTTAGGCCACAAGTCTCTGCCCCTCATAGGAAGAACCATGTGTTCATAAGCCTTCATATAGGTGTCCTTCTTGTAACAATCAGCCACATAATATTCAGGATCAAGTTGGTTGTGATTTAAGGCAGAAATTGCATGTGGGCAAGGGATACCTGACAATTGCCACTTTCTACAAGAACATACTTGAGTATTCAAATCCACATCAAATTGGTCCCCATACATCCCTCTGACCTGGTACTTTCTAATCCCAGCCCACACTGTGATGAACCCATGTGCTTCCCCTTTGTATTTCTCCAACTTCTTTTTTATCCTTGGACACACTAACCCTTGATATTGTCTCATTTTTTCCCTACATTTCTGCAACCTTGACATCATGTACATTCTAATCCACTCAAGCAACTCTAAAATAGGCTTACACCTTGCTCTTATAATACAAGAATTGAAAGTCTCACAAAGGTTATTCAAGAGCATATCACAAAGACTGACCGTTGAAAAAAGCCCTGCTCCAGTGTGCAGGTGTTTTCCCAGCTAGCCAATCATAAGCCAATTGACTTTTTTGCTTCAATTTCTCCATCTCAATGCTGAAATTTTCAACTGTTAAGGCTTTAGCACAGGCATACAACTGTTTTTTCAAAGCAACACCCCTAAATTGCAGTTTGAAATTATCATGAAGATGTTTCACACAAAATCTAATTTCTGCATTAGGGACAAGAGCATCAAGGCTAGGAACAAGGCCTTTTTGCTTGTCAGATATGAATGTCCAATGGTGTGAATTCACACATTCTATATCTACCAACAAAAGTTCCAAGAACCATGACCAAGACTCTCTGTTTTCTCCCTCAACCATGCATATGCCAATGGCCACATCCCATTGTTAGCATCTACCCCAACAGCTGAAAGTATCATCCCTTTGACTGGTCCCTTCAAGAAGCAACCATCCAACCCAATAACTTTCCTACATCCATCTAAAAATCCTCTTTTCAAAGCACCAAGGCATACATATATTCTCTTAAACATAGGCTTCCCATTTTCATGGTCACAAAGGATCTCAACTGTTGTTCCTGGATTAGATCTAATCAATTCTTCCTTATAGTCCCACAATGCCCCATACTGTGCATCAAGACTAACCTCAGCATTTTTCTTTGCAAACTGTAGGGCCCTGTAAGCACTACTCCTTGAGACTTGAATCTCAAGCTCCTTCCCAACAGTATGAAAGAATGACTCTGCTGGCCATGTAGGGTTCAATTTGTATCTTTCAGATTATCTCTCCCCAATCCACCTTGAGTTTACACATTTATTATTCACCACCTTACTACAACTGTGGTTGTCAACAAAAGTCCTAATTCTGAAAGCATGCCTCTCACCACCTAATTGTGAAGCATAGATATACCATGGACAACCCTCCTTACACTTGGCACTTACCTTCACTCTATCATTCTTCACAAATCTAATCCCCTTTCCATTTTTCACTGCATAATACCTCACAGCATGCTTGAATTCTTTACTGTCAGCAAATTGCATTCCTAGCTCAAACTTTGGGTTAGCCATATCTGTTACAGGGTTAAATTTTTTAAACTTGGGAATTTTTTTCCTTCCCATTAACTTCCTAGGGTCATCATCATCAAAGTCCTCTGAACCATCAAGGCTATCTAAGTCATCAGAATTATCATTCTCATATTCTGAGTCAACATTAAAGTCATGTACAGGGCTTTCCACATAAGACACTACCTTTTCCTTTCCCTTTGCTCTTGCTCTGTCATTCTGTGAACATGCTACTTTTTCCTTATCTGGTTCTGGTCCTCCTTCATCATCTTCAATCTCATTAACTCCAGTCAACTCTCTATCAGAAATTTCTAGATCAGTATCACTATGGCCATATGCACTACCACTATAACCTGAACTATTATCACTATCTAAAATATCAACACTCTCAATCTCCTTTCTAACTCCCTGATACTCCTCATTGTGCTTACAATAGATATCAACTATGTTATTATTAGGATTAATACATTTGACCATTTGCATAATAGCCTCATCAGTTGACATAAGCACCAATCCTGTATCCATTTCACTACTAGGAAATATATAGTAGTAGCTAGCATAGTCTTTATACCCTAATCCCTTGTAAAAATTATCCACCACTGTCATTGAAACTCTATCCTTATTCAATCTAGTGATTGTTTCTACTTCACAACCTAAATACAGAGTCTTAGGGTGGTAAACAAACTCACCACCATGATGAAACCTAACAGCAAACCAGTCTTCATCTGGATTTGGAAAAGCACACAAACAATGGAAAAAAAAAACATTAAAAGATGGGCAAAAAAATTAAAAGATGCCAAACACTTTACAGAAACAGTGGGGACCATTTTCACATAATATTGTCCCTCCTTATGCCACACAAAGAAATAAAGGAAAAAATTAAAGAAAACAATTGGTCCCCCCAGTCAGAACATCAAGGCATAGAAAGGAAATAAATTTGTTTACAAAGTCATAAGGGGACAAAGTCAGATGGGGACATATGCGCATGTACAATAACAAAAATTTGAATTTTTTCAAAGCATAACCTAAATAAATCGAACAATAACAAAACACACACGTACTCTAAAGTCACACACTAGTATATTCAAAGTTTAACTATAGCTCATATGCGATTTCAGAAAAAATAAAGGCCAAAATTGCAGACACATCTTATTTATAAGACTAACAATAATTATACATTAAGAAAACATACCATCAAATGCGTGAGGATCTTCGTCTTGTACAATAAATTGAGCTTGCGAAGCCTGCGATTGTTCTGATTGTCCCTTCCTAGGAATCGTCATAACGCCTTCAATCACTTTCAACAATCGCGTTTAGATTCAACTCAAATTTGTGCATTAAACCCTAACCCTAATTTGTGTTTTCTCCTCTCCCAAATTTCTCTCCCCCAAATCTCAAGTCTGAAAAAGCCCTTGACAAAAAACGACCTCCACACAGCTAAAGACCAAATTGCCCCGCACGTGAATGACCACGTGCTACTTAACTGGATTTTTCTAACGTCCGTCCATCCCAGGTGGCAATATGGGACAAATTGTAACATTGGGTACCGTAATGGGACAAAACGAAATATGGGTGGCAAACTGGGATTTGGTGTATACTTTGGGGGGAAAATTGTAATTTGGCCAAATTATTAGAAAGTTCAATTTTTAAAGAGAAATTTTTTTAAAATTGGGAAGCTGAGTGAGACCCCCACTAAAAATTGAGGAATAATTTTTGAACATCGGAAGATGGTCTGAGAAAAGAAAAAGAAAGTCTGAGATGCTGGAACATTTAGTCTTTTTACCCTCTCCCCACCCCCACTCCCCTATTCATGAACTTTAACCAATGACGTCTTACCACATAGGTAAATAAAGTCGCTATTCAATAACATCAGTGATCTATCATTCTTGTGCAGTACTTTTGGTAATCCCCATGAACGGTGAGCAAGTTTTGTCTAGGCATGACAATGGATATGCATCAGATGAAATCTTATTTTGTCAACTCAATGTAATAATTTGACGGATTATATGTACCTTAATTTATATCTAAATTCTTTAGTAGTTGATATATTTAAAAAATATCCAATTCATCCAAAAATTTTGTTAATAAAATTTTATGACTAAAGTAAAATAAAAATTATACTCCACTACCAACATATAGTTATGATTTGTGTATATATTATACATGTGTATAATAATAAATACTCTCTCTATTCCTAAACTATTGTCTTGTTTGATCCGGCATACAGATTAAAAAAAATATTTGACTTTATTATTAATATTAGTATAGTATGTAGTTTGTTTTAATACTCATGTGCATGTGACCCATAATTAAAATAAGAAGAAAAAAAATGGTTGTCCTAAAAAAAAAAATTTTTAAACAAGACAATTATTTTGAGACGAACAAAAAAAGAAAGCAAGATAATAATTTAAGGACGGAGGGAGTACGTTATTTTTGGATCGGATCGGGTTCTTAACGGATCAAATATAGGTAAATTCATATTCGATTCACTAAGTAAACAAATTATCGGATTCTGATTGAATTCGAGTTATTGGACTATTACACAAATTCATATTTGAAATTTTTCATCGAATTTGGGCCAAAATCCGATCCATTGACAAACCTAATTTTTCTGTTTTTGTTTTGTTTTTCCTTTTAAGTAGGGCTAAATGAATCAATTTAATTAAGTTCAAAAACATTTATTACTCTCTAAACTAATTGAAAAAAATATTTTCACCCTTCCTATATTTATTGTCCATGGAAAAGGGTGTAATTTTAATATAGTAAAATCTGTATCAGTAATCAATTATGCATAAATTTTAATATTATAAAAAAAAATTAAGGCAAAATATACTACATATAAATATATAATATGTGCACATGTTAGTTTTTGGTTTTTCTTTTTTCAAAATAAAAAATAAAAAATTTAATATGTGCCCATGTAAAAACACAAATTTATACTCTCTCCAATTACACCCAAAGAGTTTATATTTAAAAATTTTAATTCTTAATAAATACATAAATATCAATAAAATTGGTTCTAATTACAAAAATATATATATGCATAGTCAAGAAGTTTATATTACAAATAGAGAGTAAAATTAAAAAGTTCTAAAAATTGTAAGCATAATTTTTGAAAATAGAGTCTTCAAATAACATATTTCAAAACAGAATATTAAACTCTTTATCTAAATAGATGGAATAGTAATTTTTGTTTAAAAAATTTATCTTTAGTGAACTTTTCAGTGTTGCTCATATGAGGTGAACCGATTAATAGTAAAAGTAAAGTAAATTAGGGAAAAAAAAATTGTAAAAGTAACACTAAAAAAAGAAAAAAAGAATTAAAAAATTGGGTTTTTTTTATCAAATATTTCAAAATAAGATAATAGACTCTCTTTGATAAGGTAGAGGGTATGTTTTCTTTTCACTCAATAATTAAGTTGATAATATTAATATTTGTTACTAAATGTGTAACTAAGAGCATCTCCAATGCAAATGTGAATGTGAAAAAAATTAGGTGACACCTAAAATTTACACTTTTTTCAAAAAAAAAAAAAAAACATTCAAATATAATTGTGGGGGAGGGTTGGAAACATTGGTTAGTAAATTTTTGATATTAAATGTAAATTGTAGAGAAGGATGTGAGTACAAGAATTTTTTTCCACGTCCTCCTCCATAGTTTGAATTAAATATCAAAAAATCAAAAATCTATTAACGAATAAGAAACAATTTAATGAATACATAATATCCACAATTTTATTTTTTTAAAATATATAAATTCTAAATAACACTTAATTTTTTCTATATTCTCGTTTACTGTTAGAGATGCTGTAATACATTCATTGTCAAGTCTAAAGTCAAAACTAGTAGTAGGTAGTAGTACAACTAGTTTTTGGGACGGAGGCAGTAGTAGGAGTTATTGGGATTTGAGTCTATCAGGCTTGTGGTCTAATATACCTCTTACTTCTATTCCTACTTTATTTCCTTTTTCTTTCTTTTATCAACAAAATAGTATTACTCTACTAGTAAATAGTAATTCCGATGCTTTTGTAGTTAAAAACTTTATCTAAAGTGGCACGTCTTGTAAGTTGTAATGCATTAAAGCGGCATAAATAATTTCCAGTATTCACATTTCACACGGGACTTGCACAAAACCCAACACCTCAGATTCTTGTCAATGCTAAATATTTGCATGGAAAATTAAGTTAATTTATGAATACTATCTATTTTATCATTATATTTTACTCCATCAGTCCCTAAATTATTGTCTTTTTTTTTTGTTCGTTCTAAAATAATTATTTTATTTAAAAGTTTTTTTTAAGATAATTTTTTTATCATTTTATTCCTACTTTAATTATGAGTCACATGCAAATAAACATTAAAAAAAACCAAACACTATACTAATATTAATAATCAAATCAATTATTTTTTCTTAATCCGTGTGCTAGGGACAATAATTTAGGGACAGATAGAGTAATACATATAAAAATATGATAATTATACATGAAAAATAATTTTAATCATGAGATAATCTTCTTGTTGTTTATCACATGCCGACGTAAAATTTAATTTTTTTTTTATATATAAAGTCAATTTTATAGTTTCAATTGAAGAAAAGTTGATGAAATTTAGTCGATTCTCCTTCCAAGAAATAAAATGAAATCTTCCTTTCAACAAATAGGTGCTCATGTCTAGATTGCATGGGTTAACGAATTAGTTAATTAATTAAATTTATTTTAAAAATCAGACTTAATTTTATCCTTTTCACCCTCCAATATTTAGTACCAAGCAGTATCATCTCCAATGCTATCATCTAGTTTTTCCTACGCGACATATTTAAACAAGATAACCACTTTCGTATGTGACAAAAAATAACATTATTTTAGAGAGGTTTGCACTAGAGAAGTTTTTTTTTTTTAGAAAAATTTATCTTTCCTAGGTGTCTAAATTGGAGAAGCTCTAAAGATGTCCCAATTTTCGCAAAATGTTAGGGGTTTGAAATCAAGTAAAATTATGTTACGGAAAAAAAAATAATTTGACACGCTCTTGGTCCGTCCAGATTACAATGTAACATCTACATTTACGTGCTGTTTGAGGAGAAATAAAAAATAAAATGTCGCCAAGTAGAATTGACATAGAATCTAAAACCCTCGCTAAAGACCACTTAACCAATTAAGTAGACAGACTCCTTACAATACAAATAAAAATGCCACCGAAAAGTAAGCATTATATATAATAATAAACTGCAACTAGGAGCAATCTGGGAATTATTAATAGTAACAGAAAACAAGTTTTGTTTATGAGACGATGATCAACAAGAAAAGAATCCACTCACTTTAATTAATTAGTCAATAAAGAAAATGAAAAAACCGATCGAGCAGAAAAGCAGCAGCGGCGCGCCTAAAGGCGTTTTGATTTATTATTATTCTTTGACCAACAACAACAGCTTGGTGGCATAAAAAAGCATAAATTTGGTGTTTCTTAATTAATTATGCTTTTCTTTTTACCAAACCCAACTCAACTCAACTCGGAGTTAACTATAATTAATGTCAGGCGATCTCTAATCAATTAATAGTACCCCATAACACAATGTAAATTACACAGATATAGTTAACAATGAGGAACAACTTGACTCCGGCCATTGATAGGTTGGTTCTCTTGTTGATCAAGCTCACTCATTTATTTAACAAAGCATGCATGCATGTTTAAAATTCAAGTTGGTCTTATTTATTTAGTCGATCAACCCAAAGACGGGTTGTTAGTTCGTTCGTTTGTGAACTGATGAAATGACAGTTGTGAGAAAATAAGTAGAGCTAGATCAACAGCATCAACTCCAAGTCCCGGACCACTCTTGCAGGACTTACACTGTAAGAACAGAAAAGCAGAAATAGTAAGAAAATATATATGCTGTGCTTGTGCAGAGTGATTGCCTGTAAGAGGGAACAAAAGATTGTACTGTACTTACTATAACTCCTAATTATTTGGGGTAAGGAAAGGAAGGGGGGGACCTTATTAAGGTCCCGTCGTTTTTCAACAAGCCATTTGTGCCTATACCTAGTCACATAAAGCCACAGCTTATTACAATTGAATGAATTGAGAGAAAAGACTAGTAGTAGTAGATTTTTAAGGAGTAGGTCCTTTCCCTATTACAATAAAATACCCCCCCGCCCTACCTAATATCTCTCTTCTCTATATTTACTCGGGTCTCAAAAACCAAACCTTAGGCTAGCTACTAGTGTTCATCACTCCCAAGGAAAGAACCACAAATTCTCCGATATACTGCCCAAAAAAAAATAAATAAATAATCCTATATGTCAAAATGTGGAATAGTAGTAGGTCTGTATCTTCTGAATTACGCAAGGCTAGCTATAATAAGAGTGTACTGTAGAAGATGTTATTTATTGATCCCCGTTTTTGTTCTGAAGCATGAGTAGAGAATTTTAAGGAAGCTTACTAGCTAGGACTCAATGCATGTATGTAGAATTGCATGCCCAATTTAGTCACTCAGGTTTCTCTTCCATGTTAAGGAATGGGGAGCAATATGAGATGTGGATCTGATGATATTCCTTCAAAATAATCAAATTTGATTATTTTGAAACAATATATATATATATATATATATATACACACGCATGCATGCACATTTGTTAATTGGATCTGAAACTAAGGCATAGTTGGAAAATATCAGGCTCAGCCACACTTATAAATACGATGCCTTATTCATATATATATATTTGCATCCACCAAACAAGATTAGTGCACATCTATGCGTTGTTGGATCTGTGGTTTTTATGAAAAATTTAGACATACAGAAAATATTAGCCACACTTATTACCATCCCAAATGTGGCAACACAATCTGTCTCTGCAAGTAGTGGTCGATCACCAATACCCATTTCTAGGCAAAATAAAGGAGCATATGGACTAAATGGGATTCACTGATCTAGTCTAGTACAAAAAAATACAGCCGTCTCACCAGTTAATGTTAGCTATTTTGATTCTCGTCCATGCAACTGAGAGGTTAATTAACACTAAGTTTACGCAAAGTAGTTTTAGAAAAAACCTGTCCTAATGCCAAAATAATGTCATTTATATCTCCATCTGTTGATACATGTTACATGTACATCTGGCTCCCGCATATTCATAAAATATGCAACACAATTAATTTAGTTAGTACCAATAACTAGGTCCTTATAATATAATTAGGAGATTGAAAGCTTTTCGGAGTAAAAAATGTTTTGTTTACTTCCTCATTTGATATCTATTGTTCATTTTCTTTCTCAAACTACAAGAAGCCAAGCATAGCCTGTCAACAACGAACTAATCAGTAGCTAGTCCCACTGAGTTTCAAATGTGACCTCTTCTTCCAATGAAGATGCAACAGTTCACATTCATGAAAAGATTATTTTGGGCTTTCAGGCTTCTCATTCTGCAGGTACTTCAGCACTCCATACGCAACTGTTCCAGCGACAAACATGAAGACTGTTGGGGTAAAGGCTGGGTAGAGATATTTTACAAATAAATTATCCCATTCTTCTGGAAGAAAACCTGTAAACGTATAAAAACTTCATTAGTGACTGCCCAAGTAATATAGATCATACTAATGAGTATTTACACAATCTGTTGCTGCCGCAGCAGTAAATTTCTCAATTCTGGTGTCCAAGTACTATTTCTTTACCACTTTCGACCAAAGAAGACACCTGAAACCATGAAGTCAATACCCCATAACTACTTTGAAATTAGAAATATAAAGATTGATTTAGTCAGAAGAATTCCAAGAACAGGAAAATCTCCACAGTTTGGTTCTTTCTTTTGTATGCTAATGTAAACTTTCTAAACCAAACCAACAGTTTGAAACATGAACCTCCTTGAGCAATATCGAGTCAGGAGTGGCTTAGTTGGAAGGAAGCCTATATAGTAGTGGGCTGATGCTTTTATTATGTTTAATACCCTAGATAGTGATAGGATTGTAGTCAGTTGTTTTCCCCCTCAACTTTGAATGGTATCTCGGGTTGACACAGATTATACGATGCGCAAACATGTTAGGTATCATGTTGCCTATCCTTCGGGCTGACTAGAAGGATTCACTTGGAATTCCTTCGGGGTTGCTTGTGCTTGGCCATATCTTCACTTATTGACAGAATGAACTAGTCTTCTTTCATCTAAAACATCAAAATGATATAACATAAGAAATTTAATTAAAAGATGTCAAGGGTTATGTGGAACAGTCATGAAAAGATTGGAGCTATTAGGCTGATAAACATAAAAACATAGGCATAAATTGCAACAATCAGGCTAACAAGCATAAGCGTGCAATTGTTTCCTTTGATTACTTTCACCTGTTACGCACTTAGAGTCCTACCTTTACAAAGCCAGTCCCAAGCCCGGACAAAGGAGCATAGTGTCACGTAGTCTGAGCCAGTGTAAACTATGTCAAATCTCTATAAACATGAATCCTGATAATATTCCCATAGAGAATGGCGAAGGAGGATTTATGTTGCCGTTCCCATTAATTGGGACAAAGACCAAGTTGAATAAACAGACCCTATGCCAATACACATTCAGGGCAGAGCAAGTTACAGCAGTTTAAGTAAAATGTACATATTCATTAAGAAGATTGAACTTTAGAAATGACATTGAGCAGTAACGCGATACAGTTGGATTCGGATTGGGAAATAACTGATTGTCACGCAAAATTAATGATGCCCCATAGCACGAGGCTCCAACACCATCGGGTCGAAGAAGGGTGTGAAGTACATAGCAATACCTCTGCTCTTGATATAAATCTAAGAGCACAAAACTTTTGTATTCTACTTCCATTATTATTCATTCCCTGGGCTGAAAACCAGTTACACTTGCTTGTTCTCTTGTGATTTGAAACAAGTAAAAACCAAGAAATCCTGAGCAAGTCCCATGCTAATGGACTGTTAAGCTTGCAAGCCATTTCAGTTTTTACATAACCGAAGAACAAATGAATGAAGTTGCTACGTAGAAATAGCTAGGAAGACAAGAGGCCAGTACATGGTTTAGAATTCAAATCAATAGCTATCCACTCAATGCACTTATTAGGACAAAAACAAAAATAAATATCATGGTACATATTACAATCAATCTTTTCATCTAGCCTTCACTCTTAACTATTACTGCATCATGATGTATAATGTCTTAACCGAAGTAAAGTATATAGTGATTGAGAACTTAGATAAAGATATTCCACAAAACTCCATCCTATCAAGTACCTTGGTTTGAGAACATTTCTCTTTTTGAACAATGTGGTCTTCATCGAGGTGAGGTGGCTATGCAATATCAAAAGAGAATGAAAGATCATGGCCTTCACTACGCGTCCAGCATGATGGCGAGAATTTGTGCCACTAAAGTGATAGCACATCACAATGCCAAAAGTACACTGGACTAGAGTAGAGGGAGTATACATGGAAATTAACTTTGAGATTCTAATTATGACCATCTGTTGGATTAAAAACCATAAATGAAACGTGGTGAATCCCTATTCTTATCAACATTTTAAATTAACATACACAGTTTTACACCCTCCCATTCCATAAAAGGAGTCTTACTCTTACCTTGACTTGTCATTCAATTTAAGACAAAGATTTGAGATGAACTTATGTGTTCCTTTAAAACCATAACTCTTACAGTTTGGGGTGTATTTTGTTTTTGTTTTCTTTGTCTTTTTTGGTAGTTTATAATGGTAATAAAAAGTGTGCCGAAGATCTAGCAGAAAATTAGTTCTGCCCACTCATAAATGTTGACATACATGCAATGGATTAACTCATATATGATGATTCATATCACACTTGTCTACTGATAATCAACAGCAAAATAACCCGGTAATTAACTACATATGCAATAAAAATTCACGGTAATTGGCATAAATTAACCAAGAAACTAGATAATCTTCCTACTAATGTACCTGACGCAGCAAGAAGAATTCCCTGGGTAATGATAATTGAACCGAGCCCTAACCAAGCAAGAAGAAAAGCCTTCTCATTCTGACTCTGCTCCTCCAATTTTCCCTCTTCTTGTTTGGAAACAAACTGCGGTGTCTCCACCGGAGCTCTCCGAATAACGGCAGCCCTCCCTTTCGGAGCCTTGCGCTTCTTCTTTGTAGTAGCGGGGTTTGCAGTTGTATTTGATCTGCCCGACGATGAAGAGCCGAACCCTAGACCAGTTGAGCTGGGTTTCGGGGGTGGTGGGGTGGGGATAGATGATGAGGTGTCATCGGTTGATTGGCTAGAAATAGGTGGCTCTGTTGGCGATTTTTGAGATTTGATCGGAAGTAGGGAGGGTTTGGGGTGAGTAGTCTGAGGGACAAGGAAATGGTGGTGCTTCTTGGAAGCACAGCTGGGAGATGAGGGAACAATTAGCGCCATTATTTCAGTTTAGTTGGTTTAACTGCACTTCCCCCTTTTTGTAACGGATGTTTACCGCTGTTTAGTTTCTTTTTAGACCATCACCAACGCCAAAGTAAATGTGAAAATATTGCGGGTCTCTTTGAATTTACATATTTTTTTTTTTTAAAAAAATTCTTCAATATAATTGTGGAGATGGAATGTAAATATAATGTATCAACTAAATTATTTTTTATTAGTTATTAAATAATTAATTTTTTGACTTTCAATGCACATTGTGAATGAGTATGTGATGTAAAAATTCTTCACAATGTGCATTGGAAGTTAAAAAATTAATTATCTAATAATCAATAAGAAATAATTTAGTTGACACATCATATTCTACAATTGTACTGGAAAGTTATTTTTCTTTTAAAAAATGTGTAAATCTTAGGTGGCACCCAATTTTTTCACATTCACGTTTGCATTGGTGATGCTCTAAATTTTCATTTCTTTTCTTAGAGCGAATTACAGAAAACCCCTATATACTACCATTACTTGACACTTTGATCAGTTCCGTCAAAATCGAAAGACCTATACACCCTTCTAATATTTAAATGGAATAATACAAAGACGTCGTCGTCCGCAAGTTGTAAAAACCCGTCAAGTGGGAAAATTACCGGCCGTTTTACTGAGATCAAAACAAAGAAGACACCACCGTCGTGGTCCATTTCTCTCCTCACTCTCCTTCAGCAATATTTCTCCGCCACAATCTCTTTCCACCTTTCTCTCTCCTCCTCGGCGAAGAAACAAAAAATCATGTAGTAAAACACACACAGAAACACGCAGTTCACTTATATCTATTGATGGAAATCGACTTATTCTCGAACCCTAACTCTAGTCTTATCGACTCATCTTCCAATCCTACTCTCCAATGGCGATTCTCGTTTTCCCGCGCTTCCTATCTTCTACCTCATTCTCACCGAACGAACCTCGCTCTCGCTCTCCCTCACCTCAGTTCACTCGACTCCGTTGTTCTCCCGTGAAAATGTCCACAAAATCGAGCCAGGGAGAGAATGCCGGCGTGGCCATTCTGTGGTTCAAGCAGGATCTTCGAGTTGACGATCACCCCGGCCTTATTGCCGCTTCACGACACAGGATTGTAATTCCTCTCTACGTCTTCGATCACCGCATTCTTTCGCGTCAGTCTCCCTCACTTCAGTTTCAGTTGTCTATCTATTACAGTATTACTGTTATGCATTCTCTTAAATGTTTGTGGCTTTGGACTATGGACCTTAATGTTTTGAGATAAATTGAGCGAATTTGATGTTGGACTATCTCGTTATCAGTATGAAGCTAAGGAAGTTTATTCCAAACCGGAGAGGCCACAAATAGCAATTGGCCTTCTTTTTTTGTACTTAAATTTAGCGGATAGGTGAAAATAGAATACAAAGATCATTGAAGGACTGAAAACAGCATTTGAGAGTTAGTGTATTACTGTATTTCCTATGGTTGCCTTGTTGTCCAAGAGGAATGAATTTGAACATTCTGGGATGTGCAACAGGCCTGCCATTTAGAAAATGTAGTGCAAACATGTCTATTGGGTGTGCTAGGATATTCAATGTCTATTGGGTGTGTTACTCTTTCTATTTTGATCTCTGCAGATGTACCTCTCATTGGCCTTATGTTGACTGTGGCTGGGACGTCCTTATAGTCACAGAAGATACATATATCTTCTGAAAATTATTTGATACACTTTTATGAACTTGGAGACTTAAGGTGCCAATATTTTTGCTAGAAAATTTTATGAACTTATGTCACATGTTGGCTGAAAAACAAACGAGGAGATTTGGAGAAAAGGTGCCAAAATTTTAGCAAGAACATTAAGCAAATATTGTTAGGAAATGCGCTATATGTTTAGTGAAAGTACAAAGAAGAAGCTGATTCAGTATGAGCATGCTAGGATTACCTCAAAATTTAGAGGCGTAATGTGCTAATGTATTTGAAAGGCTAGTGTATTGGCCAAAAGTCAAAAGGTTTTAGAGAAAACAAAAACACTATAATTGTGAAGAAGACACGGAATAAACTCATTCTGATTGAACACACTAGGACTATCCAAGTGAATTAAGCTCCAAATATGTCAAATGCTGCTGGCGTTTCCATAATATGCTGAGGGAGGAAGTGGAAAATGTTGGTGTGATTATGTGTAGAAAGAAGAAACTATAAAGAAGTCAATTTTGTTGATGACTTGATGTTTTTCATAATAACTACAGATTTTACGGAAGAAATGCTCGAGCTTGTCCTCCTTGCTTTGAAAGATTTAAGAAAGTCATTGAAGGATCAGGGTTCTGATCTGATGGTTAGGTTCGGGAGTGCAGAAGCTATCATACAAGATCTTGTAAAAGAGGTTGTTAAAATGCATTTGCTTAAATGTGATGTTTAACTGGTCAGGAATGAGGGAGCTTGAACTGCTCATCAGCTCATAATGTTACATTCATCACCTAGGGCTGAAACAGGTCAAGGCTGCCAGCGTATATGCAGAAGAAGAGGTCGAATACAACGTGCGGACAGTGATGAATATCGTTGAGGAGACCTTAGCAGAAGTACTTCTTGGGGAGGATCGCCCCAGAATTATTCCATGGAGTACTCCATTTTATGATATTAAGGTATTTTTTCTGTCTTAATTTAATCTAACTCTTATTCAGAGGTACGTATACTCGAGTGCAATTTCCAAGTCCTTCACGCGTGGTCGGTGCGTTCCGAATTTCTGATCTGTTTTTGTAGAGCTTGAAGGACCTACCAGCATCATATGAGGACTTTGAGAGATTAAACTTATCAGTCATATCACCTCTTTTACCCCCCAAACTACCAGCTTTAGAGTTGGACTTGGCCTGGGGTAAGCTTCTAAGGCCTTACAACTTCTCATTCTGCTTTTTGTTTTTTGACTCTTGATGTTCTTCAATTTTTGTTCAAAGTTACACAAGGTTTCTGGCCTGTACTTGTCATTGTTACATGGTAAATTGATGATTGATGATTAATTCATGAATCAGGTTCTATTCCCACAATGGATGATTTGAAGAAATTTATGAATGAAAATCCAGAGAAATCGATAGATACCTGGACTTCAATCAAGAACATTCCATCTGAAGATGTATTGCAGAAACATGGGGTTGCTGTTTCAAACAATCTGACTAAAGGTTTGGCAAAGGCTGGTGAGGGCAATCAAAACGACTTCAATTATGCGCTCACCCGAAGAAAAAGAATGCAAAATTCAGCATTTTTAACGCAACAGGGGAATTCAGTTGGAGGTGGAACCAGTGATGTGCTGAATGCGTTGGCGGCATATTTGAGATATTTGGAGGGTACCGCTCGAGATGATTGGCAGGAGTATGTTGACTCATCAAGTGAAGATTGTTTATATTTTTCTGTTTTCATATCAGTATATCTTTCAAGCCCAGTATGTATGGTTTCAGCATTTATGAAACCAGAACAGGTTCAAGCCTTCAACCATAGCCTCATCTTGGCCCTTTGTCTGGGTTACTGTGGATCTTTCTCTTATTCAATTGCCGATTTGAGCGTTAGATTAGCTTTAACAAAAACTCCGGTATTGTTATATTTTTCCCGTAATGGTTGGATCCTATGCAGGTTCCTATTATATTTAATAGTAGTTGCTTTGTGTGCCTTATTTTAGTTGCCATTTCCTCTTATTTTCATTGCAGGGTACATGAAAAATTGCGTAGTGCTGAAAGTCGAGAAGGAGCTTCGTTTGGTGCTCTTTTTGGTTCTGTGCTTCAGCTTGGAATCATTTCAAGAAGGAGAGTGAATTATGAAGCCATCAAGTATGAGAAAGAACGAAATGGTGGGTTCCTCTCACCTTTTGGATATTCCGCCGCCACTGCTGCAGCAGCAGCTGATACTGTTCGCTCTATGGAGGTACAATTGTGCTTCATGTTGGCAACAAAGTAGTTCTGCAGTGTTTTTTTTCTTTTAAATAATGTTATTGTACTCGCAGTTTTTCATTTTGAGGACTCGTGTTTCATGGGTATTTAACAATTAACCTAATATTGTGGCAGTGGTATTGGCTTATGGCTTCAAGAATTCAAATGCTTGATGCAGAAAAAATGTATGCTATCCGGTTTTGGAGATGGAATGGCTATCTAATTCAGGTGACTAGTTGCAAAATAACCCATTTCTATATCTTGTGAATACTTCCCCAAGCTTAAGTTTTGCTTTTGTTGTGCAACTTCCAATAAGGTTTAATTTCCAATTTTCCAGTATGCTGTTGCTGGTCATGAAGGTCCTGCTATTCTTCTTGTGCATGGTTTTGGTGCTTTTTTGGAGCATTACCGTGACAATATAAATGATATAGCTGAAGGCGGAAACCAAGTTTGGGCCATCTCACTTTTAGGATTTGGCCGATCAGAGAAACCAAATGTTGTATACACTGAACTTATGTGGGCTGAGTTGCTGAAAGATTTCATAGTTGAAGTCGTGAAGCAACCAGTTCATCTTGTTGGGAACTCACTTGGTGGTATGTCTTGGATCTTGCATATAAGTGTACTAGCACAAACTCATGGCTCCTTCAGATTTGAAAGAACGAAAAGTCACAAAATTGAATCTAAATCACTATATATTTTGTTTTGGAGGGTTTGGGGACCGACTCCCTAATTTCCTGCAATTACCCTTGCCAACTAGATAATGGCAGAATTCTTGTTACCATCTCAACTACGAGTTTGCTAGATAAATGGCACCAGTTTCTCTGCCTGTGTATCTTTCTACTTCATTGATTTGTAACCCACAATCTTATGATTTTACTTATATATATATATATATATATATATATATATATATATGTGTGTGTGTGTGTGTGTGTGTGTGTGTGTGTGTGTATACATATTCTCTAATCAGTTTGTCTCTTCTCAGGCTATTTTGTTGCTATTGTCGCCGGTCTTTGGCCTGCTTTAGCCAGGTCTGTTGTGCTGTTAAACAATGCCGGGGATTTTGTTCCAGGATATTCTTCCAAGCCTTCCTCCAAAGTAAGGCACTACAGCTCTATGCAGTGCTCTTTTCATACTGTGCACCTCTGTCATTCTTGGTAACACTTCATTTTTTTGTTTAGAAACTGCTTGCTTGTTTGGCTATTGTTTACATGTTATTCTTCTTACATATTTCTCAACTATATTAGCATTGTAACTCTATATTTGATTAATATTTCAGGAAAGGCAAACTTCAGGGGTTGCATGGTTGGGTGCACGGTTCCTTTCGCCTTTCCTGCGGTGGAGCCTCAGCAGTATAGTGAAGAGCTGCTACCCAAATGTAATGTGCCTCAAATAACTTGTGCATGCTCTATTGTGTTGCTTCTGATTCTTTTTATCATTGCTTTTGCTACATTGATGTCTTCAGAAAACTGACCGTGCCGATGATTGGCTTATTAATGAGATGCTAAGAGCAGTATCCTCTTGTGGCTCATATGTTGGATCATTTCTCTTTACCTTCCATCATGCTATTGTATGTTCACATGGGCCAAACATTCAAATCCCAAACTTCCTCCATTCCAACTTTCAGGAAAATTATCCATATAAATCCAATCTCAGTGCTTTTTGTATGGCTGGTAAAACTTGTTTAATAATTCTACAATTGCATTCCCTTAATAAAGATTAGTCATATGACCCTGGTGTGATGGTGGTTCTGGAAAGCGTCTTCAGCTTTAATCTTGCAATCCCACTAAATTATCTTCTCAAGGGGTTTGAGGAAAAGGTTCTTGTTATCCAGGTAACTCCTAATTCAGACGTAGTATGAGTCAAAGGCGTTAGTCATGATTTTTACTTTCCTGCTTTTGACAATTATGATATTTTCATACAGGGTATGAAAGATCCAATCTCTAACTCCAACTCAAAACTAGCTATTCTTAGGGAGCACTGCAAAGGAATCACAACCAAAGAACTAGATGCTGGTAAATTTCTGACATTCCGTGCAGATATAACTTGATCCTTTTATTGCAACTCTTATAGTTGATTCAGTATCTTTCCCTCCTTCCCCCCGGGCCTGATTCTGAGCCTTCACTATCACAGGCCATTGCCCCCATGATGAGTTGCCAGAAGAAGTGAATGCTATTATCCGGCAATGGGTCGTTAATATTGTAAGCAGGAGTAATGCAAAAAGAAAGTGACAATCAGGAAGGAAAATGCCCGTCAATGAGATATTTCCAATTTTGAAGCTTACCTTGTAATAAAACTGGACAAAGAACCGGTAGCCATTGATGAATATGGTACATAATTAACTGGCTATTAGTTATAGGATTGGATACATATTGAGTTGTTTATACATGTCGTTTGTCGCAATTCTCATATTATAGCACCGTCATCATCACACTGCCTCTACAACTAACATTCATTTGAAACCATTCACACACACTAAAACACCGCACGTACACACACATCTTGGTGACATTGTTTTGTTTCTTTTGGTTTTCTTTCATTATGCTCTTCTTTTCATTATTTTTCTTAAAATATGTTATCTTGCATTAATATCTGTTTTTTTTTTTTTTCTTTGCAACCATTATGGTTATGGTTAATCTTATTCTTCTTATGAAATAGCATGATTAAATGTTAGATATATTTTTCTTTAGTCATAATTTCTATGTGCTTCTTGCTATGTGCATTTCTTTTAGCTTTAATTGGTTGACTTTTCGTACGATCTGACATTTTGTCAATATTGACCACTTATGCATATTTCTTGTTATAGTTAATACTTAATTAATTGTTACTCCCTCTCTTTCCGACAAAGAATCCACTATACTATGTTAAGATGTTTCACTTAAAGAGTCTACTTTTGAAAAATTTTGCTTACAATTTTCATAATATTTCATCTTTACCTTCCAATTGTATTGTAATTATTTTGTTTGTGCTAAACTATTTTTGTAATTATAATCAATTACAATGACACTAATATATCCCTTTATAATTAGACTTTTCAAACGTAAAATCTTTGGGTAGAACGGAGGGAGTAGTAAATAAAGAATGGAATGATGTAGGAATTGACTAGATAGGAATTGATTGGATTGTAACTACCGAAAGGAGACCGATTCTTATAAATCAGGTGAGACGAGTGCTTAACACTTTCCCGTCTTGTAACCTAACCCATTAATTAGGTTTTCTTATATTTGACCTTAGAATACAAAAAACGTAGGTGGCGACTCATTCAACTTAGTCAATCGAAAAATTAATCATTTTTTTGGACGACTTGGAATTCTCTAAGGAATTACGGTTCTAAGTTTCCGAAGTAAATGTCATTTCTGCCGTTCCAGAGAGGCAGAGACGTGCTAATGATTATTTCACCTTTTTTCAAGGGGAAGGAGGGTACCCTAGCTTTCAATCTCCCAAGAAAAACACAAACAACTACTCTCTCCGTTTCGGATAAATGTTTTTAGTGGATAAAACACAAAAATTAAGAAACATAATTAATGATGTGCTGTAAAATGTGTTTTGACTACAATACCCATGAACATTAATTGAGTTTAACTGTTTTAAATAATTGAGTTTTTTTGGGATGTGTTATATTAAATGAAGCTTTAAGGGTATATTAGGAAGAATGGTAGAGAATATGTAAATCAAAAGTCTTTATAAACATTAGTTGAGATATTTCAAAATAGAAAGAATGAATATTTATTCGGGATGGAGGGAGTATAAGATTTTAGAAAGAAAAAGACGTCTAAGTGATATTCCGTCACTAATAAAAAAGTGTCATTTTTCTAAAGAGAATCATTATTTACACCTCAAAAATTATTTAGTACACCTCATTAATAAGTATAGTCCACTCCAAAAATTTTCAACCTCTAAAATGCTGAGTATACCACCCCAAATTTGTTATTTTAACCTTACTAATATTTTTTTTCAAAATTAACTAAAATCTACTAAGTACACCTCATCTTAAACAAAACATTCTCCTTCCTCCTCCTTTCCCCACTCACCCCACCGCCACCTTCGTCCTCCCCCCCACACACACAATACCACACTAGCCCGTCCCTTTCCACTTTTTTTTTTTTTTCCACCTTCCTCATAAAACCTACCCCCTTCCTCCTCTCCACACCACACCCAGTCAAGCAGCCCGTCTCCTTTTTTTTTTTTTTTTTAAATGATTCATTCGACACTGTGTTACCGAACACCCATATGAGTGTTCGGTAGGGGTGCTGAACAGTAATGAAATTATTAAAAAAAATTTACTTTAAAAATGAAGGACATTTAAGTTAAAATTTATAATGATATTTTTGCAATATATATAAAAAAATATACTCAATAAATATTTAGGTGTGAATAATAACTCTCTTTTCTAAAAGCATTTGTCCCTAATACCCTATATGAGTGTTATTTTCTCACAGGTCAACCTTTTTTACATGACTAATTTTCCATTGTATTGTACTCCTTGCGTGCCTTTCTGAATCATAATTAGCTGGAATTTGCATAACTTTAAGAACTTCCTTTTGGCTCTAATAACTAAATTACCACTTGAATTTTGTTTCACTATTTGTGTTTCTAAATAGTACTCCGCCGCACCAAAAATTAATATATACATATATATATATATACATACATATATATATATATATACATATATATATATATATATCTCTAAATTAACAAATCAAACTTTTTAATATTGAACTCTTGATTTCATATATTTAGTATAATTTGCACTTACTCAGCAACATTTTTTTTGGGGTGTAATATGTATTAAAAAATGTTATATTTCTGAAAAAAAACGAAAATTTAAAAAATAATGTAAGCTCGTAGGCTAGAATTTAGAAAGAAAAAAAAAAGTGAGACTATTTTTATGGAACAGTATAAAATTACTAAATATCCAACATGAACGACATTGAAAAAATATTACTCCCTCCGTCCCTAAATTATTGTTTTGCTTTCTCTTTTTATCTGTCCTTAAATAATTGTATTGTTTAAAACTTTCTTTTTTAGGACATCACTTTTATCAATTTACCCTTATTTTTTTCTCTACTTTAATTATAAGTCACATATACATAGGCATTAAAGAAAACTACAAACTATACCAATATTAATAATCAAGTCAATTATTTTTTCTTAATTCATATGTCGGGTCAAGCAAAACAATAATTTAGGGACCTGGGGAGTAACTTATTAGTAGTTATTACAGTTTGACTATAGATACAATTAATTATATGTACAACGCCTACAGAAGGGCACATTCCAACAATAGGAGGTCACTTTTACAGCTTCAGCCAATGTGCCGATCTAGCAGCAGAACGACAGCGTCTCAGCAATTTCCAGTGACTTCCACTGAAGTCGCTACCCACAACCCTTGTTAGGAGTTGGCGTTTGATTGTTTCTGTTTTCGCCTTTGTCCCAATGGGGTGCTCTTTCTAAAGACTTGCCAAGTCCAGTTCATGACAAAGGCTTGCAATATCAGGAACTATGCCACCTTTGTGAGGCCTTATAATCCCGTCTCCTACAAGATCGGTCAGTATTGCGGCAGGATCTTTGGCTCCCCCGTGGTGCAGGAATTTCGTTCTAAGAGCAGTACCAGTGCCTAACGATAATGGATCCTCCTTGCATACCTTTTGCCATATGGTTGACGCAAAGCACTTGGCATACAAGTAGCTATAATAACCTACACACATTCAGCACATATTATCTAAGTAGAGCATAATCCTATCAGAGACTCGGATGACGAGTTGATATAGAAGGAATGCAGTCAAGACGTTCAACAAACAAGACAATTTGGGAGGCATGAGGGCACATTGCACAATGTAGCTACTCCTTCCGTTCGCTCAAAGTCCTATTTGCTAGTTTGAGACGTTCCACTTGGAACAATCTTGCTTCAAAAACTTTAGCTTTTAAGTTTTATGAGCTTCCAAGTTTATGCTTGTTAAATTAAACCTGAAAGTAACAAAACTCTTGATCCTTAAAAATAAAGATGGATTTATGGAAATCTATTTTATTTTTCAAAAGGCTACTTTTCGTGGACCCTTTGAGCGAACAGAGGGCATCATAACACTCCAGCTGTTTTCACAACATATTGTAACAATCATGACAGGCAAGTATGAATGCTTGCTTTCTGCATCAATAACCTACAATGCATTGACACTCAGAAGATGATTGCCAATACCCTGAGAAAAATTGAAGATACCTTTTAACATGCACATGGCAGGTGTGTCCAGAAATCCTCAAGCAACAAATATTGTGAAATGACCATGTGGACCAGGCAAATCCATCATGTAATGATGTGCCAACATCCATATCTAAGTTCCCAAATATACTAGTCTTAAAGAAAGCAGTTTAAGTTCTGTCTAGATATATACCTGCACCGTAATTTAGAAGGTGTGTGAATCGGGTATGCTGATGTGTACCCTCCACATGTTTCCAATAGTTATATTGTCTTTCCAAATCGGCTACAACTGAAATGGTATCTCTCGATGAGGATGACTGGTTTCCGTAAAGAGTTTGATCCATTAATGCATAAAAGATCTGAAGCAAGTAGCCCGGGTGTCAAGATTTATATTTTCCTGTTACTCTACAATCAAATATGCAAACACGCTTATAGATAAAGAAACAAAAAGAAGAGAAACAGAACCTGTTCTTGCAAGTCAGTTGCCGAAAACATCTTTTGTGCCAGTTGCAATAACTTGACCAGTTTCTCAGGAATCACGTCACCAGTCGAATAGTGCTTGGCAAATTTCCTTAAAACCCGATAATCCCATGCATAGTACCTACATAACAGCAAAACCAATATCAAGATTGGCTAGGTTTAATTCTATAATTCATGCTGCATTGTGACATACGCATGCATATTGTCTCTTAAACTCGCTCTTTAATTCAAATTTGTTATGTAGAAACATGCAACTCCTTCAATCTGTTCCTTAGTCACATAGTCACTTTAAAATGACTAGGCTCTTTTCTTGATAAAAACTTTGTACGATAAAAAACGAGTAAAATAATTGCTGCTTCCGATTGCTATGCTGCTACAATTACTCGTAAGAGGGATATATCAATGCTATAATAGGCGTAGGAGGCAAAAATTTCATCCTTAAAGCCATGATGCATCTGTACAGGGGAATGACCACTATCAAAAACATCTCCAACACTCTTATCTAAGTACAGTGTCCACCAGAGATACTTCAACCTATAAAAGAACCCTCGTAACATAAAATTTAACATGAGCTTTGGGCAAAATGCAAGACATTGCTTAGTTGATGAGTGCACAAAACATAACAACAGATACAAGCAGCTTTAAGCATCAGTAAGTATGGCACTCTTAATCATCAATATTCTAGAAGAAGCACAGACGTGAAAAATCATAATGAAAGGATACCATCAACACATTGTGTGACAGCATTGAGCACAGATTAAAAAATACTACTCCTTCCTTTCCAAAATAAGTGTCTATTTCCAAAATTTTCTTGTCCCAAAATAAGTGTCCTTTTTCCTAAAGAATTCACTAAATTCACTTATGCCAACTATCATGTTCTAGTGTGCACTTGCAATGCTAGAATCTGAACATGAAGGGCATTCATTTATATGTGCAAGTAAAATTACCTTAAAGTCAACTCCCTTAATTTCCACGAAAAACTGAAAATGGTCACTCATTTTGGGATGGTGGGGGTAGTAAAATATATAGACAACCACATGAAAATTGCTAACCAAAAGCAAGTACTATTCTATTTTTCATATCAATGCGGACGCAGCTAGAAAGAAGGCAGTAACAATATAGCAGTTTACCCTGTACTCACTCAAAGAGGTTCGAAGGGGTTTCAGATAAATCAATAACCACTCTGGTACCTGAAAAATGTTGGTAGTCCTGAAAAATGAGAGAAAAAGATTACAACAGGAAAAACATTAGTAATTTCATTTTTTAGTTTTAAGGAGTAAGAGAATACAGTTCTCGAAAGCAATGAATGTAGAGCATGTCCGAACTCATGAAAAAGAGTTTCAACTTCTGTGTGCTGAAGTCTCACAGGCTCTGATTTATGGGACCTTGAAAAGTTGCAAACTAGAGCCACAACCTGCATACATCAAGCATAGATTTCTTTACTAATTTGGATTTGTCTTGAAAGCGGCACGCGATACAAACCTAAGTAAATATAATAGGATGGGTCGATGAGATAACAAATGCATCTATGTACTAGTTAATGCCATTTTAGAAACTTCTCACAGCAACTTTAGTACCAATGCCAGACTTTCTATGCCTTCCACACGAATGAGCATTGACAGTGAGAAAAGCAGCAATTCAAGATTCTTAGGAGACATGGGGACAAGACGGCTTGAGATATTATAGGACTGATTTATGCGAGAAGCCAAACAATTGTGTAAAAAAATGTATTTAATAGTCTAAGGTTTATAAATTGAATCTGTATACCAGATTAACAAGTAAATCCCTTTCTGAGTTGGAGTGAATCTGCGAAGGCCCACAAATCAACTACTTGCCAATTTTCCAGTACTCTTAGTTAGAACATTTCCGGTTGCTGAGAAAATTTTGACAATGATTGCTGGATGGGACTGGAGAAAACGGGAGACTCGCCTGCGAGTGGGGATAATTATCGAAGCTCGCAAGGCAATAGCTGGGAACGAGGAGGATTTGAAACCATCAGAATCGGGGTAAGGCCAGTCGCGCTTTCTAATCACTAACAACAATTGTAGCCCGTCATTCCATGACTAAGTCAACAAAAATCAGAATGGATTATTAATCCAATTTATGACAACTATTGCAGTTAAATTTGTCTCCGTAAGTGAAGATCTTCGACAAGGGCCAGCTAGGAGTGCATGAGACACCAAAAGTTCCTCTATGACAATTCTGTCACAGGACTCATCCAACCTTACTACACAGATTTACAGGAAAATCACTCTTTCTATAACACTTGAATCTACAGACCAAACTATTGGACATTATGAGATACTAACATATTCAAAGTTTGAACATTAAGAAACCCATCATATCTGTCCCTTAATAATAAAATCTTCGTGAAAGCTAACCACTTCCATTGCATTTTCTGTACAGACTACTTCACAACCTTTATTGAAAACCGTGTCTCAAACAGAGCACACCGACACTAGCCTACAGTAATCCAAGTTGGCCAATTGAGCCTGAATGCATCCACACACGTGATGTAAAGCTGACCATTGCCCAAATCTGAAGCCACTATGAAATATGAACTCTAACAGCCTCAAACACTCTCTCCTGTTGTCCACCATGTCAGATAGTTGACCTCAGCAGGAGAGTAATCAAACCTTCCAAATGAAAATCTCAAATGAGACGTGTCCAAGATTTCCGTTTATCAGAATCAGCAAAGTTTGCAATAGGACATAATCTTTTTTTTATTTTTTTATGATGTCGTAAGGGGGCGTGGCAATAGGACATAATCACAAACTCAAGGTAATAAACACAGAAGACAAATATCAAAAATAGATTAATGCTGACGAATTTTAACTTTTTAGTCAGAAACATCACAAATATTTTTGACAACACAGTAATGAATAAGCATAAGTAAGAAATTGAAATTAAGTTACATACTGGCAGCTGATATTCATTTGTGGAGATTCTGCGGCCCCCTCTAACAGAAAAATGTGCGCAACCAGGATACTTGCCCTTTCTTGAATTTAAGTCGAGGTATAGATACCCTATATCACCCTGGATTGAAGGATGAAGGAGAATGAATTAACTTATACTGACATCAACCACAAGTGAAGCATTACTGACATCAACCACAAGTGAAGCGTGCATTTGTACTTCAATGAAGCTGTTGCAAGCAGTATCAACGTCCAAAATCAAAAGACAAAGGCAAAATTGCCCAAATAATGTGTGGGCACCCACAAACAGACATCCACAGAAAAAAGGGAAGGAAAACAAATAAAATAATATTCCATATCCACCAAAAAAATTTCACAGCCAGTACACAAGTAATATATCATCATATCACCAATTTTGAATTCATATATGCCTGAGTGCAGAACTAGCAAATTAAATAATCACTAAACAGACACAGGATATATCTCAAGTAGCTATACAATAACAGACACGGGAAAGGCGGTGACCATACCAGATGGTCAAGTGAACGATTGTCCCAATGGTTTCTGTATGTCGCAAACAACTGGTATCCATCCAGAACAATTGTATTCTTTGAATTGAGAGGACCTTCAAATGTCTACAATGTATAGATGGTAATATATTTTCAAACACGGGACAGATTGTAGCTAATGGAGCCATTACAGGTACCATACACTCACTTGGAGATAAAATTAGCAGCTAAGCTGCCATGGGAAAGGTTCCAATTTGAAAAAAATGATACTCAATTAAGTTATGAAACCACACAAGAGAAAATGCAGATACTTGAACAAACATAATAAGGAGATGGAGTGCACATCCCCCCCCCACCACCACCACCACCACTGCAGAGTTGCGAAAGGATTTAATGTACACAATTTTGACCTTCCAACAGAGAGGAAAAGGTATGTAGCTCAAACCCATGTCTCTAGGCCACACCGAAGCAACCTTACCGTTACTGGAACATAAATCTTTAAATTATCGAATTATCTGATAATATAATAGAGCTCTAACACAGCTAAGAAGTCTGAATGTGTACCTCATCAGGATGATGAAGAGATATTTTAACCACATCTGGATGCCATGATTCACCAGGTGCAAGAGGGATGCTACAGAATGTCACTCCAAACAGAGACTCAGCCAGCACTTTTAGGCCCTCAATACATTGTGACAAAGGAAAATATGATGCTACAACCTGTGTAAGATCATGGAAGAAAGACAACTGCTTTATCAGAGGATTTTAATTATTATTAATTTAACTTGTTTATTTATCTGGGGGATTGGCGGGGGTGAGAAAATATTCTGAACGACAAAAACTACGAGAGCAACACAGAACTTACTGAGGAGTCCAACCGGAGAGAATCAGATTTCATTAACCTTGAGAAGTATGCCACATCCCATGGCTTTAAATCTTCAGAGGTTTGACCACTCTTTACTCTCTTAAAATCCCTAATTGCCTTCAACTCCTAATGAAATTATAGTATACATCATTGATAAATCAGCAGTGAGGAGAAAGTCACCAGCATATATGCCTCATAAATAATCTCTCATGGTACCTCATCAGCCCTGGGCTGTATTATTTTGCTCATTTCAAGCAAAAAGGAGAAAACAACTTCCGGTGCTGAAGCCATACTTGAATACAAAGTGTAGTCAGCATAAGATTTGCAGCCCATTATCTGCATGCATCTAGAAACAGCAAATTAGTAGCTTAGAGTTAGAACTTACTGCAGATAACCTACAAAAATTTATCACAAAACAAGGAAAATAGACACAACATTCCAAGTCATGATTGATACTTTTATCCAAGAGATGCACAACCATAAATATCTGGTATTGCCTGGACTACATTGTTAGTTGAGTTACGGTTTGATGTGACATTTCATAGTATCCCTCTCACATCTGATGGTCAATGCTGTACATGGTGGAGAGATTTGAACAAGATATGTTTGCCAGCACAATATGTTAATTGATGTCCATCCATTGGCAAAATTTTACCTTTTCCATCTGATATTGTCACAAGAAGGTTTTGTTTCATCCATAAGAAATCAGAAGAATCTCTAGACAAGCTTCACCAACAGAGAATCCCCCTCGACCCCGCCCCCATCCCCATCCCCAATTAATGGTAACAGAGCAGACATATTCATTAGGTTCCACCTTCACAAAAGCAAAATGTATGGATGGTGCATATTTCAAGCTGATTCTAGGTGTCCTATCTCAACTAAGCTGATTCTAGGCATTCCTAGTCTAGGTAGAAAGTAAAAATATTTCATAGGGCATGTCATAGAGCACGCTGCTAAAGCATTTTCGAAGCACTTCGTAAATGTGTGGAGTTCAGGTTGGTCAAATTCAAATATAAGCCTCAAAGAGTAATCAATTTCTGACAAAACCTATTCTTGGAAAGGTTCCCTTGGGATCCATGTCAACCAGTCACCTTTGG
The DNA here is from genome assembly GCA_016624345.1 of Platycodon grandiflorus. Taxonomy (NCBI): domain Eukaryota; kingdom Viridiplantae; phylum Streptophyta; class Magnoliopsida; order Asterales; family Campanulaceae; genus Platycodon; species Platycodon grandiflorus. The sequence continues at coordinate 12,197,047 of CM028361.1, forward strand.
ACATATGAAAGATATATGGAATCCAGCTCATGATAGCCAATTAATATCCCCCAAACTTTGGCAGCATGCATCAAGGGGCCCAGTGCTGTGAGATTCTACTTCAACATATATCGAGGACGCTCAAAGCTAAATCTCTCCCTTCCTCCACTATCCTTATATAAGAAATCCCCAAAGGCGTCTACTCGAAAAGCTTGATTAAAAGCCAATTATCTTTTATTCCACGAACTCCTTGGCTGATTAGAGAATCTATTTCCTCCCAAACTCGAGGCCAGGGAATCCCTATAACCATTGAGTTATTTTTATCCAAGTAAGTAGCCCCTTTGAAAGTTAACATGGTTTCCACCCTCTAAGACTCGCCTCTAACTCTCTAGTAAACTTATAAATGCTTATATGTGGATCAAATATTTTTAGTGCTTTCCACAGTTGAAAGATTTATCAACCTCCCTTCTTGTATCTGTTAACTTCTTGATATATTGTTAAGGGATCCTAGCCAAACCACAGAGAGAGAGAGAGAGAGAGAGAGAGAGAGAGAGAGAGAGAGAGTTCTCAAGGGGCTTCACATTCAAAAACAATCTTCCTGCTGATAAGGTCTACAATATGTTTACAACTAAGACATGGCAAACTGGAAATTCCTTGAACAACTCAACTCAACTGAGACCTATCCAAACTACATAAGGTAGGTTACAGGAACCCTTTCCATTAAGCAGCAAGCTATGATATCTTCCTTTAGTCATGTCAAATTTAGTCTTCCTTACGACTAACATTTGCCGCATCACTCTTCCTCAATGACACTTATTGATCAGCGATTCAGCGTTCTATGTGTTCGAACCAACTTCAACAATTTTTCCTTTGTCTCCCATCCGATCGATTTCAACTGTCTCATGAATGTGTTTTCTTCTACTCTTTTATCGTTTGAATCAGAATCCAACATATTAGGTAAACATGTAATATGATAAAAGTACTATTAGATTAGTGGCACGCTAGTTGCTCTCAATATTATATCCCCAACGCATCCGGGGGGATTTTCATTTTATCTGCTATCAGCTCCACTTCAACAACATATCAAATGAGTCCTTTTAGTTTAGCGCTTGAATCAGAATACAGCGCATCTACGTAAACATGTTATATGACAAAATGTATAGTAAACATGTTATAAAAACTGATATATAGTAATCATTTCATCAAGATGCAGAGGGCATCAATGTGATTAACCTGAGCAATCTCATGACGAGCAGCTATAAGCTTATCAAGAACATCAAGGTTTGCATGTGGGACAGATTTTCCTTGGATATATGCCATCTTCCTAATCTGGATGAGATTCAAAACATAAGTGTCAAAAATCTGAGCAACTGAAATGAAAAAGAAATAATGAGGCCGAGAATAAAGCCCGAAGTGCCTAACTGAGTAAATGCATCAAAAAAAAATTCTCAAATAATCATGATGATCAATTTAATTTCTCTTAATTTATGATAAACAAAAGTTCCAGAACATTTTCTGCATCAGCAGCTCTCAGAAATTTATATAGCTTGGTTTATGCCAGAAGCTCTCACTGTTTAAGCTACCTTAAGTCTTGGCACTTCTGGACAGTAAAAAAATCAGCAGATGTAGAAACATTTCTATTGAAAACACCTGAAAGGTACCTCCTCATCGGATGCCTGTTGGAGAACATAGGACAGTGTTCTCGGCTCTGTTACAATCCGAGATCCTTTTTCTTTCATGTTATATCTTGATTCAGGTGATGTCGGACGATAGACAGGCTTGACAAGATGGCGCAAGTTCTTTGGTGTACGAGATTCTGGAAATATATCCACATGACCTGGATCTTTGGTTATGTTTTCACTGAACCTGGTTAACGGCAAAGGCATCATTAACAGTCTCGCAGCTAATTAGCCAACCAAATCCATTTTCTTTACTTTTACAGTGGCTAAGAGGATTTTTATTTCAGTTGGGGAACTAAAGAGCAAGCTGACAACTGCAAATGAAAGGGAAAGAAATGCCAATTCAGGAGTCTATCTACTTAAAGAGGTGGGGAGAACTTCAATAGAGTTTCACAAGTAATTCATAGGTCATCAATTTACCCATAGCTGAGCCGAATGTGAAGTCAAAAAAGGCAGGAGATCAAAAGAACAAGAAAAATGTAACAGAGAGGTGAAAAGCAAGAGTAAAAATACTATGCTTGGGTTTTAGGTTCAAATGCAATTTTCAGCTTTAATTTATAAAAAGGTGGCATCTTCACTTTGCACTTGATTCGTTGTTAATATTCATCAAAGGTATGTCATTTTTCCCTTCCACTATCCTTGTTAGCAAATTCAGTAGGAGAATGACAACTCTACCTGTAAACTTGTCCTTCCTCTATTTGATATAGCCTTGTTAAAACCAAATTTCAAGTATAGGGGTCCACTGGAATATTATAGGCAGAGCATGAAATCTCTTAATTACTCATAAAAACGGACAGACATGCCTGTCGAAAGCTGCAATTGTCCCAGATTTAAGTCTCTTTGGTGCACGGAATGTGGGCAGGCAAACTGACCCCCATCGTCTAATCCACAATCACTAATTATGAGGGGAGAGCGAGATAGAGATAAAGATATATATATATATATATATATATATATATATAGAGAGAGAGAGAGCGCATTAGGAAATAATGGAGATATCAACTAAAAATGATATATACTCACTGTGCACACAGCTCAGCAATTTCGACATTTAAATGATTTACTCGATCCTTTTTTTCTGTAAAAAATGGATCAGGAAAATTACTTAACAGGGAGATTTATCCCATTTTAGCAAGTACCAAGAAATGAAGGTGAAACTATATTACCTGCACAGAGATGAATTCCACCCTTCTCAAAGTCAACACGTAGGTCATGCGCTGTTTTCTTAGCTTCTTTGCCAAGCAAAGACTGATCTTGCTCAGCTTTCAGTACCGCATTATATAGGTGTAGGTTTGTATTGAGCAACTGTCAATCAGTAACCAAACTTTCATCTAAGCAAACTTGAAATAGTATGACTCAAGAAAGTTTCTGAAGCCCCTACTAGCAATTCCATAAAATCTTTCATAATTAAGGAGTTGCTCCTCCACAAAACAGAAGAATACTATTTCTTAGTTCCTGAAGTCTAAGATGATCAGTATCACTAAGGCGAAGTGCACGAACAAGAATAGATACATAAATGTATATATAGTGTAAAGCTAATGTAAGTCAGCCATGTTCCCCTTTTTTGGGTGACAAAAATAACCCTACTTTTTATTACATTTAAGGTTAATATTTGTCTTTTGACAGGTTATGGAGTAAGCCTTGCACAATGTACCAATCTACATCATCTTCCAAATGCCCTATGCCTTCGATGGCTGAGTTTTTTTCATTTTTCTGCTAGACATCATTCTTCCATGGATGAGTTCATCTCCATATCAATTATGGCCAACACTAATTCTTCAATCATAGAAACTTCAGGGAGCACTAGTTGTTGATGGAAAGCATTTAGCCTTTAATTTGTGAAAAAGAGTGCACCCAATTAGTCTGTTATGTAGCAATTAAACTAAGAGATCTTAAGTAAATACTGTATATATAAGGTGCTTTTTTGTGCTGGCTCTTTTATGCTTCCCATATTCTATTTTCCGATTGAATCCTTAAGGCCACCAAAACCCAGTGAATATTATGAGAAAATAATCCATTAAACTTCAATTTGATCTAAATTCAATGAGAACCGTTTGAAATATTGATGAAATTGCCAATCTAGCCTCGTCGATCCTTGACAATTTGGGGACGGAGATCTTGCTGACGGTATTACAGATACGGCTGGAATCAGGGTGCTTTGATGTAAATGATGAGGACACATTGAAAGTAATAAATGCCACGTGTGCTGAATGATAAAAAAGCCACTTCTGATCCTTTCCAAATAGAACCACAAATAGGGTATTTATGTCCAAGAAAAATGGTACATGGCTGACTTACACCAACTGGTGGCTAAGCTAGCTTTCACCATATGTATATGTATACATACATACATACATACACACACACACACACACACACACACACACACACACAAAGAAATTCACCTAGACCTGCCCCATTGATTATTACCTTGTCTTCTCAAGGTTTAACCTTTATTAAAAAGAGTTGGGATGGAGACTTGGGATAAAATGTTGGATCCCTAGCATTTTCTTATCAAGTTTTTTATAGTGTGACAAACACATGCTTGAACAAAATAGTCATTATCATATAATTTAAATGCAACATCAACCTTTAACAGGAAACTACGAAGTGTTGAAATAGCATGATCACACAAATAGGACCAATCATCAAGATCATTCAAATGCGAAATATATTACCGGTCACCTCACATGTATATATTCTTGAATTCTCATTGATGCCATATTTGCCTCCTCGATAAATCCCCTGGAGTTTGAAAACAACATTGACATATAGTGCTCGTAGAAACAAAAGAAAAATAATAATATGTACAGCGATAAAAGGGTCATAGCAACGATGAATAACCTGTCTGGATGTGTATGTCTACACAGTTCTGCAGAATCAGCAACTGCACATACCTAACAAATGAAGCACTCTAAGTCATAAGCAGAAAAAAAAGTTGAAAATCAAACATCGGAAAAACTACTTTTTTTTTTACCATTGTACTATTTGGGGGATATCAATTTGACACTCGTACTTCCGAATTTGCAAATGTGACCAGCGTACAAATAATCGCGCTTTAAGTTGAACCTAAATCATAAACAGAAGTTAAAATTTTAACGGATTCTCTTGACACCTGCTGACATGGCACATGTGGATTTGAGTGATCCGTGAAATTTTTAACATCCGTTAAAGATTTAGGTTCAATATATAGTGCAATTACTTGAATGTTGGTCTCATTTGCAAACCTGAATGTACGAGTGTCAAATTGAGATTCCCCAAAAAGAACGATGGTCAAAAAAGAATTTTCACAACATTTTCTGGTGCGGTAAAGCTTCAATATATTCATCAAAATGTTCTCTGTTTTTCTAAATTCAATTATTAGCAACAAAAACAATGAGAAAGTCACAAAAACAGTAATGCAATTGACTCTATAATCAGGTATAATAATCTCTCCAAAGGCCTAAACTTACTGTATCCGATATCTCATCCATAGCACCAACAATCTCAATAGACGACGGCATTCCAGAAATGTACTTAACAAGCTCATCAGACCTAAAATTTAAACACACGGAAAAAATAAAATTGAAAGCTTATTATTCAGTTACCAATATACTTAAATATTTGTTTATAGAGGTGTACTCAAAATGTTCATCAGACCTGTAAAGCCACAAATACAATCTCTAAGCATAAATTGAAGACGAAATTGGAAATTGGAAATTGAATAATATTCAGTCACTCGCATACTTATTGAGTTATTGTTACTCGAGGAATTGTACTAACGAGGAGGGATGTTAACGTACCTCTCAATGGCGTCGTCTACAAAACGTTGAAAGCCTTTCGGAGTCTTTAAGTGATGAATACCGTACAGACCGGTTTCGTCGATGCGGGGATACGTGGAGGTGTGATATAGGTTAGTCTTGAGGTTGAGACGGAGGATTGAGACGGCTCGGCGGATTATAACCGTCATGGTGACTCCTCTGGTGCTGCGGCGGCGGGTTTGTTAATTTTGAAGATCTCGACGGGTTCGGAACATCTTGTGGGGCGGTAATTTGACCCGCTGTTTAGGTTATTCGGTTCAGTAAACAAGAAAATGGGAATTGCTATTACAACCCCCCTTTTTGCTGAGTTTACCCACCTTGTAATATTACAAAAATTGCCACAATATAAAAAGACTCATTTACCCTTAAAATAAATTCATTACTAAGTTGACCCCCCTACTGAATTTTAGAATCCTAAAAATACTAAGTATACCCCCCATCTCCTATTACTTTCACCCCCTTCCTCACCATCCTCATTCTTAACAACTTAACAAAAATTCAAAAAACTCTACCACTAAAATGGATTCCAAACCCTCAAACCCTAGCAATGAATCGATCCACATTGATAAAAAGGAGCACAAGGAAGTGGAAGAGATGAATTGTGTAAGTACTACAACTCTTTTTATACTCATTTTACCGTTTAGTTTAGGTTAAAAATGCAAAAAAAAAAAATTGCTAACCCGTCGTGTGCGACAGGCCGGACCGCACAATGTATAAAGTGTGCGACTGAACTGCCACTCATAGAAAGAGTGCGGTATGGGCCGCACTCTATAGAGTGTGCAAAAGCTCCATGTCGCACACTTATAGAAGTGCACACTCATAGAGTGTGCGGCGGGGTCATGCCGCACAGTGAGGTTCACCTTTTCTTTTTTTTTTTTTTTGTAATGTTTAACAGGATTCAAACACGTTAACTACGGAGCCAAGTGTGAAGGGTCCGAATAATGAAGAGATTGTTGCAGTTGAACATGTTGTGAACGAAGAAGCACTTGATGTTGATTTCACAGATGTGTTCATAACTCAGGAATCTTTTATTTCTCGGGATAAATTGATTGAATGGGTTCAAGCTAGAGGCGGGAGCATGGCATTGTGATTATCATTGGTAGGTCGGACGGTGGTGCGGTAAGAAACGACCTCGGTTATTGATTAGTGAACGTAGTGGTGTTTATAAAGAAAAGGTCAAGATTGGGTCTTCATCATTACGAATTGATAATGAAGAAAAGGTTGAAAATATTGATGATGTGGTAGGTAAGGGGAAAAGGAAGAGAGAAACCGGAACTAAGAAGTGTGGTTGCCCATTCCGTTTGAGAGGAAGCAAGTCTCGATTGATGAATGGGCATTAGTGGTTTAATGTGGCAAACACAATCATCCAACCGCGATCACATGGAGGGTCATTCATATATAGGTCGATTGAAGAAATCGAGGAGACCTTTGTTGTTGATTTTTCAAGGGCAATACTAAGCCCAAGGACATCTTATTTGGTGAAACAAAGATTTGAGGGAAATAAGTCAACAATAAAGACAATATACAATGCTCGGACAAAGAATAGAGTTAAGGAGCGTGATGGTCGATCGAAATGCAACAACTTATCTTCAAGTTGAAGGAGCATGGTTATACCTTCTACGATACACGCTGCGAATCGACCAACATTGTGAAGAATCTTTTTGGGCTCACCCAAAGAGCATTGACTTGATGAGATGTTTTCGAAAGTCATCTTCATGGATTGCACGTATAAGACAAACGGTACAAGTTACCATTGTTGGAGATTGTTGGTGTGACATCTACACGAGATCACATTTCGATTGCGATCGCAATTTTGGAGTTCGGCGGGAAGAGAACTATACATGGGCCTTGTCAATTTTGAAATCACTAATGCACCAATCTTCCTTGCCCTTGTTATTTTGACCGACGGGGAAAAGGCTTTAATGAATGCAATTGAGAAAACGTTCCCCACGTCGAGCCATTTTCTTTGTAGATGGCATATAAATAGGAATGTCTTGGCGAATTGCAAGAAATTGCTAGGCCAGAAAAAGAAATGGGATGCGTTTAATCTCCATTGGAATGTATTAGTGATTTCGAGACGAATTTGAAGAGGGACTTAAAGACTACAATCTCTATTCAAGGATTCAATGCCTGCGGTGAACTATGTAATGGAGCAATGGTTGTTGCCGTATAAGGAGATATTTGTGGCTTGTTGGACTGATAATGTCATGCATTATGACAATAACACAACGAATAGGTATATTTAAATAAAATGCAGCTTTCATAACTTTCTCATGCATCAATATCTTACATACTGTATCTTATTTTTCAGGGTGGAGAATCAGCACGCAATGTTGAAACGACAGCTCGGATCGAGCCAAGGAAACTTTGACACATGTTGGCAACAGATTCACACGTTTATTGAAACATCACACGTTGCAATAAAGGATTCATTCGAGAAGAGTAGGAATGTCGTCCAACATAAATTCAAGGCAAATGTATTTAGGTTGATCCGAGGTATGGTGTCGGTGGATGCATTGAACAGGATATACGATGCCATGCCCAATTGTCGATATAAATAGGCAAGGGTTGCAGCTCCCCATGCATACTTTGGTATCTTATCGACATTCTCCAAAAATTTCATATAGGAACCAGGAACTCGATTCCCACTCTTGTCCCCAAAAATGGTGCAGCCGAATATGTACAATAAATATGCCTTAGCAGCACTAGTCTGCATAGCATCATTATCACTTGTAGCTTCATCTTCGAACCTACGACGAAGCCACTCTAACTTGAAAGAGCAGCCTCTCCTACCATGGGTGCCCTCAATCACCTCAGCATTTTCCAAATGGAAAATCTCAGCAAGCTCCTCAATAGTATATCCCAACGTCCGTGTATAAACAACAGGCCTCCCCTTTATTGGAAGACCGGTAAGACAAAACACGTCATCCAAGGTGATTGTCATCTCACCAAATGGTAAATGGAAGGTGTTCGTCTCCGGATGCCATCGTTCAACAAAAGCAGCAACCAAGGCTTTCGATGACTCCTTATAAGAACACCTAGGCGTATATAGTCCAGACCTCATGACAATATTCCACCACCTACTCTCCAATTCGGATTTGCAAGCGGAACCGACCAACTCAACAACTTAGATGTGTGATTTTGCATCTTTAGCACCGGTCGTTTTATCCCATTCCACACATACCTAGCTACATGTGTGTTGTACGTAACTAGCGTGAACCATCAAGCCCACTGGAAATGGGGCTTCCTCTTGAGCAAAGTGTCACCACCATCACCACCGCACCTCCATCACCGGCCCCTTCATTATCAACATCTTCTTCCTCTTCATCATAACCGACCCCGAATAACGGCCCCGAAGTACCGAAGCACCGGCCCCGAATAACCGGCCCCAGAATAATAACCGGCCCCAAATTACAGGCCCGAATAAGACCCCTCATCACCACCCCCTCGGTCATAACTAGCCTCTGTATACGTTACGCCTCATTTTCGGGGTTGGGATTACGTGCCCTCCTAAGCCGTAACCTGCGCATATATGTCCTTCTGCATTCATTCAAGCCAAAGTAATGTAAGAACAAGGAAATAATAATGAGGAAGTAATAAGCTTACATACATTCATCAAATAGTTGATGTGCAAGTTGATTGAAGAAGTGATTTTAAAAAAAAAAGGTGCTGTGCGGCACCCTTGGCCGCACGTTCAACCTTCTGTGCGGCATGACCTGGCCGCACGAGTCTGGCTGTGCGGTACACTTCCCGCACTAACACATGTGTGGCACCCATCTACCGCACGCAGCTGCTTATGTGCGGTCACACCTAGCGCACAACCTCATTAATGTGCGGCAACCCCCTACCGCACTCACCAGAGTATGTGCGGTGGACCGGTCTGCACGATCTACGGTAGGTGCGGTATGGTGCCGCACATAACTACGAGGCTTCCCAAGGAAATTGCAAAAAATTCATCAAATTGGTAAAAAAATGCAACAAAAATTCAAAAAAAATGCGTGTTCACAAAAACAAAAAAAAATGCAACCAAAATGCAACCAAAAAGCCAAAATTTAAATGAAACACTTACCGAATGGTTCCATTTTTAAACTTTGAAATTTAGCTTGTAGTGGCTTGAATTTGTTGAAGTAGGTAGCTAAGATGGAGATTGTGGAAGTAGGTAGCTAAGAAAGAAGAAAGAAAGTGTTTGAGGGAAAGAAGAAAGAAAGAAATGGAGTTCTCTGTCGGGAAAGAAGAGAGAATGTTTGATCGATGTTGTTTTGGGAGGGAGATGGGGTAGATGTAGGTGGGGGTATATTTAGCAAATTAAAATTTTGGGGGTTTAAGCTTAAAGGGTAAAATAGGAAAATAAAGGGGGTATACTTAGTAATATAGGAGGTATAGAATTTAAAAGGGGGGGTAGACTTAGTAAGTGGGTAGACTAAGTAATTTTGGGGGTGGAAATAGCAACACCCCAAGAAAATAAGTGGTATTAGTCAAGTATACTGCATTGCGCAAATTACACTATTATAGAGCGCGTGCAACTTGTTCTCTTTTTCTAACTTAGAAGGGGTTTTTTCTTTAAAGAGCGATTATCTCCACTCTCATACATGATTTTTCACCTTTTCATTAATGTAAAAATCAAATTATGGTGTTTAGACAAAATTATCTCCAAATAAATTAATTTTATGATGTTATAAACTTACTAATGGTTGTTTATTTTAGGTAGATGAATAAATTTTGGATAATAAAACTTATGATGCGCATTTTTTTTCATGTTTTTGTTTTTCTTTTCTTTTTAAATGATATTTTAGGTTTTATTGTCACTATTTATTTTCAGGCCTCTTTCTTTATAATATCACTGATAGATACTCCCTCCGTTCCAGGCAAAGAGTTCACGTTTGATTTTTTTTTGTCAACTAAGCTAAAGTTTGACCAATAATTAACATAAATCTAGTGATCTTTACAAAGTTATTAAACTTGTAATCCATAGTATTATTAAGATAGTTTTTAATTAATGAAATTTTATTTCTTAAAATATAAGTAAAGTATGTAAATTTTTTATTTGATTTAGTCTTATGTTAATTTTTACAAAAAGAAAGTGAACTCTTTGCCTGGAACGGAAGGAGTAACTCTAAGCTATTTTTGTTGTACATTGATAAAAAAATAATTAATTGAACTTTAAGATAGATTTGGGCAATGTCTTGCTAAATATTTTTTTAGTACCCTTATTTCATTGAAAACTACATTCTTGATAATTTTAGACACATGCAAAAAAAAAAAAAAAAAAAAAGAAACCAAACAAGACAAGAATGCATTTGGATTTTATAATCTCAATTTAAAAATCTTTAGCTTCAAAATTTCATCCTCTCATTGGAGTCTCCCAAAATATAATTAGAAAAGGTAGGGTGACAGGCCAAAAAGCATGTCTTCACTCTATACTCTCTGGTGAAAAGTTGATCACAAAAAGGTAGAGCCTTAAATTTTAAGGGCTTGTTTGGTAGCAGCGATAAACAGTATTACTAATCTCGGTATTATTAGTATCTATATTATTAATTCAGATACTATATATTGAGGGTAGTTTTAGAATTAAAAATATTAATTTTGTATTATTTTTTTTAAGGTGCTAATAATACGGCCCTCTTCCTTGGTATAATTAACAAGAAGATAAGAACTTTGTTCAGATAGTCCAAACTATTAATCCAAACCGCCTATTGCGTACCAAATATCTAACAATTGGCCTTATTAGCTCTTAGAGTTATTAATTGTACTAATGGAAAGATAAACATACTTACTAAACAACAATTGTTGTTGACTGCACGAGCTTCAATAGCTTAGTTTTTCTTTTTTCTTTTTTTCTTCATCAAAGTGGCGTAAAAAGAGATCGAATCGAAACCCAAACTTTGTGAAACTTGATTTCTCTATCACTGGATCGCCCCTTACGGTTTTATTCGAATGGGCTAGTTACTAAGTATCTACTTGGGTTAGAGAATAAATTTTTACAGTTGAGTGATTGAAGTTTTTGACTACTTGTGCTTAAGATTTTAAGAAAAAACATATTTGATATTTATACACAATAAACCTAAAATTACATTATCTTATAATTGGGGATCAGGGAGAGCTAAGCAGTTGAAAACAATTTATTACCTCATTGTAACCTAAATTCTTGAACTTTTCTCACTATCAACGTTATTGTATGACCAGTATAGGCACGTCTTACGAACCATGTTTTGACGGGGCCGATAAACTGACATGCTTAAACATTCTATTTTCTCAAATAAATTACTCTTACAACAATTTTGATAAAAAAAAAATATTATGGTTATCAAATTGTCCTATAAGTGCTTGATACTTTGATCTAACCTTTGCTAATATTAAGGGACAATCCATAGTGTCTCATTATACAAGTTGAGCTGAATAAGCAAGCTTATACTCCCTGTGATGAACAAACGCCAATCGTTGGGCTAAACGCTTTAAAGAATTAGTCCTGAAACTGATAGCATTAAGTTCAACTTACAACTTGGTTCATCTAGTCTGTGCCACTTGATCCCTCGGTCTCATGGTATGCCCACAGACAAGATATATACTTTATGTTAAAACAGAGAAAGTAATAATTAAAAAAAAAATTGACAAAAATAGCCCAGGTGAGCATGCCAATTCCTCCCTCTGTTTCAAGCAAAGAGTCCACTATATTATTTTGAAATATTTCATTTAAAGAGTCTACTTTCAAAAAATTATACTTACAATTTTCATAATCTTTCATCTTTAACCTCCACTTGTGTTGTAATCATCTTGGTTGTACTTAAATATTTTTGTAATTATGACCAAATTCAATGACACTAATATATCTCTTAATAATTACTTTTTAAACATGGATTCGTTGGGTGGAACGGAGAGAGTATTTATTAATATTTTTTCATTATACAAAATTGAGAATTGACAATGTTTTAACTTATACGCTATACACTAGTATACAAATATCATTATTTTTAATTTTTGGTATACAAATTAAATCACACAAGATAATAAATCAGAGAGATGCAATAAATAATAAGAAAGAACAAAATTTATAGTGTAAATACTCATTAAGAAAAAGCTCAAAGTAAAATTAAGTAACAATAAGCATGATATCGTCAACAATATCAAATCAATGTATATTTATTGAATAATGCTATGGGTACTTAGGCCTTGATTGGTACACGAAAATAGAATCAATTACACAGAATCGATTACTAGTAATGGTATTTCACAGAAATAGATTGGAAAATGATTCCTAAAAAGTGTTTGGTAGTATAATGAATGTGATTAGTAATGTAGTATAAATTTCTATTATACTGTTTGGTAAGAAACAAAATAATTTGGAATGCAAAGATAAAGTTAAGGCAACTGACAACATTACCCCAATGTAGACACGTACTTGTTAATGACTTCCATGATAAAAATTAGATATTAACGTTATTACTGCTCCACAAATAACAAGTTCTTTATTCTCTTTTAATTTTGGTGAAAATTTTAAATTATCCAGCATCAATAAAGCAAGAAAAATTTATTAAATAAAAAAAAACTAATGTTATAATAAAACTAGTTCAAATAAAAATAGTTTAAACATTTGAAACAATTCGACAAAAGTACGTGTAATTACTTATTTAGAATAATTACTATTTTATTTTTCTATATATTTTCAAGTAGATCAATCACTCACTCTTCTTTTTCATCATATTTAATTGTAAAAATTAACACAACAATCATAAATTATAAATTATTATTAACAAATGAAATCAAATAAGAAGAGTTAGAAAAACTTTATAAAGATCCGAAGAACAACGACGACAAGGAGGTGTATAAAGGAACGGTCGTAAAATTGTTGAAACTAAATAAATTATAAATTTAAAGCAAGTACTTGACATAATAAAAGGATATTATTGTCCTTTTACATGGATTCCAACTATTAGGAATCCAAATACCACATCCTCCATCAGGATTGTAATTCCTTAAATTTTAGTAATCAATTCCAAGATTTTAGTAATACATTCCTATTCCAAATATAAGAGCCTGTTTGGTCGAGCGTTTTGGCCAAAACGCAACTTATTTGCAAAAAATGTGTTTTAATACTGCGGCAGAAAACGAAGCGTTTTCAAAACGCAGCTGCGTTTGAAAACGCTGAAATTCCCAGCTTTCGTTTTCAAAACGCAGCTGCGTTCTAAAACGCTGGAATTCCCAATTTTTTCCCAAACCGCAGGTTTTAAAACGCTTTTAGGAAAAAAAAAAAACTGCGTATTGAAGTGATATCTCAAACGTATTTATAAGGAAAGACCTGCGTTTTTAAAATACTGTGTTTTTTAAAACGCTGCGTTTTGTAAACGCTGTACCAAACGAGCTCTAATTCTTACACTACCAAACATAATTAATCAATTCTATGGAATCGATTCCGCGGAATTGATTCTAATTTCGTGTACCAATCGAGGCCTTAAAGAGTACCAAAATTTTTGCACCAAATGATGTATCAGCTGATGTGATGCATTAATTATAATTTTTTATTTTATTTTTTGTACTACATCAACTGCCACATCATTTAATATAAAAAATTTGGTACTCTTTACGTACCTATAGTATTACTCATATTTATTTTGCTATATAAATTACATTTGACCAAACAATTAAAAACCAGGCTCCACCATTCAAAATAAATATATTTTTAAATTTTCACTAAAATCAAGGAAGTTAACTATTGAGTCACGTATATTTATATATTAATATCCTTAGAATTCACAAATAGCGTTGAATTAGTAAAATTCTGCAAAAATAGATATTTCATCCGTTACAGGTAAAAAGTCAACTATTATATTTTGGGATATTTTATATAAAGAGTTTACTTTCAAAAATCATGCTTATAATTTTTATAATTTTATAATTTTACCCTTCACATGTGGTATAAATATATTAACTATGGTCAAATATTTTTATAATTATAATTAATTTTAATGCTAATTATATATTTTTTTAATTATTAAAATTTTCAAACGTAAACTATTTCGATAGAACAGAGGGAGTACTTATTTGGAGGCGAAAGTAGTAAGATATTGTTACTCATAATAAACTAATGGAAGGTCTAAGAAAAATCTGGAACAGCTTGTTTGGAACAATGGAATAAATTGTTTTTTTTTTTTTTTTTTAAGAATTCAAGGTTGCAAGGAATACAAATACCATCTATTCAAGATTGTGATTTTTCAAATTTTATTTTGAAATTTGACTTTATTGAACTACGCGTTTGAGTAGATCAGCAAAGCGAATAAGAGCGTCCACAGTAGTAACTCCCAATATATCTCTATATCACACTCTAAACACCTCGTTTTCCGTTCAAGTTTTACTTTTTTAACACTCTAAAAATAAATCCACTCCAACAAGTACTCTCTATACAACCCTCTAAAAATTAAATATCTCTCATCTCAACTAATAAACCATTATGTTTTTTCTCTTTTATTTATATTTTTCTACCATAATTAAAATAAAATATTTTAAATTTTAAATTTTATATACTATAAAAAATATATTGTACTCTCTCCGTTCCTAAATTATTATCTTATTTGACTCGGCACACGGATTAACAAAAAATAACTGACTTAATTATTAATATTGGTATAATGTATAATTTCTTTTAATACCCATGTGTATATGGCGCATAATTAAAGTAGAGAGAAAAGTAAGGGTAAAATGGTAAAATGATCTCCTAAATTATGAAAATTTCAAACAAGACAATTATTTAAGGACGGATAAAAAAAATAAGACAATTATTTTAGAACGGATAAAAAAAATAAAATAATAATTTAATGACAGAGAGAGTATATTTTAATAATTTCTATTTCAAAATATTAAACAAAAGTATATTGTGGTCAAATAAAGTGAGGAAAATGTAGAGGATTTGAGTCACTGTTCATGTTAAAACTCCCCCTATATTTAGAGGGTGATTTAGTTGATTTTAGAGATAGAGGGTGGACTAGAGGAACCACTGTAGGATCAAGAGAGGGGTAAAAATCTCTAAAAGTGATTTTAGGGGATGGATAAAGGCATCCACTGTGGACGCCCTAACATTAGGGGAAGAGTAGTGGGAAGGAGTTTTTCTTTTTAAGTTTAAGAAAAAAGATAGTTGATAAACTAAGAACTTGGGCATGCAATTAGTAGAAATCGCCCAACAGTTCCAAGCATGTAATATCTAGGGCAAAATCTGGACCGGTCCCATTTAGACAATTTTCAATCGCTAAAATTTATTATAATTATTTTCAATCACTTAAGAACACTTTTATTGAGAAATGCCGTCTATAGCCTTAAAAAATACAGAACAACACGATGTCGTCTATAGCCTTAAAAAATACGGAATAGCATGCTGTGCATCGCGATACACAAAAATTTTGTAATGTACAAAATTTAACAAAATCAACTACCCAAAAAAAGAATATGAGTAAGTATAAAGTAAACCCTCCAATTACCGTTCACACTTCTGCTTCTGTCCACCTGCAGCAATCCTCCAAGCACTCCTTTCTTCCTATTCGTATTTTTTTCGGTATTCAAGGGGAAAGGGCAGACTACTTCTATATGCTATCCTCGGCATCTTTTCTGTCACGTCCCAAACCCACAGTCGGACCAATGGGCCAAGGGTGACCGACCGCAGGCCACTAAAATTGTTTTGGGTTCCGCAAAGCCTTCCGATACAATTGCGCAACTCAAATCTAACTACTCCTTAATAAAAACTAAACCGCAAACAATGAGGCCCATAATTTTATTTAACCATTCAAGTCCAAATGAAGTTTCCAAAACCACAATTATTTAGGGAGTCAACAGCTCCTCATAAAAACCAAGTCTAATTGCGCGAAACAGAAATCAAACTAAAACAGAAAACTCTCGAGCCATCCACTGAGTGGTCCCAAGCCATCACCAACATTAACAATCTGCAAAATGATAAGGGGTGAGCTCACAACTCAGCAAGGTACTAACAACGCTATCTAGAGGATCAAGCACGTATTTCGAAAACAATAATTCTATAAGAAGTCATAAGAGGCATTTCAAATCACATTTTTCATAAACGACATTTAAAGCGTTGCTTAGTAAAAACATTTACTTTGAAACAAGTCAATGACACTACCGTCATATACCGGTAGTATAACCAACCGTTTTGTCAAAAGAAATCCACTAAGTTCAAACAATAATTTCCAAAAGACTTTCAAAATCAAAAGTTGGTCGAAGATAGTCGATTACACCACCGTCCCATACCGGTATCTACTTGTGTGCATTGCATCGAGTCCAGCTGGCATATGTGCATTGGAGGTGTATTGACGCTCGGTTATTGCGGGAGCAGGGGCTTCGTAATAGCCGAAGGCCAATACACTGGGTCTCTCCCTACCGTTGGCCACAGTATGGGTTTTCTCTAGTCCCACAGTTGAACGGAATAAACGGCGACTGTGTATTGTCAACACTGTTTTCTATGCATTGGAATACGGACACCGGTCCCTTGTGATACTTATAAGTAGCTAGAGCCGTATTGTCTCGGGTCGTAGGGGATCGAGTGATACGTCGACGTGGATACAGAAAATGGTCCACAACGGGTACTTGTAGATCGTACGTGACGCGATCGGGTACATTCATTGAGATACGAGCATCGGTCCCTTCATGATCTGTGTATAACAGTAGCAGCACAGACATCTATTATGATTTTTTGGAGTAAAAGTACATCCATCTACCATTAGCTGTGTACAGTAGTAGCCGCACAGGAATCTATATGGCCTTCAGGAGTAAAAATACATCCATCTATCTTTATCTTATGGAGTAGTAGTAAAGCCATCTCTTATGATTATTTGAAGCAGAAGCACATGAACCTATTATTATTGTTATCTTATTGAATAGCAGCAGAGACATCTTTTATAGTTCTATGAAGCAGCAGCGTAATCGTCTTCTATGGCTTCATGGAGCTATAAGGTCGAAAGTGTTTCAAGAGATTTCGGAGGTGTACCTCGAATCCACCGTATCCACCCTTATGTGTTTACTTTATGCTTTATGTGCTTCCTATACGAACAAATGTTGGTCGTGGTCTCCAACCAGTGCATGACGGTTGGCGGCTACTGAGCTTCTCGTGAATATAGGGTTGGTTGTCTTATGTGCTACAACCTGTTTATTATCCTGCTGTATTAATGTGCATAATGTCATGCCATATTGTTACATTAGTAACTTACTGGGTCTTCGACTCATCCCTTCCATATTTGTTTTCCTTAGTTTGCAGGATGCATTCCAGCGCAGTGAGGCTTCGGTTCGGAGTTGTACTTAGATTATTAATTTATTTCTACCCCTTGTATTTGTGAGATCGTGGGTTAAACTGAGTTATGTAAACTTAGTATGTCGGGTAGAGATACTTGTATTTTGTAGACTTGTATTTGGTGCCGACTTGTGGAGTCGTAACGGTTGTACTATCTTACATCATCAGTTTTCTTGGTTAGTGTGGCCTTGTGCCCGTTGGTAATATATTAATGGTTTTCCCGAGCGTGTTGTCTCTTGGTGTTTTAGATGTTGTTGTTCTCCGGCGCCTGTTTAGCCGTGGAGGTTTTATTTTGTGGGGATCTTGTTGTTATTCGAGCTTTGAAGCTCAAGTTCATTTAGTTATTCTGCTGCTTGTTTTTGGTTTCGAGCTTTTGTGGCTCGCTTTATTTAATTCCTTCAGCTGTTCTTCTTCGGTTTGAAGCTCTGAGTTGGGGTTCAACATCGAATCTCGGACTCGGGTCGTCACAGGTTTTCTATAAAACCACAGACTGAACCGCTCTCATCGATTTAGGAGTTTTTCAAAACGAACCGAACCACCTATAATCTCACCGAACTGAACTGAACCATGTAACATCAGTTCGGTTCGGTTTCAAACCGCAAGTTTGCAAGTTTTTGAAAAAAAGAAAAAGAAAACTGAGAAGAGGAATTGAAACTGAAAAAAAAATACCATTAGTTAATTTTTACAAGAAACTAAATTTTACATCACCACGAATACAAATTTTACAAGAACCTAAATTATAATACAAAGCTAGTTTCCAAAAGACGAACAAAATTTTGTAATTTACAATCATGAATATGGAAAAACTAAAAGAGATTTGTAAAATCCTTTTTTGACCAGTGATATCAAGGGCGGATAATGAAACCTTTGAAATCTTAAGATCTGAATTTGGATGAATGATTCAAGAGGTTTGAATTCCATGGGTGAAGTAGAAGTTCGAAAGAGATAAAGCAAAACAAGTAGGTGTCGGATGGATTAGCCTTGATCTAATTGAAAGCGATGGTATACGACCAATTTTCCATCAAATCTAGGACTTCAAAGTGAGATGTTTTGGGATGCCGATCAAAGGTGGAGAAAGAGAAAGATGGAAAGAGAGAAAGAGGCTTCTAGATAATGAAGTTAGGGTTGTTTATTTATATATATATATATATGGTAGCATGAACAGTTAGGTTAAGTCTTAGCAGATAAACGACTAAGATGGTACAAAAAATATTAAAACTTAGAAGATGGTTCGGTTCGGTGAACCGCGGTTTGTCCTATCGAACTGTAAACCAAACCAAATCGTTCGATTTATCATATTTTAAAACCAAACCGAACCATTAAGGTTTAAAAACCGAATCAAACCGCCCGATTCGGTTCGATTCAATTCAATTTTTTGGTTTGGCGGTTTATATTTTTACCCCTAGTAAAAATGGAAAGAGGTCACCTTAAAATATTGTGTAGGGGCCCATTAGTAACTTTCCAAAAATAGAGGAGCCAGTTATTAATTTCCCAAGACTGGAGGGACCTGATTATAATTTTCTAGAACTGGAGGGCCATTTTGTTCTATCCAGAAGTTGAAGCTCCTTTTTTGCAAGTTCTAGATGTTAAAGAGCCTTTTTGCACTTTCCCGGAAGAGGAGGACGCGTGGGGCGCGTCAGATCTACTTCCCCTGTGCGTGGTCGGAGCATGAGGAGGCGGTGGGCAGTCCAGCCGCTTTTGGCGGCCTGTGGTAGTGCGTCAGAGGTCCGTTGGCTGCGATTTTTAGGTCCTTGTGCTCGTCTGGCTAATGCGCAGCTTTTTGTGCTGTTTATTTGTTGATCCGTGCTCCCTAACTTTAACCTAGCTCGTACATCCACAGCCATTGTTGCCGGCGACGGGCTGTTGTTCTTCATCTTCCACCATTTTTTGCCTTTTTTGTTGTCACTTGTTGCGGACTTGCCGGACAAGCGAAATGTTTATGCATGAAATTAGTGTGGGCGGTAGCTTGCTTTGGATTTCTTCTTGTAGCCGGTGCACTGCCCATTGCTATCCATCTTCTTTCCCTCCTCTCCAAGCTTCAAAGGGGTTTTCTCCCATTTTTTGATAAAATTTGAAGTTGCGTTTTTTAATACCAAGCTGGTGGTAGCAAATCATCTGTGGTTGAGCGTTGAGTCCCGGCAATGGAACCAGACTGATCATGCCAAAAAGTATTCTGGTGACCGCGTCGATTCCACAAGTATAGCTCGTTGACTGGTAGAATGCCCCAACTCTCAAAAAACAAGTGTTGCTGGAACATAACCGTCGGATAGTGCCTGTAATATCAAATAAAATACCATTAGGGGAGCCAGACGTGGTTTGGCTCAAGCCCTCCCGTATAATAATCAGTATTTCATTTTATAAAAGAAAGAGAGAGTGTGCTGAGCATGTATGGAGGGAGATAAAGAGTCTGGAGACTTAGTGAAAAAGTCCCTTTTTTTTTTTGTAAGTGAGCCCCTTATTTATACTAAATAGGGGGGTGTTGCTATTTGGGTACATTTTTGTGTGGGCTTGGCCCATACATCTTTGGGAGTATACTTTTGGGGGTAGTGTATTTGAGCGCATCAATAAGTAAATACTCTATTCGTTCCAAAATTATCGTCATGTTTGACTTTTTTTTATTAAATAAAATATTTTTAAATACAAATTTGATACATATTATTATTATTTTTTTCAAAATTATTAAACACATAATTCGAACGAGAATGAAACCTAAACCAATGGCCAAGAATGGAAAAGAAAGTACTCCCTCCGTTCCTAAATTATAGTCCTGTTTGACTCGGCACACCGTTTAAGAAAAAACTATTGACTCAAATATAAATATTTGCATTTTTAGAACTTTCCATTTTTACCATTGAGATAATACTGCCACTAGACTTTTTGAGTTCTGTAAAAATACAGTATGAAATATAATCCCTTCAATCAAACTTTTGAAAAATTCAAATTGTGATGATTACTGTATAACTTACCTGGTAAAAATGAAAAACTACCCGACCTTCTGTTAAGTTTTTAAATGAGGAAATGAGTAATTTCGCAATCAATTACTCTGTTTCCTTTTCAGACCAAATATTCAAAATCTAAGTTTCCTTATCATTACTTCTTGATGGAGTCCTAACCTGATTTAAACACCATCCCTCCAAAAAACACTCTAATATTCAACGACGATAAATTTTCGAGTTCTTACTGCAACAGAGCAATAACGGTCGATTGAAGAAAGGCTCAAACACGGAGGTCGCAAAATCATTCGGTGTTACAACAAGAACTATTGGCCGAATCTGGAATCAAGCAAAAGGTCAATTAGCGAATTGGTCAGTTGTTAATGTATCATCGAGGATACCGAAAAGGGTAGGGCAGAAATAAGTTCAAGTCAATTTAAGTGTGATGGCCAGAATTTTGAAGAGTCGTCGTACAAACATTCGATCATTAGCTAAGGCTTTGGGTGTTTCACAAACAACCATACATAGGTTAATCAAAACAGGAAAGATTCGAGGTCATTCAAGTGTATTAAAGTCATATCTAACAGAGGCCAACAAGAAATCAAGGTTAGAGTTCTGTCTCTCAATGCTTGATCCAAGAAGTTTAAGCACAAATCCAATGTTTTGTGACATGTTTGATTATGTACATATCAACGAGAAGTGGTTTTATATGTCCAGACCTACACAGAAGTATTACCTTCTTCCTGATGAGGAGGTTCCTCAACGAACATGCAAAAGTAAAAAAATTATCGACAAAGTGATGTTTATTGTTGCCATAGCTCGTCCTCGATTTGATTCGTCCGACAACTTAATATTCTCTGGAAAAATTGGAATATTTTCTTTCACTTTCAAGGAGCCAGTTAAGCGAAATAGCAAGAATCGAGTAGCCAGAACAATGGAAACAAAGCCAATCTTATCAATCACAAAAGATGTTACTCAAGCTTATTTGATTGACAAAATTTTGTCGGCTATTCAAGAAAAATGGCCTTTCCGTGGTTCAAGAACAATTTTCATTCAACAAGATAATGGGAAACCACACATCGATCCCAGCGATAGTCAATATTGTGAAGCAGCTTCTAGGGATGGGTTTGATATTCGGCTAACTTTTCAGCCTCCAAACAGCCCTGACTTGAATGTATTGGACCTTGGTTTCTTTCGATCAATTCAATCTTTTCAACATGAAAGCGCTCCATCAACAATTGATCAATTAATTGCAGCAGTCGAAAAGTCTTATGATGATTTATCTCCGCACTATCTTAATCGGGGTTTTTTGTCTTTACAATTATGCATGGTGGAAGATTGGAAGTGATGAATTGTTTAGGAGGTAACACCTACAAACTCAAACATATTGGTAAGCAAAGGTTGGAAGAAAATGGTGAACTACCTCTTCAAGTAAATTGTGGCTTTGATCTTGAAGAGAATGTAAAAGAATATCTAAGTCAATAGAGAAGAGCCCAAGAAAATTATGAAAGTTTTTGATGGAGTATTGGATTTTGGTGTTAAAATGGTGCTCCTATGTTCAAGATTCGTTGTCGTAAATTTTGTAAAATTGAATAGCAATGACATGTAACTTTTGTATAAGATGTATTTGATAGGGTACTTTTGATGTATTGTGTAAGAAAGGGTTATAATATGTGAATATATATTTTAATGATGTAAGAAGTTAAAAGTCGAATCTATGGTTGATTATAACTATTACTGCTTTAATACGAGATTGCATTTGTAATTCTACTTTTGTGCTTTTGTTTGTTGTTGAAATTGGAGTGTCATATGAAATTGAATCCACGAAAAGGTAGTGTAGTAGTCAACAAATGGGGTTAAAGGTAGCTGATGTCAGAATGTGCAGAACCAGATTTTCACAAACTTTAACAATTAAACTGTATCAACTCAGGGGATTCTAAAAGGCGTGGTTATATGTGTTGGAAAGATATACGAGTCTAGTTTAAGGAAAAAAAACGGTTTGTCGTTTCGAGCTTTGTGGAGTAAGATAAGACATTTTTCGTAC
Source organism: Platycodon grandiflorus (assembly GCA_016624345.1). Classification (NCBI taxonomy): domain Eukaryota; kingdom Viridiplantae; phylum Streptophyta; class Magnoliopsida; order Asterales; family Campanulaceae; genus Platycodon; species Platycodon grandiflorus. Next base: position 12,219,762 of record CM028361.1, read on the forward strand.
GAGGTGTTCGGCCAATCTGCACATTTTCTGCAGTCTATTTTCATCTTTCTTTTGCTCTTTCTTCTCGGTTTCTTCTCCAATGGACAAGGCTCGAAGTTCACGATTCTTAGTAGTAACCATGAAATCATTATGAGAGCTATCCAAAACTATTTTAAACATGCTAGACGAATTGATTTTCATACAGTCTTCTCGGTTTCAAATTTAGAAGAAAAAATAGGACACTAGTCAAGTTAGTAGCTATAAACGTGTAATTTTCGTTCTTATGGTAAAAAATGACTAAAGAGATACTAGTGACCGTTAAATCATTATGGAAGTGGAGTAACACAATCAAAAACATGTGAACAATTTAGTACCTTTAAATTCTATATAGACGTACTACTAATTCAAAGAACTCATTATAACAAACAAAAATGTAAGACAAACCTTAGAAACATAACTAGTCATTAATCAACTGGCATCAAAATGTTGAAATATTTATAAATACACGATATCTTACTAACAAAAACATAAGACAACCATCACATAACAGAACTATACATCAATGTACCGGTATCAAAGAATTGATATATTTATCAATACATAGCACTGTACATCCATTGATACAAAATGGTTTCGAATTTCCTCAATCTTTCCCCAAAAGTATTCGATTGAATACATGCTAACTAGTTTAATTATCTTTGCAGCATCATACGATGAACACTATCTTTTGTTCCATCCCATCCATTTGTTGTTGCATCATCAATGTTTGTTGTTCCGTGTCATGCATATGTTCTTGGATCTTTGCAATCTCTTTTACATGTTTTTGTTGCATCATCCGCATCATTTTCTCCATTTTTTGTATACGTAGTTTCATCATATCAATCTCTTCTTCCATAGTAGCCATTTCTTTTGCAAGTGATTAAGCTCATTGTCTTTGGTTTCCTTGTCACCTACGAAGTCTCCCAATTCAACAAGACCAAGAATGATCTTTGCACGCTCCCATGATTTTTGCTCAACTGATATTGTTTGCCCATTTAAAACATAAGACAACTTTGAGCAACCAGGAACATGTTTTAGCCCACCTACTGAAATTTGTGAATGATATAGTTAGCATAGTTAAATGAAAGATAACTACAACATAACAACATTAAATGAAAGATAACTCCAGCAACATGTTTCAAAGTCGACAATCATGTTGGTATCATATCAATCATGTTTGGTCAGATGATGGAGAAGACGACGATGATGATGATGATAAGTCATAGCAAAATGAAATCCCTGAATACAGACGTTTGATTGCTATTCATGTTAGAAAGGGAAAAGGTGAATTAGATGATTGGCTGCGGGTTGATCCTGATAAAGTCAGACGTCTTACCCGTAAAGGCGGGCAACTTATCCGTAAAGACGGCCAACTTACCCGCAAAGGCAGCCAACTTATCCGCAACGGTGACTAACTTACCCGTAACATCGTTAATTGCTCTACACGTCTTGCATATCACGGAACTATCTCCAAATGAGTAGAATCCTATTACAACATGTTCTCTGCAGGACACGTTACCATAATCCGTGAACTACGGGATCTCATCACATCCATCAGGCTCGAAATTATCTAGGGCTACAGGTTACTCTCTTATAACTAGTAGCATCAGAGACATAAAAGGTACGTGTAATTATACACTTTTTGCTCCCTCAATTAGCATTATTCTCTCTCTGATATACAGTGTTAATTCTTACACTGGAGGGACTTTGCAGGGATCCCTTGCGTAGTAACCTTTGTTCTTATCTTCAGGCCAGCTACAAGTCATTTCATCGGAGCAAATTTCCATCGAGACCACGGTGCAAAATTCGGCATCATCACCCATTTAAAACATAAGACAACTTTGAGCAACCAGGAACATGTTTTTGCCCACCTACTGAAATTTGTGAATGATATAGTTAGCATAGTTAAATGAAAGATAACTACAACATAACAACATTAAATGGAAGATAACTCCAGCAACATGTTTCAAAGTCGACAATCATGTTGGTATCAAATCAATCATGTTTGGTCAGATGATGGAGAAGATGACGATGATGATGATGATAAGTCATAGCAAAATGAACCCCTGAATACACACGTTTGATTGCTATTCATGCTGGAAAGGGAAAAGGTGGATTAGATGATTGGCTGCGGGTTGATCCTGATAAAGTCAGATGTCTTAGCGTAAGCGAACCAGAGCTTGAAAAGGCTATAATAACCCATGGGAAAGAGATTATCAAGTATTCTTTAAATATTCCATGAACTTCTTCCAAGGGATGCTATTTATGATGGTGTGCTGGCTGTATGTGGATGTCATTTTTTTTTTAACCTTTTGCTTACATTGTTGTAAATAATTAATTAGCATAGTTAAATAAAAGATAAGTACAACAACAGCAACATTAGTAAAACTGAATAGGTTACTTTGTAAACACTATGCATAAAACTGAAACTTTCAATCCCAAAAACATTACACACCCACAAATATACTGCATTAGTTTGTCCCATTGACTATGTAGAAAATAAACAATGTACTCAATTAGTAAAACTGAAGAGGTTCCTTTGTAAACACTAAGCATAAATGTGAAACTTGATCTTCAATTCAGCATAAAGCCCAACTAAAGAAGTAAATAAACAAAGCACTCCATTATGTAGAAAATAAACAGAGTACATTTTTGCTTGTTTGTGGAAGAAAAAAAAAGACAGATTACTCAAGTTTTCCTTATTTCTCCACACACACACACACACTTACGCAGAGTACAATCAAAATTATATATAACAAAGCAAAGAACCATACCACATAGAGATTCGGGGTTCTGCGAAGAAGTACAAGACTGAGAAACGAAGTCCATTTAGTAGCTTCCGATCTTAATTGCAAGATTATGTTAGAAATAATCTCATTGAGATACTAATATAGGTAGACATGGATATGTGTATAGTAGCCCTAGAAAATTAGGGATAAAAAGGTGGGATGAAAGAAAAAAAATGAAAGAAAAGACCGAAATTAGGGATATAATTTCTCCGGGTATCTGGCCAATTCGTTGAAGGGGAGAGAAGCCATTTTGTTGAAGAAAATAATGAAGAGAGATGACGGTGATGAGTTACAAGATCATTTTTTGATTTTAATAAAAAAAGTCTAACCGTGGTAGAAAATAGTTGTAAATAGGTAAGTGGTGGGTCCCTTGGAGTGGGTCCCACTATTGAAGAGTAAATTTTAAAAGGATAAAATGGTAAAAGTTATTTTTTTAAAAGAAAAGTTGGAAATAAATAATTATTTTGAAACGGACAAAAAATGAAAGCAAGAGGATAATTTAAGAAGGGAGGGAGTAGTAATAAAGGAACCTGTCAGATTTGGAGGTGACAGCCGCTAAGCGGATCAAAACTCCGAAGGCGCACGAGTTCGAGGGAAGCACGTTTTATGAAACCCAATTTGAAGCGGCTTACGTGTCCTCCCGTAACTCCATTTCCCGCGAAAATCCCTCCCTCCTAACTCCCACCGCTATCCCCTCCTCCCTCTTTACCCCTCAATCAATACCTCAAAAAATCTTCCAATTTCTCTCCAAATTTTATTTTTCCCGATTTCCATTTCTGTCCCTCAATCCACACCCAATTTTCACTTCTCAAAATCCCCTAATTTCAAACCTAGAATTTTCTCACTCGCAATCCATACCTTCATTCACTACTTAGAAATGTCGACTCCACCGGAAAAAACCAACACCGTGCAGCAGCCTGTAAACGAGTTGAAGTCACAGCATTCGATTGTCAAGCTACGGAAGATCCCGCCGATCCCGATTCGTCAAAGCGCGCCGCGAACTGACGACGGCGACGATGATCGCCAAAATGAAGAAGAGGATTCGTTTATAATTCATGCTTCGGCGCTTGGTCTTAATCATATTCGAACTCGGTCCGCTCCTTCGCCTCTTAGGTTCGTGTCCACCGTTGCCACGCCCTCCAAGCTCGGTAATGTTGACGGTAACAGGGGCGGCAAGGATGGAACTGAACTTCGACGTAAACCTGCAATTATTGAAGAAGGTCATTTTTTTCTTCGGGCAATAATTTAACATCATTGGCTTGTTACTTGTTATGATTTGGACAAGATATATATTCAAATTTGAAATATTAACTTCAAGTGTGATGTAATTGGGGTTTATGTATAGTTTGATAAGATTATTCAATAGAAAAGCCATACAGTATTCCATTTGTTTGATTAAGTGTTTGAGAAACAAATAGACGACAATAATTAAGAAGGATATGGGTGAGTGTTGGCTGACCGATGATGTTGCATTGGATTGAATAGGGTGGAGAAAAAGGACTCACGTAGTTGATCACAAGTAATTGAGATGAAAACTAAGATGAGCTGAGTTGTTTTTCGAAAAAATAAAAAAAAAACTTGAAGGAGGCTGACAGAGACAGTTAAAACTTGAAAGGTGAACTTGGAATGTCCTCTATAGTTGCTGATGAGGTTGTGTATCAGAAGAACGATTTTAGGATGTAGCCTACTTGGGGGATGAGAAATAATCCATTTCAATTAATTAGGGCATGTTGTTAGCTTTTGTATATGCAATTAAGACTTTGAAAATGTTGATTTAGGATGCATATTCAGTTGCTGCAAAGGGTAGTCTCAGAAAGACTCTGGTGTTAATCTAACTTGAGGTTTGAGAAACACACTTCCGTATCCTATTACTTCAGAGTCATGACATACTTATAAGGTTTGTTGAGAATGGGTAGATGAAACTATCTGGAACTTTAACACGACATAAGATTCAAACTTTTGTTGTCATCTTACTGCCTTCAGATATCTCAGCAAGATTACTTTAATTATGACACCTGAGAAGTTAGTTGGAGAAACTGTGAGCCAGTCATAGAGTTCCCAAAACTGTTTCAAGAATTTTGTTCTAGAAAATTTTGAATTTGCTGATTCTATCATTGTTTTTGTAGGCAAGAAGGTGCTGTGGAGTCAATCTAAATCCTTAAGAGCCCCAGTACCACCCAATTCAGAGTTCGAGGTATTTCCCTTGTTACTGCACTTAGTTTCATGCTTTCTTGTATTACTTCTCCTTGTACTTTTTATGTGTGCTTGTTTTGTTTTTTCCTTTTCTTTTTTTTGTCATATTATTTTCCTTAGCTAGTCAGAGCGATTAGGTAGCTCAGCCTCTTGTCATTATGCTGATTGTAGGGTAATAATGCAGCTCTTTCCAAGGAAATCCAATCCCCACGGTTCCAGGCTATACTGCGTGCTACGAGTGGCCGTAAAAAGAGAGTTCCAGACATCAAGAGCTTTTCTCATGAACTCAATTCCAAAGGAGTTCGACCTCTTCCATTGTGGAAATCTCGTGCATTTGGGCGCATGGAGGTATTTGCTCTTCCAAGGAGTTCCCTTTGGTTCTTCTAATGCCCACTGATACTGCTCTATCACTTTCAGTTCCTTTTCTCACATATAAATAGTTTCCTGCATTTCCGTTGTGTACCATTACCAGGAGATTATGGTAATGCTCAGGGGAAAGTTTGATAAATTAAAGGAAGAAGTGAATGCTGACTTGGGTATCTTTGCTGGAGATCTGGTGGGGATACTTGAAAGAACTTCGGATTCTCATCCAGAATGGAAAGAAATTCTAGAGGATTTGTTGGTTATAGCGAGGAAGATTGCTAAAATGACACCAAATGAGTTTTGGTTGAAGTGTGAAGGCATTGTACAGACTCTAGATGACCGCCGCCAGGAGCTACCAATGGGTATCCTCAAACAAGTCCATACCCGCCTCTTATTTATACTCACCCGATGCACTCGGCTTGTGCAGTTCCACAAAGAGTGTGGTTATGAAGAAGACCATATTTTGGGACTTCACCAACTTAGCGACCTTGGAGTCTATCCAGAACAAGTTATTGGGGCTTCATACCAGAAGTTCAATGCCCCATTAGGTGAAAAGGAAGCGATTGAGGCATACGGAGGCCAAAAACAAGATCAAGCAAACACCAATTTAGATAGCGGACCTGATACTGTGGAGGTTAACACAGCCAAAAGTGTTGCTTCTTCTACAGGCAGCTTTAGGATGTCATCTTGGAAGAAACTTCCTTCTGCAGCTGAAAAGAATAGGAAAGGCACTGGTAGTGTTGACACCCCTTCAAAGGATAACTCTGAGCGCTTGCAACTTAAAGATGACAATAGCGATAATTTGGATACGCCACTGCTCCCTCCTGAACAATCGGAGGCATCCTTGAAAGTGCGAAAAGTGACAATGGGTGTTTTGGGGGATCAAAATAATGTAACATATGAGAGTTCATTGATCTGCCGCATATGTGAAGTTGAAATACCCACTATCCATGTTGAAGAGCACTCCAGAATTTGTACAATTGCTGATAGATGTGATCTAAAAGGGTTGACAGTAAATGAGCGACTTGATAGAGTGGCTGATACTCTTGAAAGGATTATTGAATCGTGGACACCAGTAAGCACAGATATGGCAGTTGTAAGTCCTGAAGTTGGAAGAGTGTCTACATCAAGTATAACTGAAGATTTGGATGAGTTGTCACCTAAGAAACACACCTTATCTCGTCAATGCTCTGAAGACATGCTCGATTGTGTCCCTGAAGCTGACGATGGATTAGTCATGGATAATTTTCACACTTCGCCTAACATGTCATGTGAATCACGTGGCATTCTGACACCTGATCGAGGGAAGCATGCTTCATCTGCTGGAAGCTTGACGCCAACATCGCCTCTATTAACCCCACGAACAAATCAGATTGACCTGCTTTTGAGCGGAAGGAAAACCATGGCTGAGCATGAGAACTGTCTGCAGGTAATGATTCCTAGCTTGGTTTCCTATCCTTACTCCTTAAAGTTCAAAAAGATGGATTAGATGGGGGGTAAAGTGAGCCGTATATTTGTAGATATGAGATGGTTAGAAGTACTTAACTCGTTTTTGTGTTGGAAGAATTGGCATACTATCGTTAAGTTAAACTTTCTTGTCTGCAACTGTTTTTGGGTTTTTGATGAAACATTGCATATTCAACTAGGTTCAGTCAAGAACTTCGAGTTTCGTTTCTTTATTGCTATTGTTATGTGAAAAGTAGCAGACGTAAAGTTGAGAATGCAATCTACAGAGATGAAGGTATTACTTGATCAATTTAGTGCCCAGTGCCCTGAAGCACCTACTTGGAACTATCAGCTCCCTCCATGGATTAGCTTAACATTTTGTATACAAAAATCAAGTTATAGCACTAGGTGTTTCGACGAATAAATAGTTGCACTAGTATTCACGATCAATAGAAGTTTCAGTAGGCAGTTTTCACAGGCTTGGAATTCCTACAAACTTTTTTACTGATATCGGGATGTTAGTTAATAAAGAGAAAGCACTACAGCTAGGAAAAGTGTTGACTGTCCCTGAGCTAGAGCCTCTTGAGATTGTTACAGTTCAACTCACATTTCGATGTTCTGAGGCTAGTTTTTTGTCTATGCTACCTTCCCTTCTTTGTCTATTCCACGTTTTCCATCAATGCTACCAATTGATGGCATTGTTTTCATCTCATTAGGTACTTTTCGTTTGCTTTCTGTTAACGAGCGAACATGGGACACTCTTTAAGATCCAAATATATATATATATATATATATATATATATATTTCTTCTTCTTCTTCTCCTTTTTCAATTTTTTTTCTTTTGTTTTTGTTATTGCATTGGAATATACCCTAGTAGCGTTGAAAAATCTAATTAATTTTTTAAACAGGATCCATGTTGGCAATGTTCAAGGATTTGTAACATTTGTTTCCTTTTAGGTTTTTCTTTTTTGGAGGTCCTACTGTTTAGTCTTTTGAGTTTCCTCAATATTTTTGCCAAATTATGAGGCATTCATTAAAAGAAGAGACCTACGTTATATATTCAGGCGACAGGTGCAACTTTAGGATAAAGATCCTAATCAGAAGGAGGAGGAAGGTAAATAGAGCAGTTCTAAAAGATGTCTTGATTTTAGCCTGTCTAATATGACCCTTCATCGCGAGGCTCGCTTCATGCAATTCCTGAGTGCAGCTACCCACACCATGCTTTTCTCGCGGTAAAACCTTTCTTACAGGCTGTAGGTTTTGGATGCTAGTGCCACTAGATCACAATGGCTAGAATTCTTTCTGGGAATAACTTTCTTGTACCGGCACCTTAAAGCAAAATTTATCACTTATTTTATAATGACCCAATTCTACAAAGTCTTCAAGTATGACCTCCGTCCCTAAGTGTCACTTTTTGTTTTTACATGGAAATTAAGGAGCTCAACTTTTAGCCTAAATTTAAAGCTATCCGTATTCAGCCTAAATGGTGACACTCATTTAGGGACACAATAAAAACTCAAAAATGACACTAATTCAGGGATGGAGGTAGCACTTTGTAAACTCGATTATATTTCTTAAGAGCATGGCAAATTGAAAAATGTTACTAGTTGATATGTGATTAAGCAATCACTTGGTACATTCTGATTAGAGTTTCTTTTTCATGGAATCTTGTCCAGAGCTCCTGATGTGAGAAATATGAACTGCACAAGATTATAAATGAAAGGATAATGTTAAAACATTTTCCACAAAAGGCTTAATGTGCTTTTGTTTATATAAACTAGCATTTCCATCTTTCATATAAAGCACCGAGATATAACATCGTGTGTGTATGTATCTCTATATATATGTATTTAAATATATATATATATATATATATATATATATATACACACACACACACACACAGAGACATACACACACATATGTTGCTGTTGGGGGATGGGGGGACTAATTCCAACACAGCATTATCACTATTTGAAGTTCGTTTTTATGAGAGTACAGTTGAAATCCGATAGGTGTTTGGAATAGTTTTTGTATAAAACTCTTCTCTCTCTCTCTCTCTCTCTCTCTCTCTCTTAAGGTAAACACTTGCTCAGTTTTTTTTAAATAAAAAACTTAATAAAGAAAAAAGCTGGCTTGGCGGCATGAACCTGAGCTCTCACCCAGAAAATTCATGAGTATGCTGTCCCTTATGATAGAATGAGATACACATAGTCATTTACTCAGATCACCCTTTTCTAAGTGATTTGAGAACTTCAATTATTCCTATGCACGGCATTCTTCTCGTCTTGTTTCTCATTCGACCTGAGGCAGTTCATTCAAGATTTCATAAGTGCAACTTTAGTGATGTTGTTTCTTAATTGATATCCTTGTTGGGAGTTGCTAAATAACGCAATTGATTGGCAGATAAATAAGCTACTAGACATCACTCGATCAGTCGCCAATGTGAACACTAATGACTACAGTGCACTGGAGTATATGCTTGACCGTCTAAAAGACCTCAATCATGCTATCCAAGACAGGAAGGTGGATGCCCTTGCTGTCGAAACTTTTGGGAGACGTATAGAGAAATTACTTCAGTGAGTTTATTTTTTACTGTAAAACTTATCACCATTGCTTCTCTTGGTGTTTACAAATATGAAGTTTCTCATTCTTCCGTATAATTTCGGAAGTACATAATGGTATCTATGAGTTTGTTTTTTACTGTAAAACTTATCGCCATTGCTTCTCTTGGTGTTTACAAATATGGAGCGTCTCATTCTTCCGTATTATTTCGGAAGTACATCATTGTATACATGCCCAGATATACTTTTAGGTTTTTGTGGCTGTAATAGGTGATTGTATTACTTCACATGCAGTCATTTTATCTCTGAAGTGTAATGGTATACTTTTCTTAAACTCTACAGGGAGAAATATGTACTTCTTTGTGGGCAGATAGATGATGATAAAGTGGAATCATCACATAACATAACCACTGAAGACAGTCTGGGAGAAGATGATACAGTTCGTAGTGTGCGTGTTAGCCCCATCAATCATTATTCTAAGGATAGAACATCCATTGAAGATTTTGAAATAATAAAACCAATCAGCAGAGGAGCGTTTGGACGAGTTTTCCTGGCAAGAAAAAGGTCTACCGGTGACTTATTTGCTATAAAGGTAATGATTTCATACTCCAAAAACTGATGAACTACCGTGTATTGTAAATTTTCTTTTGTTCATATGTATGCATTTGTGATTGTCTTAATTTAAACTGCCAGGTAGGAGAGGATTGAGTTGCTATGATACTTTGTGACTAGAATATGTGATATGTTTATGTTCGTCTAGAGGATTTTGAAGAGATTATTGTTACTTTAAGTTGTAAAAAGGAACTATTGCGAAGTTGTAGAGAAAGAGCCTCCTGAAGGGTCATCATCATCATCATCATCATCATCATTTAATCCACTGCTGAAAGATATGATATTGCTTTCCCCATTACTAAAAGAGTGTCCTATGGATAATTAATGTTAACAACTTTCCCCAATTCCCCAATGTTGTATTATCATCTATGTTGTTGCATATTGATATGGTATTGCAAACCCCCTTGTGGAAGATACTACCAAGTGATATCACTATCATCCTTGCTGAATGCCTAAACCAGTGGTATTGGGCTATTATTTCCCTTGAAGGTAATCATCTGTACACAATTCTCATCCCCCTTGATAAAGGCATGGGCAATTGCTGTTTTATCGGTGTTATCCTTGCTGACAGAGCGACCAATAGGGATGGAACAAGTATTCTCTCTGTGATCCTTAGATATTTCACTATTATCTCCCTTATTAAAGAGTTGAACCATTGTTATAAAGTTGCTATCCTCTCTCTTATAAGTATCATCCAATAGCTTTTCTTGAATAAAAACAATCAAGAATAGAAAAAGTGTCAACGATGTATTATGTATAGTCTGATTGTTGGCCTTGTGCACTTCCCTCAAGTTATTTGCATGCCTCATATTTTAGGCCATGCTGAACTTTCATACCATGAAATTCTCATTAGCCAATTAAGTTGAGAAGGAAATTCGAATGCTGGCAAAGATAATCTAATTTCCTTTATGTAAAATCTTATTTTCCCGTTTCTTGATACTCCTATTGGTTCTGCCCAACAAAATGGTACTAGTTGCTGATGGACGCTTCACTTTACAAATCTGATTGAGTGCTTGCTGTTTAGATCTTATATTTACTTGGCGAGCACCAATATTTTCCTCCTTTGAACTTCTTGCCATTTAATTCGTATATTCTTATTTCTTTTCCTCCGGGGTTCCTCTTAGTTTTTTATCCACACTTCAGATCAATGAAACATGCCTATCCTGGCTCTGTTTTTCTTTCTAATCTGCATATGTGGCCCAATCTGCCTGATCGATGAAATTTGAAACGGACTGTAACTGCTGCACCCTTGAATAGTTTCCTACTCCTTTTGGAAGATTCAACCAGGGGGGGAAGTATTTATGTATGAGTTGTCTCTTGTAGTCCCCTTGAGACGTAACATAACTATTGCAACAATACATGAACCACTGTGTAGATTGAAAAGGTTTATGAGTTGGTGAATGCATTATTTGCCTGAAAAGGATTCATGCTGATAATTTTTCCAGGTTCTTAGAAAGGCTGATATGATTCGTAAAAATGCTGTTCAAAGCATCTTGGCTGAGCGTGATATCCTAATATCGGTTCGCAACCCTTTTGTGGTGAGAAGGTCACACACATCGTAACTCATTCAAGTCGACCTGCTTACCAGGTTGCTTTTCTAACTTGTTCACCTTTTGATTATAAACAGGTCCGTTTTTTCTACTCTTTCACATGTAGAGAAAATCTATATTTGGTCATGGAGTATTTAAATGGAGGAGATCTGTTTTCTTTGCTCAGAAATCTGGGCTGCTTAGAAGAGGACATGGCACGTGTATATATTGCAGAACTTGTAAGGACGTTTGATCAGCTTGCCATTATCTATTCATACCTACTTCCAGAAACTGCACTGATAACTTACAGATTTACCTTTCTTTTTTCCTTTTCTTTTCTGTTTTAATCTTAGGTTCTTGCGCTGGAGTATTTGCATTCTTTAAATGTCATTCATAGAGACCTGAAGCCAGACAACTTGTTGATTGGTCCAGATGGCCACATCAAGGTCAGTTTAAGCAATTGTCTGCTTTATGTTTTCATTACAGAACATGATCATTTCATGATTTTTTATGTAATGTTTACTATCCCCCCCCCCCTCTTTCATTCTAGTTCTTTAAAATACGTAATCATGATATAGAATAGTTGAAGTAATTAGGATAATGTTCTTTTCAAAAGGAAAGTATAGGGTAGATAACTTTTGATGTAATGAGTTACTTGAGCAAGTTCTGATAGCTGGACTTCATTACAGAGGGCAAAAATATTTTGTCTCAGAATGTCTGGGAGCCGTGGGAAAATCCTGCTCATGTTCCTGATTCAATCTTGTGAAGCAGACTGGGCGACATATATGAAAAAACATTAATGTTATTTTTATCCTAGAAACATGATAGGAGTGGTCTTTTTTCTTGTTTAAGACACAAGAAAGAAATTTTGATGTTTTGTTTCTTGTGGTTGGTACAATATTTGAGAATCTAGCACCTGCTTCAAATTGCAAGATGTTTTTGTGGGTTCTGGCTATTTTCTTTCCTATAAATGGTTTTATATATTTTATGTTGGATGACCTGAAAGCTGTAAAGTGAATATAGTTGGGGGGGGGGCATAGCAATATGTACTTTTCATGCTTAAATGTCTACAAGACTTCTCTTTCGTCTAGGTAGATGTAGTATGGAAGTTGTGATATAAGGCAAGCATACATTTTTGTGTCTTCTGTGCCTTATTTGGAAAATTGACCTCGTTTGGCGACTCAATGCTGCTTTAGTTATGCAGTTCTTAAGCAAGTTTTGACATGGCTCACAAATATTCCTTGATATCAATCAGACATAAATTAGGATATTAATTGGGAAATCAGACACATTTTAAGAGAGGAGGAGTTAGTGATTGCTCTACTGAAGGTGCGCTGGTGATCCACATATATGGCGTGCTTTGGTGGAGTCTTTGCTGTTTCTCAAGATTGGGGGTTTGGCAGTGGAAAAGATGCTAAAGCTTTTTGGTGGTGGGGTCTTTGCTGTCTTGCATAGTATATGGATGGGAGAAACACGAGGTTGTTCGAAGAACATGGCATTTCTACATTTAGTAGTGGGAGAAGGTGGTGTTCCTGAATCTTTAGAAGCTCGGTCACTGGAGCTTTTAAGTTCCCATGTTGTACATTCTGTGAGACTGGAAAACTTTCTATTGATGTTGTACTGTTTTTTGTCCATCCTCTCTCTCTCTCTCTCTCTCTCTCTGAATGCGCACTTTGTTCCCCTCTGTACTATTCAACTATTACTTAGAAAAGCTTATCCATTTTTCCATTAATAGATTTGAAGAATATAGTAAGGAGAGGAACAAAATGTGCAGCAAAAGCTCTCTCTTTATTGGTAAAAAATGATGGTATGCCTATTTTATGACAAGTTAGGTCAGGTTATTAAGTAAGGGGAACCCGGTTTTCTGCTCTCTCTCTCTCTCTATCTCTCTCTCTCTCTCTCACTCCCTCACACACACACACACACACACACTCAAAAGTATGGTGTTACTCTCGCGGACCTATGCTTTAACAGTTTTTGATGCTTCCCCTTGCTGGAAATTGTTATTCTTTGGTAACTGCCCAATATTTTGCACCTGCAATGATTTAGTTATGATGACATTTTACGTTTCTCACAAATCTAATCCCTTCTTTTACAGCTGACAGATTTCGGGCTCTCCAAAGTTGGCCTCATCAACAGCACAGAGGATTTATCAGCTCCATTAGTCAACAGTGTTGATCTTCGGGACAATGAACTGAAAACAGAAGCTAAGTCATCATTGAAAAGAGAACAGCGTCAAAAGCATTCAGTTGTTGGCACCCCTGACTATTTGGCGCCTGAGATACTTCTTGGCATGGGACATGGTTTGGAATTCACTTTCTGACTGGATAGTGTGTATATATATATATATATATATATATATATATAATACAGGAATAATTTAGTTATATATTACATCTTATTTGGATTGTATTTATCTTCCCATACTTCTCTTTTGGTAGGTGCAACAGCTGATTGGTGGTCTGTGGGTGTAATTCTTTTTGAGCTCCTTGTAGGTATTCCACCGTTTAATGCAGAACATCCACAGGTGGGCCCTCTAAATTTGACAGTCTCAATTCCTTTTTATACTTTGCAGTTCTATATTTCTTAATTATGCAGAAAAGTACCCGGCAGACATCCCTATATGATGGCAAAATGATATAGTTAAAAATCATTATTCATTCATGTAATATATGTCTATATTGAAAACACAATTAATGAAATTCTTGATTACGTTGTCTATATTCATTCATATTAACTTTCTCTATATAAAGTTTCTTTGGTGATTATTATTCCACTTTGCTGGTTCTAAAAGTTGTTATCCCTTCCTGAATCTACGATGAAGTATAGAACTTCTAAGTGACTTGACTTGGGTTCAATCATTTTTATGTGAAGTAATAGGTGATCTTCCTAATAGGAGGACTATTTTCTTTTTCCAGTTCTGTGGAGTTCGGGACATAGTGAGTAGACAACTATATTAGGTGAATCTAATGATAATTACTGTGGGCTGGTCATTCTAAGTTGCGAAGTCATATGATACTACATCATTTTGTTAATATGTACTCTTTCTATATAATGCAAAAACTTGGGAGAATGGGTTACCACACAGCAAATGCATTGGATGACTCGTGTCAGTGATGAGATCAATGGCACTACCATTGCTTGTACAAGACAAGGTTCATCAACAGTGGCGAAGCCAGGATTCGATCCTTAGGTTGGCCGAGTTAGCTTCAAGAAAAAAATAATCCTAATAATTAAAGGCACTCCGTAGTAAGCAACAGTTGTTAAATAAAAAAATGTGATTCATTGCACTTCCATGGAAACTTTTTATGTACGTATTGTCAAATAAAAAGCTACCAATTTTTATTTTAGAATTTGGAAAAGGGACAACGTGAGATATACAATTTTGACATATATACAAGTTATAAAATTATTACTCCTAGCTAAATAACATGTAAAAAATTAGCTTTTGATTAAAACCTAATAGAGTTACTCAGTTTAAGAGCGCTACCGTACTGACTTTGAAATGCAATATACCTCATTAATTTGAAAAAGATATAAGCGAAGTACATTTAGAGTAATTCAATTAGTATCACTAGATTAAACTAAAAGAGTAATATCTAGAATTCAATGGGGAAAATAAACTAACAAGGTAATGATCATATTTTCAAAGGGATAAGTTGCATATCACCAAAAGGCTAGGGGGGTCATGGCCACCCTTGGCCATATAGTGGCTTTGCCACTGTTCATTGACCTACATTTAAGGACCAAAACACAGCACTTGAAGTTGGTCCGAGAAACTTTTTGGGAGGTTTCTTAAGCTGCATGAGGAGTTAGATGTGTTCAAGAGCTCAGTACGACCAATATCGCAGCTTATGCTCCAGCACCATTCAAAACCATTGGTGCTAGGGTGTCTGTAAAATAATAGTGAACTGCCAACGGGCTTCATTTTTGAACTGGTAATAGGCTTTATTTGGTGGTATAGAACCTTCTTCTTCCTCCTTGATGAATCATTGTGTCTTTGGTTTCTTTTCATTCTTTCTCTGAATTCTACGAGACTACTTGCTACTTTGAGCTGAATCCTGCACCCCCACCCCCTAGCACTGCTTGAATATAAAGGGGCAGTTTATGTTACTTAGTTGAGATGGTAAGTGATTGAAGAAGTAAAGCATTGGTTTGTTTGATTTCAGCATTCATTGGTCATTCCTTCAATTTTATTTTGGAAGTAATATATTTCCAGGAGAAGTTGAATTCATCAAGGAGGAAATTTACTCTCAAAAAGAATATAATTCTGGAGAATCAGTTTGTCATCATGGGGATAATAAGGCTGAAAATCATATTTACAGGTCAATTTGAAGTGTCACTTCATACATGATCACTATTATTTCCTGTTAGTGTTGTGGCCACTCTTCAGAGGCGCACCCCTACAACCAAATTAAGCTGCATTATTTGGAATTTATCCTAGAGGATAGAAAATTCTCTTACTTGTCAATGGAGTTCATTGAATCTGAATCAGGAAACTAGTGATTGATGTTCCTCTGCTTGTAGAAATGGGTGTATCTCTCAACATCAATTATTCTGTTTTGTGCAGCAAATTTTTGACAATATTATGAACAGAGACATACCCTGGCCAAAAGTACCTGATGAAATAAGCTATGAAGCATATGATCTAATAAACAAGTAGGTTCTGGTTAGCTAAGCCAATCCATTTCCAATTATTAGTACTCAACAGACTATTAAAATAATAAGTACTTCTGCTTTATTTCAGGTTGCTGATCGAGAACCCAGTTCAAAGACTAGGCGCGACAGGGGCTGGAGAGGTAAAATTGTCCTCTGGTTACAATTAATTCCACTAGGGCCATAAGAAACCAAGACTTTGAAAATGCTCTGAGCTATACACTTTTGGCAGGTGAAAAGGCATCCTTTTTTTAAGAATATTCTCTGGGACACACTGGCGAGGCAGAAGGTTTTGGTCATTTTATTGCGTTCATTTTCTTGTCCAAGGAATTTGAAATAGTGGTTAGCACTCAGAAACTCTGTCCTGCAGGCTGCATTCATACCATCCACTGAGGCACTTGACACCAGTTATTTTATGAGCCGATATATCTGGAATCCAGAAGATGAACATGTTGACGGAGGTAGCGACTTTGATGACTTGTCTGATACAGGCAGTGGTTCAGGCAGTGGAAGCTCGTACAGCTACATGCATGATGAAGATGTAAGCCCTCATACTGAATATATCTTGTATCTTGTGAATCTCTTCTTAATTTTTATCGCACGTATAAGGATGCAAATTTTATCAAAGATAATTAGCTGCATGGGAACTTAATACTCCGTTCTGTAATTGATTTTCTGTACTTTCCTTTTTGGGACATCTCAAAGAGGAAGTCCACCCTCCTACATTTAACGATCCTCCGATAAAAGATACTTCTAGTTAAGGAACATGATGGTCAACAATAGGCATGAAAGATGCATCTAGTTTCTTGTTTGATAAGTCTCTGTTTAGTTGCACCCTCAAACCTGTTTTCTCGTTTCATTTAATCGAGAATGCTAGAAAGGTGTTTGGTTGGTGTATTAAAAAAAAAAGAAAAAAAGAAGAGAAGTCAACTGCACTCACAAAAATTCCCCAGTTTTGGGAAATTTTATAAAGCTATTCCAAAAATGTTTTACCTGTATTCAGATTTTTTGTGAGGTTTTACCTCCTCCTGTGTGCAAGTGTTTAGGGAGAGGCACCTTCTGCTCGCTTGCCGTTAACGAAATTGATAAAATGGCATCACGTGCTATCATGTGAGCAAGAATTAGATCATTAAATACATTGGCATTTCGTCATTTTACTCGCCCCCGTTAGAACAAGCAGAAGATAGTCTCACTAAATGCTTTTAAGTAGGAGGTGAAACCTCAAGAAAAGAGTGATAGGGGGCAAACCTAAGAACATAAAACCACGGGGGTTTCGTCCTATTTATCCCTTCCGAAAATGATGTTCAGAAATGTTGATTAAAAATATTCTTTCTATTTTTCTGAAGGGAATGGAAAATTAAAATAGAGATTAAAATTGAAAGCTATCCAAACAGGGTTTCACAAACATTTCCTTAACATCTTAAGGTCTTCCAAACAGGAACTCCTTTTGTGAGATGGGGTAATATGGAATCCCATATCTTTCCGCCTGCCCACAAACAGACCATCTTGGTTGTGTTTTGATATCAATGACAGAAAAAGAGTTCGTTTGACCTACACTAGACATCCTATGGTCGAAGTATGTACATGCCCCAAAAGACCCATTTTTACTTCCTATAATGGCTGTATTTTTTGATTCATTATTATTTTTTTTTTGGATTCATATATAATGGCTGTAGTGAGAAACTACCAGAATTGAAAACCAATAAGCGATAGCTTCCCAGGTCAAATTTCCTTGTCGCCTTTAGACTCTATTCTTCTGGAACGAGATATGATAGTCATAATTATATATGATTAGCACTGGCCTTCTAGGCTCATTGATCTGTTTGGTTTTGAACTTCAATATCAGGGGCTCATATTTCCTTGTTGTGTTGACTAAAGAGAAACCAAATGATCAGATCTCAGTGAGGGCCTGGTCTTAAAAGCCTTGTTGTTTTGATTTATTATTTTCTAATTATTCTGTGGTTTGAAAGCAGGGTGATGAATGTGGTAATCTGGCGGAGTTTAATACTCCAGCTCTTCAATTGAACTACTCCTTCAGTAATTTCTCATTTAAGGTAACGTTCGTTAAGCTGTGATTTCATGTCTAGAATGTTTCCAGCCTGCCCTTGGCATTCAAAAACTGCAAAAATTAACGTATTTATTTTTCTTTCTTTATCAGAACTTGTCGCAGCTGGCTTCCATCAATTACGACTTGCTTATAAAGAATGCTCAAGAATCAATAGAAGCTCAAGCAGCTAAACCAGCTATTCCGTGAAACAAATGCGTGGTTGCTTCGGCAAGCGTTTTCTTCCTTCTGAGCTTAGCCACCATCTACTAGCCATTCTGACTTGACATTAGATAGTTTCGGAATTCGAATGGGATAAGAGGTTGGCTTGCTTTGGACAAGCCATCTCATTCCATCTTGTAGGAAAGCTCGATGTCCATTCAGTTTAACCTAATGGACGACTGAAGCTGGGGGGATGCCTAGGTTCTTCAAACCTATCCATCTCTTACAAAGAGAAAAGTAGGACACAATGTCACAATCCCTTCGAAGCAATAGAAAAAATGTGCATATTTGATTTCGAGCTCGTGTTTTTCTTGTACATATATGTTCAACCTGCAGGTGAATCTCTCTCTCTCTCTCCGACAGACAGCTTTCTGAAATCTCAAACATTTTTGCAGAAGCAATAACGTGGACTTTGTATTCCGATTATGATGTATCTTTTTTTTTTTTTTTTTTTCTTGGAGTCATTTTTCTTCATTTTATTAAGAGAATTGCTATTTACACTCAATATATTACCGAGTACATCTCAGGCAAATATTACAAAAATATCATTATAATTTTTGATTTAAATATCCTTTTTTTTCTTTATTTTTTTAGGCTGTTCGGTAACACAGTACCAAATAAACTTTTTAAAAGGAGGGAGTGTGGGGTGGGGGGGGGGGAAGAAGGAGGAAAGGGGGTGTTCAAAAAAAAAAATCAAAGCAAAGGGTGGGCTGTGGTGTGGTGAGTGAGTGGGTGGGTGGGTCGGTGGGGGAAGGGAGGAGGTAGGAGGCGGTGTGTTGGGTGGGGGAGGGGAAGGGAGGAGGAAGGGGGTGGGGTGTAGGGAAGGAGGAGGATGGAATGAGGTGTGTTTAGGATGAGATGTACTTAGTATTTTGGAGAAAATAGTAGTAAAAGGAGGGAGTGTGGCGGGGGGGAAGAAGGAGGAAAGGGGGTGTTAAAAAAATCAAAGCAAAGGGTGGGCTGTGGTGTGGTGAGTGGGTGGGTGGGTCGGTGGGGGAAGGGAGGAGGAAGGAGGTGGCTGTGTTGGGTGGGGGAGGGGGGAAGGGAGGAGGAAGGAGGGGCTGTGTTGGGTGGGGGGAGGGGGAAAGGAGGAGGAAGGGGATGGGGTGTACCAGGAAGGAGGAGGATGAGATGAGGTGTGTTTAGGATGGGATGTACTTAATATTTTGGAGAAAATAGTAGTAAGGGTAGAATAGGAAATTAGTGGGAGATGTACCTAATATTTTGAGTAAGGGTAGAATATGAAATTAGTGGGGGATGGACCTAATATTTTGAGGGGTTGAAAATATTGAGGTAGAGTGTACTTAGTAATGGAATATACTAAGTAATTTTTTGGGGTGTAAATAGTAATCCTCTTTTATTAATCGGACTCATGTTTGTCTGATGATTTTGGTTTCGACCGAGTTTAGTGGCAAAGAAGAAAATATGTAGCGAAACCAAGTAATTGGAATAAAGGGCAAAATACCTTCAAATAATTTCATCATTCCTCCCAAAAAAAATGTTACTCCAACATTACACTAAACGAGCTTTTCCCCTAAATATAGCTGAATGGATATAGTTGACTTGAGCAAGTTTGATTCTTGAATCCATTAGTAATTGTTGAGTTCAGGTGGATCGCCAGTTGAAGGCCATTAAATTCTGCTAGCAAGATAACCACTGCAAGATAAGATAAAAATCATCATCAAATACAGGCTTACCATATTCAGTAGTTATATGGTAAAGTGAAAATGTGGGAGGCTGGAAAATTGAGGGAGATAATGGATGGAGAGATTTTTATTTTGTTTACTAAGCAGAGGGAAAGAAAAATAAGATGGCTGCTTTTTTTTTCCGCGATCCTCCTAAATACTCATTTTACGTGTCCTCCATCTCAGCCTCAAGTGGGTTCCAAGATTCACGTTGACAGTAGCAGCCCAGTCTTCGGAGCAGCCGAGAACCTCAGCCGAGGTTCTCAGCAAAAGTCTACTACCGAGGTTACTAGTCGAGGTCACCGTCTAAGCTAGACCTCAACCTAGCTCAACAATGTCCTCGTTTGCAATGAGAATTACCTCGGCAGCGAGCATACACTTCCTTGGCAAGGGTCAACATTAAGCATTCAATGCCCACCGCCTGAGCACATAACCTAGAAGAGGTAAGACATTCTCCTTGGAGAAAGAGTTTCCTTCCCAGCGAAGCTACGGCGGTATTAATGAGCTCCCCCTTTGCCCAAGGCGGAAGCTTCCATTATATGTTTTACCCTGACAGAAAACATTGACCTCATTAATGAGCAGTTTAATCCCAAGCATTCAAGTGGCCAAACTCACTCCAGGAACACGCCACCTTCAGCTATAAATACAATGTATCACCTTCATTTATGACTAAACCATATTTACTCTAAAAACATACCTAAGTGTTGTCCATTTGCATTTACTCACTTACATTCAATACACTCTCATTTACTCTTCCTTTATGTACTCATTAGAGGGTTGTTGGCCATAAACACTTACCACCTTTCCCATATTTATCACGATACTGACTTTTACGCCTAAGGGTATTTGTCGAGTCAAACCTCCGACACCTAACGGTGGTTTCTGTGTTATTAGTTGTTACGTGATAGATAAGTTCCAGCAAGACAAGCCTTTGAGAGCCGGGGCATCCTGCTTGCAGACAAAGTACATATGTGGATCCGACGTGATCACCAGTATTCATTTTAGTGTGATCACCGTATTATCCAACATTTTTGGCCCTCCAATATAGTTAGTGTAACGGTGATACCGATGACGTGGTATTACCATTCAATAACATTGTAACAAATTACCATAAAAAAAAAAAAACATTGTAACAAATTAACAACTTTGTTAATGCAAAGTTGCCAATGTAGTTGCTAATTTTGTCTTGAAATAGGAGCAAGAGTAATGTGAAAGATGGAACAATATTAAACACAAATCAATTTATGTAGTATAATTAACCTTCGACTAACATAGCAAAGCCTTGATGGCTGCCGGAGGATGCTTGGCGATATTGTTTCACTTGCTTTCCCACACCAAGGAGGTGATTGGGTAAGCTCAAAAACCGGATAAAAGAAGGATTCCCATAGCCCCGATACAACTAGGCAATAAAACAACGTCAACAACTAGGCAATAAAACGCACAGATATAACATTGGCTACCTTCAAATTTATCCTCAACCATATGTCAAAGTAGGAAAACACTTCTAACTCTATTTGGGAAGGAGTTCGACACCTAATCATTTATTAAAATCAGCAGTTTGGACCAATTTAATCGAATGACCGAAAATAAATTTCAAAAGATATAAACCCTACTAACCAATATAGGTAAAGTTTGTTAATCTAACACGAGCAAATTTTTTTTATTTTTGAGTCTATCTTAAAATAACTAGTCAAATCACTTGTCCTAAAATTGGCCATGAACCTTTTTCATAACAAAAAGGATTAATATATAATTTGGTCCCTAAACTTTTTCAAAACTCCTAATTTGGTCATATATGTTTCACTTTTCTTATCTTGGTCACTCAATTTTTGCTGTCTTATTAGTCCCTCGTGCCGTTAAGTCAAACAGAATCGTTAAAATATTCTAAAAATACCAATTATACCCTTATTTGAGGCTGACTCGGATGCCTAGGTGCACAGGGTCCTTTTGGTGGGAATGGGGAATACTTTTCCCTCTATTATTTTCCTCTCTTTTACCTTTTGCAGCCTTCATTCTCTCTGGTTCTCTCACTTAAAAAAAAAAATTCCTCTCTATTCTCTCTCTCTCCAAATGACACAAACTGTACCATAACTCACTTTCATCTGCCAACTCCAAGGTACTACTTCTCAATTCTTGCCCTTTTAGTTCTCAATCTCTCTTTCTCTCTCTCTCTCTCTCTCTCTCTCTCTCTCTCTCTCTCTCTCCCCATTCTGTTTAGGGCTAGATTTGCAAGCAAACTTCAATCTATCTTCTCTCTTCTTGCACTGGATTTGAAAGTAAGCAAAATCAATGACTTCCTCTTCAACAGTTGACTCAAATCAACAAAACAACAATTCTGTATGGGTTAAGTATTGTAGATGTGGCTTAAGAGCTCCACAATGGACGTCACTCACCAAAAAACACCCGAGAATGAGGTTTAATGGGTGTCCCAATTACAAGGTATATACCATTCATACTATTCGATCCAAGTTTTTAAAATTTTTTTGTTAAGAAAATTTAGGATGAATTGATTTTAATAAGTGCATGTGTTCGATTTTTGTAGGATCCTCAAAAGGATTGTGGCTATTTTGAATGAATTGATCTTTTTTCTCAAAGAGCAATTGACATAATCAATGAATCTCGAGATGAGGCAAATGAGTTGCAATTGTAAATGTCAAAGATGGAAACAAAGTTGTTCAAGAGCAAACAGAGAAATGCAGTTCTTAAGCAAAAAGTTAAGAGGTTAGAGCTTGAGTTGAGAACCCAAGTCATGGAGTCAACTAGGTTAAAATCTCAAAATGAAAGCTATAAGTGGAAGAAGAAGATATACCTGTGATTGATTATTGTTTTAAGCATTTTAAATGTCCTTTTTATCTATGTGTTCACAAATCCAAGCAATGGACAATTAATGTTGCCATAGAAATGGCTTCTTTGAATTTTAACTGTACCTTTGTTTGCAATGTATTTTAATGGAACCTGTTCTGTTTCACATGTACAAATGGATGGTTTGTATTTGCAATGTGGTTTCCTAATGATAAAATATTCTTTAATGGACTCTCTGTTATATAACCAAGTGTGCAACAAAGTATTCAATTACTCAAAATATGTGGTATAATTCCGTCACCAAAGATTGGATTAAGTCATTACATAATTCAGTCACCAAATATTGTTCAAGTCATTACATAATCCAGTCATCATATATTGTTCAAGTCATTACATAATTCAGTTACCAAAATATTGTTCAAGTCATTACATAATTTAGTGTTTGTGTTAAAAGAACAACATTTCATCTTCTTTTTCTTCTTACTATTAACAAAATTATCATTATCACTACTTGAATCAACAATACTTGGATTTGAGTTAGTATTAGAATCATACAATTCCTTTTCCACTGCCCTCTCCTCATCAAAATTAAAATAAGTAATATTTTCATTTGCTACAGAAGCTTGTTTCCCTGATCCATTTCTAGTCCCTTCATCTTATTCACCTTCATCTTGATCACCTACATTTTCAGTCCTTTCATCTTGATCACCTACATTTCCAGTCCCTTTGGATTGTTCACCTTCTGTCACTTCCTGAATTTACTTTTTTCTTTGGTGTTTTTCAAGTCTTCCCCTCCTTAATTCGGCCAACTCATCATCACTAGTATCTAAATCACTTCCACTCAATTCATACTCAGTTGATTCTTCATTAAAAATAGGGGCATTATATGATTCATCATCATTATTAGAAGCACTGTCATGATTCTCATTATCATTATCTTCAGTTTCACTACTCTCATCATTGGTGGTATCAACACCTACTTTTTTGCTTTGAGCTTCTTCCCCTATTTGCTTATTTTTCTGATTCTCATTCCCCTCATCACCAAATCCAGCCTCTAACCAATCTTGTTCATCTGGTACACCCTGATTACCCTTATTATTTTTCTCATGTTCCTTGTCACCACTATTATCTTTCTTACCTTCATTTTGATTACTCATGTTCTCATCAAGACCACCTAAATGTTCATGAATCATGTCTACCAAGATGCAATCTTTATCAAGCAAACTCTTTGGATCAAACTTCATACCATCTAGACAAACAAGCCTAGGAATTTCATTAGACATTACAACTATGTCTACGTCATGTTCAACATACATTTCAACCCCATCTATATCCTTGATCAAATCAATCATCTCAACCACCTCACAGTTAGAAAACATTCTTCTAATCCCATTTTCTAAATCACAGCTAGGGACCAAGTAATACAATGACTTCATATTTTTATACTTGAGAAAATTACTAACAGATTTCTTTATATCAAAAAAAGATAATGTGTCATCCCATCCACTTATATAATCCACTTCACCACCCACATACTTAAGTCCTTCACTATGACATAAATTTTCACCATGATGCAAGCAGATGGTAAAAATTGACATTTTGCAACAAAATTTATTTTATATTAGCCTAACTACCCATAAATCAACCTGGAATGCCCTTAATAACATATGAATATGCACACATGCCCACAGCTAACAATAAAGAAACAAATTCTTCCCGTCACTTTCACACACACACAGAGACCTACAATTACATTTAAAACACATATTCACAACCCCAACATACAAAAAAGATACAAACTTTCTCTCTCTCTCTCTCTCTCTCTCTCTCTCTCAGTTACATATAAAACAAAAATTTGGTATCACAAATTATAATAAAGAAATAACCACTTCCCAACGAAAACAATAAAGAATAATAATGCTTGCAAAGAAAATACAGAATGCATAATGAAAAGCTCAAACATTAGGGACCACATGGACCCTAATCACGTTGACATTTTTGAAGATTTTGGCAAAGTAAATAAAAAAGACAACTTTGAAAAAGTACCCAACAAATCAATTAAGCATATAGACAAAAGTCATAAAAATATACAAACAATTTGTAAAACAGACAAAACTCATTTAACAGACAAGTCACAAAATCCTAATTAATCTTTAGTCTATACAGAACAATTTGTAAAACAACAGTAAACAAACATGACTTTAACGACAATAAAGTAAATAGGCATCATTTAACATACTATACTCAAGAAACCTTACTTTAATTTAGGCCAAAATATGAATTTCCCCCCGAGGTTTTCACCAAATCCCAAAGTGCCTCCCCCCCGGATAAGGAATGCCCTAGAAACCCGTCTGAACTTTACAATTATCCCACATAACCCCCTGGCCGTCATGAGCGTTAGAAAAGTAACGGAAATCCATCACGTGCCTTGCACGAGGGGGGGCAATTGGGTCTTTTCGCCATATATACAGAATACTAACTAAAGGGGGTCAAAATGTCAAAAGAACAACACTAAATAAAGGGGTGCAAAGTGTCCAAAATCAAAGTACAAAAAATAAAAACAAAACAATTAACTTAAAACAAAACAAATAAACTTTGGTTTAATTGATCCACCAATCTTCTCTCTCGTTCCCGTCTGATTCCAAATCGCCAATTTGGATCTTCTCCTGTGATTCGTAAGCGACTTCTTCGTCGTTGTCTCCGTCTGTGCAGCACCGAAGCAGCATACCAGTGGTGGGTATTGATACGGAAAGTCAATTCCATCGTCAAAATCCTCTAATTCCTGTTCTTGGTCAACTGATTCGGGTTTGACGTCTTGGGTTTTGCGGGTGCGTTTTGGTGTTGTGGCTGTAGTGGTAGATTTCGTCGTGCTGCGTCGTTTTGGGGGGGCCGTGGAAGTATCGAGGTTGGCATTGATGGATGCTCTTGGTGGGTTGAATCTTGGTGGGTTGAATTTTGGAGAGGGGAAAGGGAGGGGGCAGGTTGAATTTTGGTGGGTTGATTAACGTTGGGATGGAGGAGAGATGGTGGGGGAAGGAGAAGGTGGAGCACTGTCATGGCTGATTTTGGTTAGGGTTTATCCAGTGATCAAAGATGCGATGCTTCTTGTGCATCAACTGGGTCAACAAAGGAAGAACATGGTTGGTTGAAGAAGAAGAAAGAATTGGAGATGGCTCCGGCAACCTGGGCGTAATTGCTCACAGATCTCAGTCCCTCCCTGCATCATTTCTACAACCACCATCGGTTCAAACATCTGGGTTTGCTTCTGGGTTTGATTGTGATTAAAAGTCATCTGGGTTTGCTCGATTAAAAAAAAAAGATGTTATTTTGGGTTTTGTTCGATTTTAAATTGTGTTTGTGGGCAACGGCGGCGGCGGTGGTGGTGGTGATGGTGGATTTTGGTAATGAATTGGATGAAATTAAAAGAACAAAAAAGTTTATTTGTTTTGTTTTAAGTTAATTGTTTTGTTTTTATTTTTTGTACTTTGATTTTGGACACTTTGCACCCCTTTATTTAGTGTTGTTCTTTTGATACTTTGACCCCCTTTAGTTAGTATTCTGTATATATGGCGAAAAGACCCAATTGCCCCCCCTCGTGCAAGGCACGTGATGGATTTCCGTTACTTTTTTAACGCTCATGACGGCCAGGGGGTTATGTGGGATAATTGTAAAGTTCAGACGGGTTTCTAGGGCATTCCTTATCCGGGGGCACTTTGTGACTTTTTGAAGATTTTGGCAAAGTAAATAAAAAAGACAACTTTGAAAAAGTACCCAACAAATCAATTAAGCATATAGACAAAAGTCACAAAAATATACAAACAATTTGTAAAACAGACAAAACTCATTTAACAGACAAGTCACAAAATCCTAATTAATCTTTAGTCTATACAGAACAATTTGTAAAACAACAGTAAACAAACATGACTTTAACGACAATAAAGTAAATAGGCATCATTTAACATACTATACTCAAGAAACCTTACTTTAATTTATATAGAAAAATATGTAAAACAAAGTAGGCATACCTCGGTCATACATCTTTATACTTCAATGAGGGACCCTATTTCCCTCGATTCAGTAGTCAAATGCTTAGTTGATCAAGAAATCAAAAACATAATCTTCAAAAGCGAACCCCAAGTGTCCAAATCGAAACCCTAATTGCTTTCACTATTTTGAAACTCTGGTTGATTTCGTATCAGTAAACCCACTTTTCTATTTTGACTTTTAATTTCTTTCTCCCATTTAATATTAACTCTATAAATCTTGTTTTTCCATCTCAGCAAACAATTAGCCACGTGGATCTTCATCTGACTTAGCGGGGGGCAATTTCGTCTGTTCAAGTTTTGTTTAACGAGTCTGTTTGACTTAACGACACAAAGGACTAATAAGGCAGCAAAAAGTGAGTTTAAGGACCAAGATAGGAAAAGTGAAACATCTATGACCAAATTAGGAGTTTTGGAAAAGTTCAGGGACCAAATTATATATTAATCCTAACAAAAAACTATGAAATTAGCCATCATGTGTCATTTTTATGTGTCATTTGTATCTGGTAAAAGTTGAACACGAGACATCCTGCTAAATTGATCGCTCCAAATTTCTAACCGTCTTGTGATTTTTCAATAATAGGCTAATTAATACTCTCCCGTCTCAAAGAAATAGTCCCATTTAATGAGTCAAACTTTATAAAGAATGTTGCTTTACAAGTTTATACCTTCAAAAATTTACACTAAGTTCTATCTTTTTTTAGAAATATTACTCCTTTCGTTTCACTCAATGAGTCCATATTTGAAAAGTCTACTTATTAAGGGATATATTAATGTCATTCTAGTTGGTCATAATTACAAAAATGATTAAATACAATCAAAATGATTACAACACAAGTGGAGGGTAAAGATGAAAGATTATGAAAATTGTAAGCATGATTTTTTGAAAGTGAACTCTTTAAGTGAAATATCCTAAAATAGTACAGTAGATTCTTTTCCTGAAACGAAGGGAGTACTATTTTTTAAGAATGAACCAAAAAAGAAAGATAGACTATTTTTTTGAGACGAAGAGAATATCATTTATTATAAATATTACTCCGGATCCTCCGTTCCAGGCAAACAATTCACTATACTATTTTTAGATGTTTCACTCAAAGAGTTTACTTTAAAAAATTATCCTACAACCTCCATAAAACTTTCAACTTTACCCTTTACATGTGGTACAAATATATTAACCCTGCTCAAATATTTTTGTAATTATGATCAACTTCAATACTACTTATATATCTCTTAATTATTAGACTTTTCAAACGTAAACTCTATGGATAGAACGAAGGGAGTATATACGTGTGTATATATATATATATATGACCTAATAATTATTCATTGGATCATGTGCACCGAAGACATTATGATTCATTCCCTATTTTTTTCTCAACCATCTAAAAAAGAAATACATAGAGAGAAGAGGAAACATTAATGTCAATTTACAGGGGTGATACAGGTAAATTATCACCTCTAATGACGTGACATAACGTGACGACACGTGGTATTTAGCGCTACTAAAAGGTAAAAAGGCTAACAAGAAATAAAGGTGCTAGAATTACACCAGTCCAATAAAAATGCACCTATGAGATACCGCTTAAACCCTAAACTTAACAAATATAAGAAATAGTATGAAACTGATTCAATTGGCTTATTTGAATAACAATCTTGCTGAGTAGTGTTGTTATGAGTTTAAACAAAAAGTACTCCATCCGTTTCTACATAATCGTCTTCAGGGGCGGATCTAAAGGCCTTGTCAGTGGAGTTCAAGCCCACCTCAAAATTTGCTAAAAAAATAAAAAATAAAAAACTTATATATCTCAAACTCACATGCCAACCTCCTCACTCACTCCACTCTCTCTTCATCAATCACCAAATCTCCAAAAAATCCTACAGTATTCATCCAAAATCCATCTATCCCTCGTTCACTCAGTGTCATCTCTTATCTCATACCAAATTATCAAAAGAAACAACATGTATGATCTCTTATAGAGTTAACTTAAGCTCTTTTATAATTATGTATGTAATGGGTAAGACTTATTATATAACTGACTATATATAACTTCTTTTTTCGATAAATAAAATTATTTTGCACGGTTATTACTGTTTACAATATTTTTAAAATACCAAGCCCACGCAGTACTAAAATCCTGAATTCGCCCCTGATCGTCTTATTTGTTTGTTTTTCTTTTAAAGTTAAATAAGACTTTTTTTAAATTCCAATTTGACATATAATATTTAATTTTTTCAAAATCGTGAAAACACGTAATTGTAGTATTTTTAAGGGTAGTTTGGTTCAGAAAAGTGTAATATGGAAGCATGTGCGGTAATTTTTGTCAAGTTGTCTAGTAGCCAACATACACACTGGTCCGTTTCTCCGCTGGGTATGGGCCGAGAAAGGGATCGATCTATCCGATTAAATAAATTAGGTGCTAAGTGAGTGTTTGAGTCATAGTTGGGGGTTGACTTCTGAAAGTTTACCCCAAAGCAAACCTGGAAGGCCGAAGTATGGGGATTTCTGCTGCAGCCGTGAATTATTGGCGGGACACGTTTAACCTGATACTTTGAATAAATCTCAAGTGACTTGTCGGTTCGCCTCGGAAGATCTCTGCCAAATCGGGAATATGTATTCATTTTATAATGTCTACGCGTTCCGTTCGGGCAGACAAGCCTCTACATGCCTGCAAAGTGCTCGACCAAAAGTCTCTTTTTGAAACCAAAAGCTTAAACCAAATTGCAAACAGAGAGAGATGTGGAGACGCGCGAGTTTACTATCGCCACTGCTATCTTCCTCCAAATCATCTCTGCTGAATCAGGTATAAATTTGTTGATCGAGCCTCCACATTGATTCAAATTATTTTCAAATCGTTCGCCCCCTATGATTTGATTTTTGACTTTTTGCAATTCGGTTTGCGTTTTGAATCTTTCATGCTTGGAAAATCACTAGAAAATGTTGGACAAGCAAGATATTGAACGTTTAAATGTTAACTTAGTATAAGTATGAATTTTTCTTTTGTTCAGCTGACTTAAGATGATGCATTCATTCTCCAATTACCGGTTATATTTCAAGTTCGTATTAAGTTCCCAATCTAGTTGCAATCTTCTGTATCCTTGGTTTGATTATTGTGCTTTCACGGATAATTTTGTTACTTCTCCATCTTTGTAATATTTTGATAGGAGGAGTAATGAGTGTGAAAAGGTGAAAGTTATCAAGATAAGACCATTTATACATATAGGTTATGAACTAAGTTACACGTATTATTTGGAGTGTTGGTTTGTTTGTTGGGTTAACTCGTTTTGTGTAACATAGTTGGGCAGTTAGCCATGTTGTGTGCTGATTGCTAAGCCCGATAGATGAATTAAAGCGGTGTAAAAGAAATTGTATCAGAAGTTGACTATCAATGAACTTGAGTTGCCTTCACCCTTTTGAGAAAGAAATCTCTGAGAAGAAAATCCATTTTTGTATCGAGTGATTCTTCAATGGTGTAAGGTTGATGAAATGCTAAGTTTAGGAGATAATGACACTCAATGGACATGAATGCTTTGACTGATCCACAAGCAGTACCCAGTTCTTGCATAGTAAATGAACTTTTTCTTCCAAGTTTCTTATCTATGTAAATACTTCAATGATGAATGCTGATATACGCTTATGATTTTTTATTTATTTTTTGTTGGTGAACATTGTCCATTCTGTTAGTGTATAGTTTTCTTGAAAGTTTTGAAACTCTACTTCGAATCAAAGCAAGTGGAGGAATCTTCTGTCTTGAAATAAGGAAGTTTTTGATGTATTATAGCCCATAGACGTAAAGCCTTTCATTGAGGATAGAAGAGGAGGGAAGCGGAGACCTTAATATATTTGTTGGTCTAGATTGCATAACTCAATCATGTGTTGTGGTTAACTCAATGATCTGGACCTTGTGGTCCAAAACGCTCTTTGATTAACTAATTGCTCTCCCTCTGTCTCCTGGCTAGAAACTATCCCCACCTGGATTCAACAAAGGAAACTGTAACGACGACTCTCTGGGCATCTTTAGGTTATTCTGTGCTTATTCTTTAATAACTAGAAAATCAGAACTTCAATTTATGGACTCTTCTTCTCTAGGTTCTGCCGCATACAACTCGCTGAAATAGTTCACCACTAAATCTTTCAGTTCAGTGGGGTCGGTACTCCGGCTATCATCAGGCATTCACTTTATTTCTCCTACGTCCTAGAGTAGTAGTATGAAATTAACTAGATCTTACTTTCACCTATTTGCATCCATCGCGTATGTGTCACGTATTTACGACGTATCCATAGAAAAAGAATAAAATATTAATATCTAGATACGTTTTAGATGTATCTGATACGCACCCAGGTGATCCAAGCGTATCGGTATCCGATACGTATCGGTTACCGCCACGACATCCATTTTTGGACTACCGGTGCTTCATACAAGAGAAGCATGCTTGGCCCTTTCTAGAATAGTTGTCTTGGATACGGAATTAACTGTTTAGACTTGACTACAGAGATCGAACTGTTGTTATTTACATCAAGTCGTAAGAAGTAAAACCAAGCTTGATTGTCAATTTTTCATGGAGCTATTTTAATCCTACAAATATATTTCTTTGTAAACGTGTTGGTAGTAATGCATGCGACTAGTTGCATGTGAGCTCAAATAAGTATTTACTCATCCGTAAGTGTAATAGACAAAGAGTCGGTTAACAAATGTTTTGATGTTCGTTAGAGGCGTAGAGCACATGTTTGATTACCACTGAAGTCACAACCTAGGTACAGATATAGGCGTACATGTTCTATTTGTACTAGGGTGTAATTAGGGGTCAGATATCTTCTATACTTTGGGATTCTTGTTCATATTACGAGTATGGCTTGTTTGATGACCTTGCATTGGACTGAATCGAATGGTATAGTCAATCCCAAGTAATTGGGAGAAAGATTGAGTCGAGTATATCTTCCGTACCTATAGTAATTGACCTATAATATATCCAAGCACTCAACTCAGCCTTTATCCCATAAGGTCCACCACGTGAATCTTTTCTTTCACGCCATTTAGTCCGTAGTAACATGTTGTTTACTCATGCAAATCACATCTCCATATGCTTGTGACTGTTGGCATCTGAAACAGGTCTAGTTTACGAAATCTACGTCTAATATTCCTTTGTAGTTCACTTTATTTTGAGCGTTAGGATACGTTAATTATTCTTGCTGCCCGTCATTTTGATTTATCTTTTTTTTTTTTTTTTACGTATTAACTTTCATTTTGTTTCCTATGAGTAGATGCAGGCACTGTACGGATTGAAGATCTGGGAAGTATTCAGTACAGACGTCCTGAAACTGGTATGGCTCTGTGACTTTACATATTTATGCTTTAGGATAAAGAAAAAATAGATCTTGAATAAAGCCAGTGTGGCAGTGTTGTATGTTGGCTTCTACATACTTACTTTTGCAATCAATATCTTTCTATTTACTTGCTCCACTCAACTCAGCTTTTGTCCTAACTACTCGAGGTTAGCTTTTCCTATGGTACTTGTTATTTTGGAAAATTGCTCTGACATGATGCAAAGAGCTGTAGAATCTAAGTTGCCACGTTTCTCAAGATATCAGATGGAGTATTAATATCATGCTGTTTCCTTCTTTGGATGTAGGCAGAAGGTGGAAACTTATCTAAAGAGAGAAACCCGTTCATAACTTTTGTTTTGGGTAATCAACTGTACATTGGTTGCCCTTCCTATTGATAAGACGAGAGATGTATTTTGACTATTTTGAAGTGCCAGTTGCAATTTGATTAAATTACGATGTGATTCATTCTACATTTGTCGCCTGAGCCAATATGAAGCATAAATCAAATTCATGTTTGATAAGAAGCACAATTTTATATGATCCAGACAATAGCATACGCATAAGCACATTTGATTGTGTAGTCTTACCATTGCTATTTTATTTCTTTTCTTTGGTTTTGATGCTTTCAAGTTGTTTCTGCCGGTTACTGCTTGAATTACTGCTTATTATGCTTATCCTCAATACTTATGCTTGCAGGAGGCCCTGGTGTTGGTAAAGGTACACAATGTCTGAAGATTGCTGAGACTTTTGGATTCACTCATCTAAGTGCTGGAGATTTGTTAAGGAAGGAAATATCTTCAAATAGTGAAATCTGATCTCTTTCTGGTTCAGGGGCGAGTTGATGACAATATAGACACTGCTAAGGAACGTCTTAAAGTGTTTGAAACTTTAACTCTACCAGTTATAAAGTACTACTCTGAGAAAGGGATACTTCACAAGGTACTATGTTTTCACTTTTTCATATTAAATAAGTACCAATTGAAATATCGGATATCTTCGTACTAAATACTATGTGCTTGCATTTATGTGGGCATGCAATCACAATGTTTATTGGATGTAATAGTATTCTTGTAAGCATGTTTATGTTGTTACTATGTGATTTGATATTATCTGTTATTACAACACATTTTGCCAGTGGATTCTGTTCGTCGTAGTAACATAAGAAATTGCATGCAGGTAGATGCTATTGGACCAGAAGATGAGATATTTGATCGAGTTCGCCCAGTTTTTGCTCCATAAAGGTATGCATTTACAAATTTCATTCACCGTAATTTTGCAGTTCACTTTGTATGCCCATTGGTATCTGTCGTCCCGCTAAGAATTCTACTATTACAATCCATCATGCCAACATACAGAAGGGCAGATCCTAACTCATATTTTTGATGCAGATATAAATGTGCTCATAAACCAAAAGAGTGGACCAAGAGAATGAGTAGCTCAAGCAAGGATTTGGTACCGTGGCAATGTGGAAAACCCACTCCAACCTAGGCACAAGACACAGGAAGTTCTTTGCCATCCTATCATGACCAAATCCTATAACTCTTTTTCCGTTTTCAATTGAGCCCTCGTGCTACTGGTGCTGTTGATAGGTTTAATTGATACTTCCTCCGTTTCAGGCAAAGAGTCCACTATACTATTTGAGGATATTTCACTTAGAGAGTCTACTTTCAAAAAATTATACGTACAATTTTCATAATCTCTCATCTTTACCCTCCACCATGTGTTATAATCATTTTGGTTGTAATTAATTATTTTTGTAATTATAACAAACTCCATTGATATTAATATATTTCTTAATAAGTAGATTTTTCAAACTTGGACTCTTTGGGTGGAACAGAGAGAGTATTAAATACTTCGTCTCTTTTATGCAAAGAGTCTACTATTTTATTTTTGATCGCTTAAAGAGTCTACTTTCAGAAATTATGCTTACAATCTATATAAATCTTTCAACTTTACTATTTCAGCTATGCTTAAATATTTATGTAATTTTGACCAACTCCAATATTACCTATATATCTCTTAATTATAAAATTTTTAAACATGAACTCTTTGGGTAAGGACTCAATGGTGGAAGTATATCTGTATATGTTCATCGCTTGAGCGACTCTAGATGTATATATGCTTGGACACATAAAAGGGCCACCTGTCGTCGTTTAAGGGATTTCTATGTGATCTGACTTTAAAACTTAGGCTTAAATATCAAATTGATTATCATATTTTGAACTATATTAGTTTAGATCGCTCTACTATTCTTTTCGTTAATTTTATAATTATATTTCAACTTTAGAGACACGTTAGTTATTCTATTCACTTTTGTCAAGGATTTGAGATGAAAAATGTTGAGGGAATTAACTTAGTTAACAACTAAATAACCAAATAAAATTTAAATGATAATATTAATTGAATATTTTTAATTAAAAAATAATTGTTAAAAAGTATTAAAATCAATTAGTTAACATCTACTGTAATAAATAAAAAAGAAATTATGTAAACTTTTTAATCAAAATAAATAAATAAAATATATAAAGAAGGCAGAGGCTAAAATATTAAACAATTGTTTACTGAAACATCTCCAAACCATTTTATTTTACTAACTCAAATTAAAGTAATAGAAGAATAAATAAAAAAAATAGAGATATTTTCTATATTTTTTTATGTTGCCATTGTTTATACGTTTTTTTTATTTTTTCTCTCTATTAATATTTGTTTCCTCTAAATGTGAATTGTTTGCAAGTTTTTTCTTTTTCACTATGAATTTGCCGTTGTTTTTCTAGTCACTGACAAAAGTTAAAGAGAGAAAAAAAGGTGAAAACAATAAAAATATTTAAAAGAAGTAAAAAAAAAAAAAAAGAAGAAGAAGAAGAAAGAAAGACGAAAACACGACAACATTCAAGAAAACGTTTTAAAGAAAACTCTCTCTCTCTCTCTCTTACACACTGATTTTGAATTAAAAAAATATAATTGTTAATGATTTAGCGATATTGTTATTTAAGATTTTGATCTCTACCTTTTTTATTTATTCTTTTGATTTGTGTGTTAATTCAAAAGTTTACAAAAATCTTTTAATGCTATATATTTATATATTAATTAGTCATTTTATACGTATTTTAACAAATACATATAATAAATTATTATATTAACTTTATTATATATATATATATATATATGTGTGTGTGTGTGTGTGTGTGTGTGTGTGTGAATAAATTTTGTATATATATTGATGCTAGGGCCTCCCTTTCTAACTTGTTATCAAATGGACACCATTTTTGGGTGTCAAACGCTTAACAAAATCTCTTTATGCATTCCTTGCGCTTCTATCAGAAACAGCACACCGAAGAAACAGAAACAGCAACAGAAACAACAACATCATCTACAGAGACGAAAACAAATTTCTCAACTCGGCTTTCCCAAATCATCCCCAACGCCGCTCCTAATCAATTCAAAAGCCTCTTTCCGCACGAAACTCCAAGCGCTTGAAGCAGTCATCGATGAGCTCGAATCGTCCATCGAAAATCGAATAAGAATCAACACCCAAATCTTTGCTTCCCTTCTCGAAACATGCTTTCAGTTAAACGCCATTGAGTATGGCATCCGTATTCATCGCCTTATACCTGGCAATCTTTTGCGAAGAAATGTGGGTCTTTCATCAAAGTTACTAAGGCTGTATGCGACGAATGGGCGCATTGTTGAAGCCCATCAGGTGTTTGATAATATGTATGAGAGAGACTTTTATGCTTTTCCTTGGAACTCGCTTATATCGGGTTATGCTGAATTGGGTTTGTATGAAGATGCGTTGGCATTGTACTTTCAGATGGAGGAAGAGGGTGTGGAGCCGGATGAATTCACTTTTCCCCGCGTGTTGAAAGCTTGTGGTGGCGTTGGGTTGATGCACGTTGGACAGGAAGTTCATCGCAACATAATTCGTCACGGATTTGGAAAGGATGTGTTCGTGCTTAATGGGTTGGTGGACATGTATGCAAAGTGTGGTGATATTGTCAAGGCTCGAAAGTTGTTTGATAAGATCGTGTTTAAGGATTTGGTTTCTTGGAATTCAATGCTTACTGGATATATTAGACACGAGCTTTTAGCCGATGCTTTGTATATCTTTCGGTGTATGATAGAAAATGGGCATGAGCCAGACTCATTTGCCATTTCCACGATTCTTGCTAGTGGGTTATCGCTGAAACTTGCAGCCCAAATTCATGGATGGGTTGTTCGTAAAGGAGCTGAATGGCATTTGTCAATTGCTAATTCATTGGTTGTTGTCTACTCTAATAAGTGTAGGTTGGATAGAGCTAGATGGTTGTTCGATCAAATGCCAGAAAGAAATGTGATTTCATGGAACTCGATTATTTCAGCTCACTGTAAGCATCCGGAAGCGCTTTTGTATTTCAAACGGATGCAGAGTGGTAATACCTTACCGGACGCGATCACATTTGTTTCGTTATTATCGACTTGTGCTCATTTGGGGTTGGTGAAGGATGGGGAGAGGTTATTTTGTTTGATGAGAGAGAAATATGGAATAACTCCAATTATGCAACACTACGCTTGCATGGTGAATCTTTATGGAAGGGCAGGATTGATAAATAAAGCATATGATATGATTATGAATAGAATGGAATTTGAGGCTGGTCCAACAGTATGGGGAGCGTTATTGTATGCTTGCTACCTCCATGACAATGTAGAAATTGGAGAAAAGGCCGCGCAATGTCTTTTTGATTTGGAACCTGATAATGAGCAAAATTTCGAGCTTTTGATGAAAATATATGGCAAATCGGGTCGGTTGGAGGATGTAGAAAGAGTGAGGGGAATGATGTCAGATCGAGGGTTGGATTTGTAGACTCTGTTTTTGCGCAAACAGATTATAGAAATCCGCCACTGCCGGAAAGTGAATGGGTCTTGAATGAAAGGGAATCAACGGTGGTGTGAATTTGGACCGAATTTGAATTTTGTATGATCTTTATTTTTGTGTTGTTTCCAATCCGAAGTTCAAAGCAAGTAAGTACACAAGTTTGCTTACAAACTTACATACCTGTTCGAAATATAGGAATAGTAATTTTTTTTTTATTAGAAAAGTGCATCTAATTGACAAGTCATCTCCAACCTCACAGTTGGCTGGCCTTGATCCGTACAAATTAGATCGGGCAGTCACGTCATCTTACAGCTACAGATAATTTCTATTCAAAACACTTTATTACACTCCCAACTCTTTGCTGCTTTGAGTGGTTTTACTAAATTTCTTGATGCAATTGCTAATAGAAGTTCTTCAAATCTAACAATCAAGTAAAATTACATTTTGGAACATCCTTTTGTTTGTGTTATAACGTGCAAGAAAATCTAAAAGAAGATAAAGAGTGCTAGTAGTATTTGGAACTCAAATAAATAAATTAATTGGACTGTTATAAATTTTTTTTTAAAATTTTTTTTATAACTAATCGTCTGTGATGATCTAATTTATAAATTGGATTTAATTCAACTTATATTAGTAAATTTTATCTTGTCACCTTAATAATAATCTGCCGCCGTATAACAACGTACTACTATAGTACTAGTAGTCATACAACGACCCACAGCCACATGAATATAAGCGTCGCGTCGGTGCAAGACATCAAAGATTTTATTAGGTACAGATTATTATATATGATAATCATATGGCATCGAAATAATTGGTAATGTTTTTTTGTCATATTCAAGCTGATGTAAGAAAAAATGATTCAAACTTCATACTTACTATATATAATATCCTATTAATATACAAACTACCAAATCTTGACCTAATTATTCGTACAATTAATTGATATACTTACTATATATATATATATATATATATATATATATATATATATATATATAGTGCAAACTACCAAATCTTGACCTAATTATTCGAACAATTAATTGATATATTATTTCCTGCATTCCTCTATTGGTCTCTCTTCTATTGCCAATAAGCCAAACCCGTCAAAGATCTAGAGCTTCCAGAATACAATCAACAATTTATGTATATATAGTTTTTCTATTTTCGAAAGAGAGATATTTTTTCTTCTTCTTATTCTCATAAAATTGATTAAGGAACATCTGAAGAAGATAAAAATAAATCTATGAATACATGTGCTTAATCATGAGGTGAATGAGTATGAGAATGATCTCCAAGCTAGTGCTAGCAACAGTTTTTAAGGTATCATCAAATTTTTTGTTCTTCTTCCTGGCATCCCGGCTGTAGTAATATGATTACGCTAAAATGATGATCTTGTTTGAGTGTCACATGGTGGACAATGGAGCTGGGTGGTAGATATATAGTGATGCTAGGAGGATCTGACTCTGCCCCCAGTTCAGTAGCCTAGGGCTGGCCTCGGCGTAGGGGAGATCGGCTTCCCTGAGGTCGGCTGCCTAGCTCCCTCATTTGGTGGTCATTGTCGGCATGTACTTAGCTTTAGGGGTATTTGTTGGGGTTTTACGATGTGTGAGGTCTCAGATTCAATCTCTTTCCACGTCTCTTTAAAGGGAAAAAAAAAAAAAAAACTTAGCTTCAGGTTGTGGCGATCCCTTAACCTGGAATGAGCCAGTGGGTTCTAAGATATTTCTCATAGATTCTTTAGGACCCCATCGCTAAAGTTATTAATGTTCGGACAATCATGTTCATATTCTTTCATTTAGCTCGACTTATAACTTTAAATAGTATTCAAATGCATTCTTGGAAGTCGATTAATTTAATCTATGGGGTGGTTAACCCATTACAAAGTCAATTAGTCTTTATGTGGAAATCTTGATTGATTTTCTACCGTAATTTGCGGGCTTCTATTTCTTTTTTTTTTTTTTTTTTAGCTTTTTGCAAATATTAGAACTGATTTTAGACGACTACCTACACATACTTGCCTTTCTGATATTTCTGTCCACATTCTAGTATTACAAGAATTTATTCGAAATGATAGATGGCATTTGTAAATATAATAACTTTATAAAAAAATATTTAAATTAGGGTTTTTTTTTTTTTTTAAAGAAGGACACATAATTTAGAACTACGGGCCTTAAACGGGGCCTAAAGTTTATATTTTACAAAGTGTGGAGTTTTATGTTTGATCTCTTCCGATGTCCTTTCAAAATACTAAAAGTAAAATTGAAAAATTTTGAACTACGGATTAAGTTTTGAAAAATAAAAGTGCATTCCTCTCAAAGCAAAGAACATGTCCACTCAAGTCAGAGCACATCAACATCTAGCCAGGCCAAATCGATGTAATTTATTAATAGAAAATAGCTTTAAATAATTATTTGATCAATTAACTTTGAACTAATTTTTTGTTTAATCTTATTATTTTAAAATTTATTTATATAATTTTACATTTTACATTTTTTTTATAGATTTTTCCCTCTCCCATTAACGTTAAAATTTCTACTAATAATTTTTAAAAATATCCAAATTATCCTTAAGGTGTTAAAGCATAGTAAAATTAACGAAAATACCCTTAACTACTCCCTATATCCATCGTAACTGCTAAGATATTCTAGTAAATGCCCATCACATAAAAAAAGAAAAATAAAATCAAAATTCAAGAAACTTCATCTTCGGAGGTATCCTAAATGAATCTCTCGTTGAATACTTCTTTTTCAATTGCCTTTCTCTTAGTATTAAGACTCGAGGTGGAGGCCCAGAAGGCCGAATTCTCATGAGCTGGAGTTCATTCGCTTGCTGATCTAAATGACAGCTTCATCTTCATCATATTCGAGGCACAAACTGATAATGGCTACCGCTGGTAGGAGGAGGCTTTGCCACCGCCGGAGACGACAGTGATGTCTTCCTTTAATCCATAATCAAATAGCCAATTAGAGTTGTCAACTGAATCAATTTCCATTTCCCAGTTCGAAGAATTAAAGTATTACAACTGCGGGAGTAGGATGTGTTTTGGGGAGAGGAAAATGAAAGAAAAGAAAGGAAAGGAAAGAAAATTTGGGTGACAAAATTTGAATGGATGGGGAAAGGGGGAAATAGATGGGGGAGAGAGATAGTCTAATTTCTATTTTTTATTTTGGGATGTTCCAACTAATGTTTTTAAAGACTTTTGATCTATTTATTCTCTATCATTCTTCCTAATATATATCTTTAAAATTTCATTTAATATAACACATCTCAAACAAACTCAATTATTTAAAGTAGTTGAATTCAATTAATGTTCATGAGTATTATGGTCAGAATACATTTTACAGCACATTATTAATTATATTTTTTAATTTCTATGCTTATCCACTAAAAATATTTATTTCGGAGCCGTCGTGAATTTCAACTTCACATGTCAAATTCCGACACAAATGCCTCCATACACACACTAACACACAAGCACACATAAAAGCAGAGAGAGAGAGAGAGAGAGAGAGAGCATTAATGGGGGCATAAAGGAGCCTACTTTTTAAAATTGGGTCGGAGTTTGTTGACCCAATGAAGACGACAGGACTTTCCGGTGCGGTGCAAGAGACCTTTGGATCGAATGGAGCTCCAATCTCTGAGCACGTATTTCATCAAATGGTTTATCAAAACCTCATCTTCCTCTACTTTCCATGATTGGGTTTTTTTATAATGTGAATAAAAGTTTTGTAATTGATTATTATGTGAATTGTCATAGAAAAAGAGCCTCAAGAGTGACTGAATCACCGCCCTCAAATGATTTTTTTTTGAGATCCAAAGGTTTAAGGCAACCTAATTTTTAAATTGACAAATTGACCTCCGTAACTTGTATTTTTTTTAAATGTTCTTAAGAAATTTGTTAATAAGGGTAATTTGAGCATTTCAACATGATAATAGACAGAGATTCTAATAAGAAAATGTAAAATATAAGATCATATGAATAAATTTTAAATCGATAGGACTAAATAAAAAATTGGGTCAAAGTCAGAAGATCAAATAATTATTTAAATCTAGAAAATAATGTTAAGGACTTAAAATAGTCACAAATTTTAAATATAAAATTAATATTTTTAATTATTTATTAGTAATTTCATTAGTTGATGTAGTGTTTGCAAATTATGTAATCAATTATTAACTGCTAACAAAAATATTATCGTCAAATTTTGTAACCTTTTTATACGTCTGATATTTAAAATATCTCAAAACACTGAGCCTAATTGAGGCTTAGAGCATCCACAACAATAACTCCCTATACCACTCTCTAAACACCTCGTTTTCTATTCAAGTTTTACTTTTTCAACACTCTAAAAATAAATTCACTCCAACAATAACTCTCTATATAATCTTCTAAAAATTAAATTTCTTTCATCTCAACTAACAAACTTAATTATCATTCTATTTTTATTTTATTTTTCTAGCACAATCGGAATGAAATATTTTAAATTTTATATTTTATAAAAATTATAGTACTTATATTTTAATAATTTCAATTTCAATTTTAATAATCTAAAACATATATGTGACAAAACAAATAATTTAGCTACAACCATCATTAAATTTCTTCATTTTTAATAATATATGTAATTCTTTTTAATACATTAGATCCAAAATATTAATAGAGAAGGGAACAAATCTTTCTTTGTGTGTGTGAAAGTGAGGGGTCGGGGAGGAAAGAGAAAAGAAATGGAGAAGGACAAGCATGAGACACCCCCAAAAATATTACTATTTATGTTAAAAAAGCTCTCTATATTTTGGGGGTTAATTAGTTATAATCTTAGAGATAGGAGGTGATATAGAGTGTTCACTGTAGACTTTAAGGTGATTAAATATCTCTAAATTAGGGATAGAGGGTGGTTTGAGAGTGCCACTGTAGTTCCTCTTAGAAGCAGCCACACTCCCGGACAACTGTCCCAAAGTACTGATATTTAAGTAGAATTAGGGAGTTTCAACACGAAAGTAGGACATGAAAATAGATTTGTGAAAGTCGATTGAAAATAAAAAATCACGTGGAAAGAAAATAATTTGAAATAACTAAACATGTACTTCCTCCGATTTAGTTAAAAAGTAAATTTTTTTAAAAGTTAATATACGATTAAATTAAATTAAAATTTTACATATTTTATTTATATTTTAAAAAATAAAATTTTATTAATTAAATATTATTTTAAAAATACTATGTATTATAATTTTTATAACTTTGTAAAAATTATTAACTTTATGTTAATTCTCGATAAATTTTTAACTAAAATGATAAAAAAAAAAAAACTTTATAAGTAGAAAGGAGAAAGTAATACTCCCTCCGTCTCTTAATTATTATTTTATTTGATCCAATATATCAACTAAAAAAAATAATTAATTTAATTATTAATACTGGTATAATATATAATTTTTTTAATATTTATTTGTATGTAATTTATAATTAAAATAAAGAAAAAAATATAAATAAAATAATAAAAATAATATTTTAATTTTTTTAAATAAAATAATTATTTTAAAACAAATAAAAAAAAACAATAATTTAAGTACAAAGGCCACTCAGAAGAAAAAACTATAATTTCACACCAGATGGCTGACATCACCAACAGTAGTTTTAAGGTCAGTACGAGTCAGTGTCGGTAGCAGCTCCCAACCATGATTTCGGCAAAGTGGCCCTAGATCATTACCGATGCAAACAAACGTGATATGAAATAATTAGGTAAATTTATACATATTTAAAAAAAATTAATTTTTTTTAATATAATTGTGGAGAAAAAATATAAATATGATGTGTTAACTAAATTATTTTTATTGGTTATTAAATAGTTAATTTTATAATTTTCAATGTACATTGTGAAGGAGGATGTGAATAATTCATATTTTTCTCCACAATGTGCATTAAAAGTCAAAAAATTAATTATTTAATAACCAAAAGGAAATAATTTAGCTGATACATCATATTCTACAATTACATTAGAGAATTTTTTTTTCTTTAAAAAATATATAAATTTTAGGTGGCACCAAATTTTTTCACATTCACATTTACATTGGTGATGCTCGACTAATTGCGGGCCAGTATTTTTATAGAATTTTCAATCGCTTTAGTTTACAATATTTATTTTTAACCGTTTAAATTTATTTTTTTGATAAATTGTCTAATTATTTTAAAACTACTCCGGTAATAACCGAAACAGTATTTTAAGCATTGTTCATTTGTTCCTTTTATTTTTTCCTGTAAATTCTCTCTTCCATTTCAATCATTATTTACTTTTGCTACAGCCTTTATCTCTCACTTTTTCTTTCTCTATTTCTTTTCATGCCAGTTCATCATCAAAAAACAAAACCAATATAATTTTTAAAATTATTTTAATTCTTTATGTCTTTTTGTATCAATATTGTTCGCCAACGCTGAATGCTTTCCCATCCCGATATGAAAATTCAAAAGAAAGTGACCACATTTTAAAAGTGTTTTAGAGATTTTATTTAATCTTTAATTCACTAATATTCATAATATATTGTGCATCAAAAATAATAGTGTTCAATCGCAATGCATGAAAACAGTACTTTTTAGTTCATTTTTGTGTATTGCGATGCACACTTTGATGCATACAAGTTTAATATTGTGATTCGCGATCTATTTTTGTGCATCGCAATGCATCAGCGATTGACAAACAATAATTCCCGTTTCATTATGGTGTCATTTAACGATTGACAAACAATATTGATACAACAAAGACATAAAAAATTAAAATAATTTTAAAAATTATATTAATATTATTTTTTGATGATAAACTAGACATGAAAAATAACTAAGAGAGAGAAAGAAATATGTATATATATATATAT
The DNA here is from genome assembly GCA_016624345.1 of Platycodon grandiflorus. Classification (NCBI taxonomy): domain Eukaryota; kingdom Viridiplantae; phylum Streptophyta; class Magnoliopsida; order Asterales; family Campanulaceae; genus Platycodon; species Platycodon grandiflorus. Next base: position 12,263,768 of record CM028361.1, read on the forward strand.
ATATATATATATATATATATGAAAGCCGTAACAAAGCAAACAATGATTAAAATGGAATGAAGAATTTACAGAAATTTTTTTAAAGAAGATAATATTTAAAACGTTGTTTAAGTTGTTACAGAAGTAATTTAAAAAAAAATTATTTATTTATCACTTAAAATAAATTTAAGCAATTAAAAAAATAAAATACTAAAACGATAAAAATTAAAAAAAAACAAAAAAAGACCGGCACGCTATTTTTCTTTGAAAATTAATAAAAAGGACCTGTGCCAAGGTCGGCCTAAAATCTAGCCAAAATATCTGCGCCGGTTTGGTATTTTCTCACCTGTCCTAATACGCGCTCATTTCACACGGCTCTACTAGATTAGAATGAATGTAAATGGGTCTAGTACGGCAAAGTAGGGCCCATCAGCCCACTATAAGTTTTACCCACTCATGTCCAGTCTTTCCCAACCCATTCCCCACTTCACAACTTTCACCATCCCAAATGGCTACAATATCTACCCTCTCTCTCCTAATTTTCTTTCTCCTCTACATAGCCGGCACCGGCAGTTCCGTCGTAGTTCCGCCGTCACAATTCATCAAATCCTCATGCAGTGTCACCACCTATCCTGTGCTCTGTGTCCATGAACTCTCCGCCTACGCTGGCACGGTCAAAAACAGCCCAACCCAGTTGGTCCAAGCGGCCTTGGCCCTGAGCCAGATCCGAACACAATCTACTCAGGACTATCTCAATAAGCTCAAGAAGATCAAGGGATTACACCCCAGAATGTATGAAGCCATCAGTGACTGCTTGGAGGAAGTGAGTGACAGTTTGGACAGGCTCAGCAAATCAACCCAAGAAATGAAGGGTTTGGGCCGGGCCAAGGGCGAGTCTTTCACATGGCACATGAGTAACATCCAGACATGGGTTAGTTCTGCGCTGACAGACGAGAACACTTGTACGGATGGGTTTGCGGGTCGGGCCATGGATGGAAGGATCAAGACTTCGGTTCGGGCACGGATCACTAATGTTGCACAAGTCACAAGTAACGCACTAGCTTTGCTTAACAACTTTGCTAAAAAGCACCGAGGCTAAAAGCTGCTTCAGCAGGAAATTAGCTAGCGACTTTTGTTTTGGGGCCCCTTTTTAGACTATTCGGGTCGGTTTGAGTTTCTTTTGATGAGTGCCCTTAGTTAAAGTCTTTAGGTGATAAATGTAAAATGTAAAATGTGAAATATATATAATATATTCCTTTTATAGTACTCAATGTGCTTGAAATTGAATTGAATACTATTTTTTCTTACTAATTAAAATAGAACTGTTAGGATGACACAAAAATTTACCATGAATATTGGCATGTTAGAGAGTTGTAAAGAAAGATGTGGGAGTGAAAAAATTTAATGCCTATGTTTATAATTTACATTTCAAGTTTGATTCGATTTTATTTGTATTTTTTAAAGTACATAATACAGCGATAATATCCTAACTCGAAATATATTGCATTTTATTAATACTTGACTACTATGTAAACTTAATTTAGGACAACTAATTAACATATTAAGTGTGTGAACGCTAGCTGTGTATCAAAAACATTGTGAATGACTGAATTATGCGTCGTAATTTTTTTTAAAAACAGTACTATGAATGGCAGTAGCAACAACAGATTATCTACTTATGGTTTCAAAACAGATAATCACAGGACATATATATATATATATAGATAGCAAGGCGAAGAAGATTAATTAAAACCAAACGAAAGCAACATAAACCAAAAGCAAAATCAAACAGTTGCCGAATTAAAGAAAAATAATACCAAAAAAAAAACAGTTATTATGCAATTGCAGAAAAAATATAAGATGGAAGAATTCGTCTAAATTGCTTACGTTTTCATTTCGAACTATTTAATTGACGGAAAACAAAAATAGATTTAAAGGCATCAATATATATTTTTAATATCTGAAAAGTATAAATTACTATATATGATGTCTAATACATATCAACAGTTTTTTTAAATTATTTTATTCAAAATAAATAAACTATAATGAAAGTTTTTCAAAAATAAATTCAAAGTCTTAACATCCTTTTACATTTTAAAGGAAAACGAGTGTCCCACTTATTTTGAAAATTTGACTGATTTTATGGAATAATGATTGACAAATTTCTAAACCTCCCAATACGTAGCAATACAGACATATATATATATATATATATATATATATATATATATATATATATATATACACACGTAGCAATTTCTAAACCTCCCACTTATTTTAAAAGTCGATCAGAATATGATTTCCCATATAAGGATGTTCCTTTCTCCTTGTTTTGTTTTCGTTAAGTTTTTATTAAATTAATATATATATATATATATATATATATATATTGGGTACTGAAGATACCATACCTAGTACGGACCATGTGGTCAGGCCACGTGGTGTGGGACCAGCTGGAGCCTGAACGGCCTCATCCATTCTTTCCGATACGTGGCCAACACCTCGACAGCCAGGTCATCGACTGGAGCCCGCGCCGAGGCAGTGCTCGCCACGTAGGCGCATCGACCTGGTGACCACACCAGGTCAGGTCATCAGATCCCATCACTCTCCCTCATCGCCGACCTGACAGGTTCCCCTTTTGCAACCCATGCAAGACCAGGTCGACATCCCGCTGCACAAGCGACCTGACGGCACTTGAAGCCGACCTCAACTCAACCCCGCCTGGTCGAAGTAGCCCACGTGGCTCGCCCTTACTGGACATGGGGAAGGTGCAGTTCTGCCAATACGGAAGCCTGCTCCACTTTCCCACCTTCTGACAGGAAAGTACCAGGACCACCGTACGAAGGACAACCACGATCTCCTGAACCAGCTGCCGCCGCCTGCGGACACTAGGAGACAAAGAGTTGCGCAGATATTGTCTCCCCACGGTCTCCTCTCCATGAAGAGATGCCACCCTTCGCCAGCCTATAAATACCAAGGTATGGACTCACTTCAGAAAAATGAACACTCAATCACTAGCACACACCCTTGCACTCCTTAAACTCTAGCTCATTATCATCATTATCATCAGCCTACATTCACAGACCAAGATCTGTGAATCAGGCCATTCCATCACCTTGTTACTGATTCTTACACCGGAGGGCTTTAGCTGGGCAACCCCGCTCCCCTGACGGTGCTCTTCACTTGTTCTCAGGTCACTGTTCCATCCCCATATTCTCAAGGTCACCGGAAAGGATCCAGCAACACACGGCCAGTATCCAGATAGACTACAACTCAGCACCTACGTGGAACCTACGTGGTCACAACCATTTTTTCCGTGATCAGTTTGGTTCCGTTGCCGGGACCTATTTCTCCATCCTTACGATTCCAGTGTGAACAAGTGAACGACAAATGACGACTTCGAAACAAGCGTCGTAGCAAGCCCCTCCAACAACAGCCTCAGTGGCACCCACAGCAACACTCCCAAAGAAGCCGGCCAGCAGCAGCCGGAGCCTCGCCTATGGGAGCTTCAGCTGGGCTGCCACTGCATGAGAACACCCGAGCTAAGAGGGTAGCTCGGGCGATGAAGAAGAAGCTAACGGGCAAGCTCCAAGCCTCGAAGGAGAAAAGGCCAGCCAGGTCCGAACGAAGTGGAAAGACAGCTACTCCCTCCACCTCGGATGATGAGGACGGCTGCGACAAAGACGACCTGCTGATATTGGGGGAAAAGCAGCCTCTCACGCCACACGAGAGAGACTTAGCAGAATTGGAACACGTACGCCGCGAAAAGGCCTACTTGGAAAAACGAAGAGAACTCGAATTGCGCGAGTACGAACTGTCTCGCAAGGTCGCAGATCATGCAACCTGTGAATTCGACCTGAATGTTCGACCCCGGCAGGAGGGCCACCAAGATGGCCGAACTGCGAGGAAGGAAGCCGGAGGTTCGAGAATGGATTGCAGCAAGGGGTCCCGAGCTGACACCCAGAGATTAAGCGCGAAGCACCGGCTCGGAGAAAGGGTCGAGGACAAGCAGAGGCTTAGTATCAAAGAGCGTCTAGGAAAGACGGCAGAGGAACCGAAGGGAAGTGTACACACTCGGCTGGGGCCAAGAGTCAAAAATCCCAGCCCGGCCAAGTCATGCAGGTCGGTCCGCGTTGAAGCTAGCGAGGCTCGATCAAGAAGACGGGAGTCACCTCGTGGCCGCAAGTCGAAGCACGAGGCCTCGCAGAGTGATACCTCCAGCAGCAGCGCATCGACCCACCGCTACCACAGGGTCAGCGGCCACGACCGCTGATCCAAGAGGAAGGAAAGAAGCGAGGATGCAGAAGAAGGAGTGTTGCGTAAGGTAAAGGAGCGGCTGGAGGCCCTCGAGAGGGGGAAATTCGACAAACTGTCAAAAAATGTGATCACTGCCTTTTGCAAAAGGATCAGGGACACCCCGCCAGATCACCGTCTCAAGTTGCCCTCCCTGAAGAATTACGAGGGAAATACGAATGCTCGTAGCCACGTCTCGAGCTTCGAAGCTAAGATGGGAGTATGTTGTAGTGCATAGTTTTTGTGAGCACGTTCGGGGAGGTGGTCCTTAAGTGGTTCGAGGAGCTAGAGGAGGATTCGATCAGGGACTGGCACGACCTAAAAAGGGTCTTTCTGGAAAAGTATTCATCCGCCGGCGAGCTCCCCAAGAGCGAGAGCGACCTGTGCGGAATCAAACAGCGAGTCGGCGAATCCCTAGAGAGCTACCTGGAAAGGTTCAAGAAGGTCGTCGAACAGCTCCAGAGTGTCCCAGATAAAACGGTGATGGCCTTCTTCCAGGCTGGGCTCCGGTCGGCAAGGCTCTTATCGGAGATCGGGATGCGACCCCCGGTCAACAGTGCTGAGATGTACACGGCGGCTCAAAGGATAGGGAATGTGGAAAAGACCCTGGAAGAACAAGAAAAGGATAACCAAAAGCCCTCAGGAGCTTCAAAGTCGAAGACTGAAGAAAAAGCCAGGGAGCAGAAGCACGGCAGCGCCGACCACGACAAGAACAGAGGCAGGGGGAAATATCAGAAGAGGGAGTTCTATACCCCCTTGAATGCAAGTAGGGAGCAAATCATGAATGTGCTCCTACAAGAAAACAGGATTCGCCGACCTCCACCCCTGAGAGAAACCCCCTTCCCGCGAGACCCAAACAAGCGATGTGCCTACCACAAGGACATCGGCCACACGACGGAAGATTGTATCCAGCTAAAGAAGGAGATTCAAAGGCTGATCGACAGAGGAGAGCTCAGGAGATACGAGCAAAGAGATGGGAACAACAGGAGAAGGCCGAGGGAGGCCCCAAGAAACAATGCCGAGGAGGATGAGATCCTGATCAACATGATTACGGAGGAGTTGTCGAGTATCACTAAGTTGAAAAACACCATCAATAGCCTCAACCACGTCGTCAGCCCACCTCGCGTCTGGGGGGAGAGTGGGATCACCTTCCATACCAGCGAGCTGGCGGCTAACCCAACAGCGAAAGGGTAGCCTCTGACCGTGGAAGCAAAGATCGGGCGAGGAAGAGTAAAGAGGGTATTAATTGACACCGGAGCGGGGAAGGACATCCTGTACTACAAGTGCTTTCAAGCGCTTGGGTTAGGGAGCTCGCACTTAACTCCAAGCAGTGTCAAACTCGAAGGCTTTACAGGGCACAAGGTCGCCGTTAAGGGTACAGTCGACCTTAAGGTCACCCTCGGCACAGCGGACAACACCCGCACAGAGACAGTTACCTTCCTAGTCCTCGACATCCCCTCTCCTTACAATGCTATCCTGGGCCTTCCCGCCCAAACAAAGTTTGATATGGTGATCTCCCCAGCACATCAGAGGGTCAAGTTCCCCACCGACAACGGGGTTGGGGAAGTGAAGAATGATCCAAGGAGCACCTTGAATTACCTGCTCGACGAGAAGAGGGCCGAGGAAGCCCAAAGGAAAGGCAAGGGAAAGATGACCATAGTCGTGGCAGACACCGAAGACGCACATGAGGGTCGCCTCGGTAAAAGAGCCAGATCGGTCACAATTTCTGACGAGGCTGAAGGAAGAAAAGAATCAAGCCCGGCTGAACAGGCATAGCAATTAGCGCGAGTTGGCTCCCCCAACTCGCAACTTGATAAAAGCACAGGCGACGACACGCGAGGCGAGCTCGTCAAGGGTGCCGAGCTTGCCGACTCGAACCTGGTCGCTGTCAAAGGGAAAGGAGGAGAGGCTGACCCACACCCGGACGAAAGCACAGGCAACGACATGCCCGACGTGCCCGATATCGGCACCGAGCATGCCGACTCGAACCTGGTCGCTGTCAGGGAGAAAGGAAGATCGCCTGAAAAGATTGTTACCATAGAAAGTCTGGATAGCAGAGATCAACCAAACATTTAGCCCCACGAAGGCTTTGACGAAGTAGTCATTAACTTCGACTTCCCAGAGCAAAAGATAAAGGTCGGGCTGGAGATTGACGAACAGGAGAGGGAAGCTATCATTGCTTTTCTCAGAGAAAACACGGACGTATTTGCCTGGACCGCCGAAGACATGGAAAGGATCAGTGAGGAGGTCGCGGTCCACAAATTAAACGTCGACCCAAGTGTAACACCCATCCAACAACGACCGCGAGTTTTCTCTCCCGAGAAACAGGCGGCGATAAAAGAAGAGGTCGACAAACTGCTTAAGGCGAGGATAATCAAGCAGGTCTTCTACCCGACCTGGATAGCAAACGTTGTGATGGTCAAGAAGACCAGTGGGAAGTCGAGAATGTGTGTTGATTTCACCGACCTAAACAAAGCATGCCCCAAAGACTGGTTCCCGTTGCCAAGGATAGATCAGTTGGTGGACGCAATAGCGGGCCATAAGATCCTTAGCTTCGTCGACGCCTATTCTGGCTATCACCAGATACGCATGTGGTTAGCTGACCAGGAGCTAACGACCTTCAGAGCAGCAGGAGCGATCTACTGTTACAACATGATGCCCTTCGGGCTTAAAAATGCAGGGGCCACGTACCAGCGTATGGTGAATAGTGTGTTTGGGGACCAGCTCGGGAGAAACGTGGAAGCTTACATCGATGATATGGTCATCAAGACCAAACAGGCTAACCACATCGAAGATCTGAAGGAAACTTTTGAAAACCTCAGAAGGAACAAGATGAAACTGAACCCGGCGAAGTGCGCTTTCGGGGTAAAAGCCGGGAAGTTCCTGGGCTACATGGTGAACGAACGGGGAATAGAAGCAAACCCCGACAAAATTCAGGCCCTGGTCGACATGAAGGCACCCAGCTCGGTCAGAGAGGTTCAGCGTCTTAATGGACGAATTACTGCGCTGGGAAGGTTCATTGCGAAGTCTGCAGAGAAAAGCTTGCCGTTTTTCAAAACCCTGAGGGGCAGCAAGGGGTTCGCTTGGAATGAAGAGTGCGACAAGGCCTTTGCCGAGCTGAAAGAGTATCTAGGCAGCCCGCCCCTACTCTCCAGCCCGGTGCAAGGAGAGACCTTGTTTGTATACCTCGCAGCTTCCGATACCGCAGTGGCCGCGGTGTTGCTAAGGGAGGAAGGTTCAGTCCAAAGGCCAGTTTACTATGTCTCACACGCCCTAACCGACGTGGAAACGAGATATCTGAACGTAGAGAAGGTGGTGCTGGCATTAATTGTGGCCGAAAGGAAACTGACCTACTATTTTCAAGCTCATGCCATAGTGGTATACACCGACCTCCCCCTCAGACAAATTCTACACAAGCCCGACGTGGCGGGAAGGATGATGAAGTGGTCGGTGGAGCTCTCTGCTTATGACATCACCTACGAGCTGCGCAAAGCTATTAGGGCCCAAGTGCTCGCGGATTTCATCGCAGAAACCTCATTTGTGAAGGCCGAAAGCCCGACCACAGAAACCACTGGGCAGAATGCTTCGACATCGTCTCCCACCAGGCCCAAGAAGAGAAAGGCCGCGAGCTCCGCGCAACCGCGACCTGAACAATACTGGACGCTCCACGTCGACGGCTCCTCGAGCAAGTCGGGCAGCGGGGCAGGGCTATCCTTACGACCTCCAGCAGGAGAAGAAATCAGCAAGGCATTAAGGTTCAAGTTCCCCGCGTCAAATAATCAGGCGGAGTACGAGGCCCTGATAGCGGGAATAGAGCTCGCACTGGAACTGGGAGCCACTCAGGTCGTCATCTTCAGCGACTCCCACGTCGTGAAGCAGGTTTGGGGGGAATACGGGGCTAACCACCCCACCTTGACCAAATACGCGAGCGGCCGGAGCCTCCGGACAAATTCGAATATTGGGAGCTGGAGCAGGTCGACGAACGGAGAACACGCGGGCTGATTTTCTCTCAAAGGTCGCATCCTCAGAGATAGGCGACCTCCCCTCTGAGGTCTGGCTAGAATTCCTCGACTCACCTTCAGTGTGCAAAGAAAAAGTCATGCCCGTCCAGCCCACGAAAAGGTGTTGGATCGACGAAATTCAAGATTATATCGAGCAAGGAACCCAGCCCGCGGACAAGAGCCTGGCCCAGATGTTGAGAAAGAGAGCAGCACGATATACGGTAATAGCCGGAGTACTGTACAGAAGGTCGTTCACAAAGCCACTGCTTCGCTGTGTCCGACCTGAGACAGTCGAAGACCTGCTCGCAGAAGTGCACGAGGGGGTGTGTGGTGGACACCCAGGTGCGAGGACTTTGGCCGACAAGATTATTTTCCAAGGCTACTACTGGCCAACGCTGCGAGGGGACGCTGAATCCTATGTTCGAAGATGCGATAAATGCCAAAGGTTTGCAGACATCCCCAGACTACCGTCAGTCCAGCAAACCCCCGTAGTTGCAGCATGGCCCTTCGACATGTGGGGAGTCGACCTCATAGGCCCTTTTCCGAAGGCCAGAGAAAACTGTGAATACCTGATCGTAGCCGTTGATTATTTCACCAAGTGGGTCGAAGCGAAGCCCTTAGCTGCCATAACCGAGGAGAAGGCCATAAGCTTTATTCATGATCAAGTTTGGTGTCGATTTGGACTCCCCCGAGTCATCATGTCCGATCACGGCACCCAGTTCTCAACCAAATTCACCAAAAAGTGTGAGCTGATGAACGTAAAACATTGGCAGTCCTCGGTTGCTCACCCCCAGGGCAACGGCCAGGCCGAAGCAGGAAACAAGAAGATCCTACACGCATTGAAAAGGAACTTGGATGAAAAGAAGGGTAGATGGCTTGACGAGTTGCCCATGGTATTGTGGAGCATTCGTACATCAGTGCGAGGCCCAACTGGGGAGACCCCATTCACATTGGCATACGGATCAGAAGTCATGACACCGGTAGAGATGGCCCTACCGACCATAAGGGTTAGCCAGTTTGACGAGCTTAGCAATGTCACAGCTCGAAAGATAGACCTCGACCTTTTGGAAGAAAGGAGATTGGAAGCCAGGCTCAGAATGATCAACTACAAGCAGCTCGCCAAGGCCCACCATGACAAGAGGGTCAAGCCTAGAACTTTCCACGTCGGCGATTGGGTGCTCCGGAAAATCGAAGTCACGGGAAGAAATGCAAACAGAAACAAGCTGTCCCCGAACTGGGAGGGACCATTCGAAGTCACAGGCATAGTCCGAGAAGGAACATATCGGCTGGCCGAACCAGATGGCACCCCCCTCAAAAACCCCTGGCACGCCGACCACCTCAAAAAATATTATCACTAAATGTAATAGCTTGTACTTAGGAGACGCTTATCAATGAAAGTTTGATTCTTCAAAATGTTTCATCTATGATACCTGTTCGAGAGCCACTTCGACCACGTCGAAGTCATATCGCGACCTGCTCTTCCCCACGAGGAAGAAGATCGCAAGTCATAACGTGCTTCGACCACGTCGAAGTCACATAGCGACCTGCTCTTCCCCACGAGGAAGAAGATCGCTTCGACCACGTCGAAGTCACATAGCGACCTGCTCTTCCCCACGAGGAAGAAGATCGCAAGTCATAACGTACTTCGACCACGTCGAAGTCATATCGCGACCTGCTCTTCCCCACGAGGAAGAAGATCGCAAGTCATAACGTGCTTCGACCACGTCGAAGTCACATAGCGACCTACTCTTCCCCACGAGGAAGAAGATCGCTTCGACCACGTCGAAGTCTCATAGCGACCTGTTCTTCCCCACAAGGAAGAAGATCGCAAGTCATAACGTACTTCGACCACGTCGAAGTCATATCGCGACCTGCTCTTCCCCACGAGGAAGAAGATCGCAAGTCATGACATACTTCGACCACGTCGAAGTCATATCACGACCTACTCTTCCCCATGAGGAAGAAGATCGCAAGTTACAACATACTTCGACCACGTCGAAGTCGCGTCGCGACCTGCTCTTCCCCATGAGGAAGAAGATCGCAAGTCATGACATACTTCGACCACGTCGAAGTCATATCACGACCTGCTCTTCCCCATGAGGAAGAAGATCGCAAGTTACAACATACTTCGACCACGTCGAAGTCGCATCGCGACCTGCTCTTCCCCATGAGGAAGAAGATCGCAAGTCATAACATACTTCGACCACGTCGAAGCCATATCGCGACCTGCTCTTCCCCATGTGGAAGAAGATCGCAAGTCATAACATACTTCGACCACGTCGAAGCCATATCGCGACCTGCTCTTCCCCATGAGGAAGAAGATCGCAAGTCACAACACACTTCGACCACGTCGAAGCCATATCGCGACCTGCTCTTCCCCATAAGGAAGAAGACCACGTCAAAATCTTAAAAGAGTACCTCGCCGCGACGAGGTCGCTCAACTCACCAATAAGAAAATCATGATATGAAAATGCTAAGAGTTGTATTGAGCAAAACGACCGTGATTATATTCATTCAAAAATAAACAAGTTATATGCAAAGCCCGAAGAGGCCAAAAATAATGATTGTTTAATTATACGGCACGAGCTGCCAGATTCAACCCGACGCAGCGGGGCTTAAGCATCAGCACGGCTCTCAGCTTCGTGGAGGGAGCGGGCGTGCTCGTCCTGGTTCGACTTGGTGCCTTCAAATTCTGAAATCTTGAAATCACCATCGAAGTCGACCTCCTCCCCTTCAGCAATGGCCTCAAGCAGAAAAGGCACGTTATTGTCAAAGACAGGGGGGGCACCCAGGGCTCGCGACCTAGCTCGGCATCTTTCTTGCCAATCAATTCCAGCTCCTCGGGCTGATAAGGAACAAGTTCATGCCCGCGCTGAGCCAGGTCCCCTTTCAACTCGGGCTCCCCCCATCTGATGAGGTCCCGAAGAGGAGTGCCGCAAGCCGCTGCAACCCGCAAGATCTGTGCCTTGCCTTTGTCATAATACGAAAAAAGTTCATCCAGATAGGATCAATGTTCTAAAAATCGCTAGGCAGGCGCTAGGCGTCAGAGCAGGGCCTAGCGCCTAGGGGCCTAGTCGGGGACTAGGCGGGGCCTAGTCGGGCCTAGAAATCGAGGTATAAGTTCATACCAAACCTACTGCAATAATAATAAATAATTAAATATAACTAAATAAACTAAAAGTAATTATCACATTACAAAATTAAAATTTAAAAATTAAAATCAAATTCAATATAATTTTAAAGTAAATGGGAAAGAGAAAATATTTTAATAACTTAAGGGGGTGGGAGAAATATTTTAATAATTTGAGGGAAAATACTTAATACTTTTAATAACCTTATCATCATTTTGAAATTTGAAAAGTCAAAAGTTGAAAATTTCAAAAACCTATTTGCTAAAAGTTGTAGCCTAAAACAGTACAACTTAAAAAGATCACCCGGTCTCCCACGGCTTCTCTCTCAGTGACGGGCTGACGGCAGCAAGGGGAGTCTCTCCCTCACACACACGACGGCGGACAACAGCAACGGCAACGGCAGGTTTTTGGTAGATCTCTCTCACTCTTGCTCTCTTTCTCTCTCACAGTCTCACTCTCGCTCTTCTCTCTCACTCTAGCTCTCTGTCTCTCTTTCGCTCACCGGAGATCTCCCCCTCTCACCGGAGATCTCCCTCTCTCACCTGCTCACTCTCGCTCCCTCTTTCTCGCTCACTCTCGCTTTTTCTTTCTCACTCACTCACCGCTCTCTCTTCTCTCTCTTCCTAAAATTATGAAATTAATTGCGGCGCCACGCCGGAGTTCTTCTTTTCTCACCGGAGTTCTTTCTCTCTCCATAAAATTATGAAATTAGGGCTGGGCGTTAGGCGGCGCCTACGGCGACTTGTCGGCGCCTAGGGCGTTTAGTTAACGATTTTCTTTTCCGGCGACTTTTGGTTCGATTCTTCATTAATCGCGGCGCCACGCCGGCGCCCAACGCCTAGGCGGCGACTAGGCGGTCCTAGGCGGCGCGTTTTAGAACATTGGATAGGATGAAGTCTTTTTGAACTCGGCAACAGCAGCTTCCGGGCTCGGCACCTTCCTCGCCTCCGCCAGCTGCTTCTCCAGCTCGCTAATCTTGCCCTCAAGGCTCAGCTTCACCTTAACGAGCTTTCCCTGAGCGGTCAAAGCCTCGCCTTTGGAAGACTTCAGCTCAGCTCGAAGCTTCTCCTGGTCCGCAGCGGCGGCAGCGACAGTGCCCTCAAGCTCAGCCTTCAACTGAGCAACAGTGCCCTCAAGCTCGGACTTTTGCCGGGCGGCCTCCTCGGCAACCCGGGTCGCCTCCTCTACCTTGCTAGCAGACAGGTCCTGACTCGTCTTGACGTCAGCCTGGGCTGAGGCAACGACGGCTTCGAGCTCAGCAACGCGAGCAAGGACTCGATCGTGCTCGGCCTTGCTCGCGGACTCCCGCTTCTCCTCCTCGAGCTGGGCAATGCGAGCAAGAAACTCGCGCCTGTCTCTGCGGGCCTGGGCAAGCCTGTTGGCGTAAGCCTTGATCGCGGCAGCAAACTACAAAGAAACAACTTTGATTAGCTCGGCAGAAAACTTCAGTTAAAAGCAAATCCAAACAAGTAACACTTACACGAGTAAGGTCGATCCCAAGCAGACCGGCCATGCGAGCAAGGTCTCCTCCAGGGTCTCATCGGCGATGTCAAGGATCACCTTTTTGCCCCTCTCGAGCTGGAGGGTATTAGGGCTCATGGCGGGCTCGACCTGAGGAAGAACAGGAGGAGTAGCCGAGCTGCTCGGAGTAAACTTCGGCTCGGGAGAAGGCTTAGTAGCGCTGCGAACACTCTTCGCTGGAGATGCTCGAGCGCCAGAAGAAGATTCGAGGTAGCAGCGGCAATAATGAAGCAGCAGCAGCAGAACAGAGATAGCAGCAGCAGCAACAGTAGTAACAGCAGCAACAACAGGAGCAGCAGCAGCAGCAACAGCGTGATGCTCATTACGGTGTTCTTTGTTGATCACATCGGGGGACTCAAGCCCGGCGAGGACGAGGGGACCTGCGGGCACCGCGGTCGAGGTGGGCTCCTCGATCCTCAATTTCTTCCTCGAACCGGAATCCGAGGTGGACTTGGTCCGCTTCTCAGAGGCCCTCGAGCCGGACACTTTCTCCTTACCCTTATCAGATGGTCGGGAGCACCCCGAGGTTCCCAGCCAAAGTCGCGGCAACGCGAGATCGACCGAGCTGCTCCGACCTGTCGGCCTTAGCTTGAGCTCGCGCGGCCGTGTTCCTCCTCCTCCTCGTATCAACATCTTCCATATCTGCAAAATTGAAGAACCGTCAAAGGTACTAGCAGAAGGCGAATATAAGTAAAGCAGGAAAACTTAAAAACAAAAAATATACTTTCAACAAATCAACTGTGGATGCAACCCCTCTCCGGATCCCTATAGCAGCCAGGGCAGTGCCGATGAAGCACGAGATCTTTATGGAGAATCCACCCCGAGAAACTCTTGAAGGGGGGAAAGGTGCACATCGGCTGCATGCCGTTAACCTTGAGGGGGGACAGGCCGGTGACGACGAGGAGATTTTCATCCTGGACTATCCTCTTCCAATCATAACACCGAACCTGCGTATTTCCTCGGACACCCAGAGGAGCCTCCAAGGCTTGTTTCGCCGACTTGTCGTATTCATCCAGGTCGGCATTATGGATCAGGGTGTATGGCTCCTCCGTTGGCACCGCGAAGTTCCACCCCAGCCTACTCTCGACCAGAATTACCTTGTCAGCCCAGCCCGACACTTTGCTGGGGGGTCAGAAAACAACTTCACCCTATAATTTTGGCTTTTAGCTTGAAGGCGGTTGTTATTGCGGTCGAGGTGGAAGTAGTGGCAAAAGAGGGTCAAGGTCGACTCAAACCCTAGCATGCGTGTACTCGCAGCAAAGCAGATCAGGATCCTCATGGTGTTCCAAGAGAGGTCGAGGGGGACGGTTGACGTTACGTCCAGAAACTCGCAGATGAAAGGGTCCAAAGGAAGCCGGAGACCCAGTTCGAAAAAACTTAGATAGAAGCCAACTTGGCTTCTCATGGCTCTCAAGGTGTCCAGACCGAGTATGGGGTCGGGGAGGTGCCCTCGATAATCGTCAAAGTTGCACGGGTACTTGGATTCCCAAGAATCCAGGTCGGCGAGGGTCATCCTATTCATCCAATCACGGAATGCACGCCTCCCAGCGCCAGTGTCAGCATCAGCTCGCTTCCTCTTCTTGCTCCGAGGTGCCCGCAAAGCGTGGCTAGCGTCAAAAAACGAGGTCGCCGGCGCCGAAGCCGAGGCGGTAGCCTTGAAAGGCCCCGCGGTCTTGCTAACGACCCGATTATCATCAAAGTATAAGTACAGCAGCCCCAGCATGGCAGCATCATACCTCTCGATGATCCTCATCGAAGAACCGAAAGGAATGTTCTCGACCTTGTAGGGCTCATCGGGAGGGACGACCAAGCCGTCCAGGTTGGCACCCCAGGTCGTCAATAGGGTTTTCGCCTCGCTGGGGAGGACAACCCTCCAGTCGCCATCCTCGGTTATGTATATGGCTCGGCCCTTTGGCGGCCTGGCAAACAGGGGGCCTTCGCTTGCTCGTTTGGTCCTCATGTTCTCAGAGACGGAACACGAGGAGGATGAACTGACAGGAAGAATGATTGAGTAGGGAAGACAGGTCGGCCTAGAAGCTACGTCTTAAATAGGTTGGCTCGAACTGGTCGACTCGGTTGTATACAGCGAAGAGAGTCGTTACAGTCAAGACTTATATGATTTCAAAATCGCCGGAACCCCAAAACCCAGAACACGGCAAAGTCGCCGGAAACCGAAATAGGTAAAGGAAACAAGTTCAAAACAAAGGGAAAACGGAGGAAAGTTCAGGGAATACTAACCTAGAGTCTCGAAAAGGCAGGAAAATGCAAGAACAAAGCCGAAATCTGAGCTTTTGAAGAAGGATTGGGACGCCGGAAATTGCCTATCGCCGGAGTATTTGAGAGGGTTTGGTAAAAAGTGAAAATGAATAGTGGGCTCCCGCTTATATAGAGAATCCGAAAAACCGGGTCGACCCGTGTGAAAAACACGCGGATCCTTGTGCGACGCCGTTTTGAAACAGAACTTCAACCGCCAGTTTTTGAATTTGAAGGGACGTGCCATTAAATGCGCACTGTGGACGCCGCATCCATTAAATGCGCACGTTCCCCAAGGAAAGTACAACAGTCGAGCTGGAATCTAGAAGCTTCGTGAGAAACAACCAGCTCGATGCCACGCGTCTCTTACTTCCCACATCGAGGATAAATCCCCTCCTTGAGAAGTAGGGGGGCTACTGAACGGCCTCATCCATTCTTTCCGATACGTGGCCAACACCTCGAAAGCCAGGTCATCGACTGGAGCCCGCGCCGAGGCAGTGCTCGCCACGTAGGCGCATCGACCTGGTGACCACACCAGGTCAGGTCGTCAGATCCCATCACTCTCCCTCATCGCCGACCTGACAGGTTCCCCTTTTGCAACCCATGCAAGACCAGGTCGACATCCCGCTGCACAAGAGACCTGACGGCACTTGAAGCCGACCTCAACTCAACCCCGCCTGGTCGAATTAGCCCACGTGGCTCGCCCTTACTGGACATGGGGAAGGCGCAGTTCTGCCAATACGGAAGCCTGCTCCACTTTCCCACCTTCTGACAGGAAAGTACCAGGACCACCGTACGAAGGACAACCACGATCTCCTGAACCAGCTGCCGCCGCCTGCAGACACTAGGAGACAAAGAGTTGCGCAGATATTGTCTCCCCACGGTCTCCTCTCCATGAAGAGATGCCACCCTTTGACCTATAAATACCAAGGTATGGACTCACTTCAGAAAAATGAACACTCAATCACTAGCACACACCCTTGCACTCCTTAAACTCTAGCTCATTATCATCATTATCATCAGCCTACATTCACAGACCAAGATCTGTGAATCAGGCCATTCCATCACCTTGTTACTGATTCTTACACCGGAGGGCTTTAGCTGGGCAACCCCCAGCTCCCCTGACGGTGCTTTTCACTTGTTCTCAGGTCACTGTTCCATCCCCATATTCTCAAGGTCACCGGAAAGGATCTAGCAACACACGGCCAGTATCCAGATAGACTACAACTCAGCACCTACGTGGAACCTACGTGGTCACAACCATTTTTTGCGTGATCAGAGCCTGACACTGCTCCTAGATTCCCAAGCTCTCTCTTGAATACACAAGTTACCATACCTAGTACGGACCATGTGGTCAGGCCACGTGGTGTGGGACCAGCTGGAGCCTGACACTGTTCCTAGATTCCCAAGCTCTCTCTTGAATACACAAGTTTGCTCTAGCTCTCCCAAACAACATTTCTTGCTTCAGCTCCCGTGGTAGCTCCCCGAGCTGAGAAGCTCAGCTCCCTAGCATGACAAGCTTCACCCAAGTTCGGATGTCTTCATTCTCGGGGTCATGATCAAGTTAATGATTACGGCCACATTCAATGTCAACCTACTTCGACGTCATCCCGGGGACCATTAACAGACTTCTCATTGGCTTACAATAACTTACCTCCTAGTTGGAGGTACGGCCAGGAGGGCTTGCACGGGTTCCAAGGAAGAGACAAATCTTCCCCTACAATGCATCACCTTTCCATAAATGTTCATCAATGGACTTGACGGCGCTCATAAATAGAAATCTCCTTGACCAGTCCTGAGTTGATAGGTGGCGGCCCCACTTGCTCCAAGCTAACATTCTTTCGGTATAAATACAATGTGATTACCCTTATTTATGGCTTAAGTTCTAATTACTCTTCAACTACCAAATCTCTAAAAGCCTCCAGTGCATTTACTCCCAAGAGTAGCCTGAGGACTGACCGGAGACCATATTTCCATCCCTTTATACTCATTCTCTCACCGGAGGGCTTTAGTTGAACCACGTCCGGCTCCCTAACGGTGACTTTCTTATCATCTCAGGTATCATCCGGTGGACAAGTTCTAATCAACACTTGTCTATTGAGAGCCGGGGCATCCTACTAAACAACTATCTACACACGTGGACTTGACACGGTCACCTAAACAGTTTTTTGCGTGATTAGATACAAGTAGAAATCTATATAATTATATATATATATATATATATATATATATAATGACAACTGTGCCTATAAAAGAAAATATCCCGCTAAAATACACTTTCCAAAAATGAAACTTAATCTATATATATATAATAACAGCAGCGCCTATAAAAGGAAATTTCCCGCCAATTTGAACTTTCCAAAAAATAAACAATAACCTGCAGCATTGTTATTAACGAAAAATAAATTTGCACTTTTGGATGAATGTATTTGCTGCATTGGTATTAATAACGAGAAATGAATTTACACTCCTTGAGTAACCGAAACATTAAATGGACATGAATTGAATGTCTTCTAAGATTACTATAAATAACAGAATAGTATTCATGTGAAAAACAAATAGTGGTGGTGCATGCTGTGTGACGAGTTTGCGGTTTGGTTTGTAAACAACATTCTAAAAAAAGAGAGAAATTTTTTTAGAGAAAATAATGATAAACTTAAACAACAAATTTTATGAAGAGCAAATACCCACAATTAATTATAATCAAATGTTAGTTCTGAAAAAAAATATATAGATCCAATATCTTTTTTGTCCACTTCATCAAATCTGAAAGTTATTATAACAAAAGAAATTCAACTAATTGAGATCTGAATTTCTTTTGTCAATTTTACAGGTTAAAAATTTATAAATTTGAGCATAACTTAAAAATATGCACAACGATTTTTGATTTATCAAATGTTGCAGATTGTCTTAACCCTTCTATTAGTGTCATACGGAACAAGAAAATGCATTTAGATAAAGATATGTCTAAAACTCAATGTGAAATAATAAAAAAATGTGATAGTTTCATATTTGTATTACCGCGTTGTATTATTTAGGCATGTTCTATTATTTTTTTGTTATATTCTTTTCTTAGTAATAATGTTGCATAAGATTCTTTCAAGCTAAAATAAAAAAAAATAATAATCATAACGATCCATTAGAAATTTTCAATTTTTTGACTCTTATGTGAAATTGTATAAATAATAATGTAAAAATACACAATTTAACTCTTTATTTTGCTTAAATATAATTTAATTGAAAATTATTTATGACCGTGCGTTTAACGCACGGGTGTAAACCTAGTTTGTTTTAATGAAAGCCAATGTTCTGCATTGAAAATTGTGTGCATACTATGCAATCATCTTAATTCAATGAAATAGAGAGTTTTGCTTTGAAAAAACAAATGTCTATTATCTAATTATATTTATTTATTTTAAATTGGTGAACAATCTCTCCATATTCTGCGTACATCTTATTTCAATGAAATACAAATCTTTTCTCCAAAGATCATGTCCTATATTGAAATTGCAAGTCTATAACATTTAATTCTTTTTTTTTTTATTTTAAATTCCTAATATCTATAGAGCATTTCCACTGCAAGCCAAAAGTGGAGACCCTTACCTTATCCTTCCATACTTGGTCGGTGGCCAACCGAATCCCTTTCACCTACATATTTGTTCAATGTAAACCTTCGATCAATATGCATAAATTAATTAATAAAAGTAGTCCATTAATAATTCTCTAAAGCGACATTAAATAGAGAGGCTATACAACTAGATTAACCTTAGAAGCATATGTATACTTTAATCTGCCTACAACAATGATATACTCCCTCCGTCCCTAAATTATTGTATTCTTTTTCTTTTTCGTCCGTCCCTAAATAATTGTTTTGTTTGAAACTTTCCTTTTTAGAACATCATTTTTACTATTTTACCTTTACTTTTTCTTCCTACTTTAATTATGGGTCACATACACATGGACATTAAAGAAAACAACACACTATTTTAATACTATTCCAATATTAATAATCAAGTCAATTGAATTTTTTTAATCTGTGTGCCGGATCAACCCAGACAATAATTTAGAAACGGAGGGAGTACATATTTTGAAAAAAATAATTTGCATTATTTTTCTGCGAGTACAAACAGTGGCATTAAATATAATTGTGCATAGGTGAATGTATTCATTGATGATTACGAACAGTCGCAATAAATCACATATTCCGATGCTGTCTGTATTCATTGTGTTTAACCTTATTTATATACATTTTTTTATAAGAGTTATAAACTTTCCACTCATGCAATTTGCACTTGTAGGCATATCATCCAATTCCAGATTTTCCCATAGTATTATTCTAAGGCATAATACAATCCATTCCTATGTTTCTACACATGCATAATACAAGTCAGTTGATTCATTGACGAATTACGTACTGATGGATAAAGGAAGATTCGTTTTTAAAGTAACAGTAATATGAAGAACACTAAATCTGTCATCTCCAACAACTGTAAGATGAACACTAGTTTGTCAAACGGTAAGTATTTTTCTAGAAGGTGTTTGTAAATCTATGTTGTATAATTTGTTTTAATCGTATAATTTGTACAAATATTTTTTTATCTGCCAATGGATCATGTTATAGCTTACAAGTACGTACGTGAGATATTGTAATGTGCATGCTAATCTGATTATATAACACAATATAACTTGAACAATCAACTTAAAAAAATTAAAATATAACTTTCATACACATTCAAACTTCGGAATTATTCGATTTCTCTCTCTCTCACTCACACACACATTCACATTTTGCTTATGTGAAGTATTAAGGGGGACTGCGTTTAGCGCCACTCAAAAATAAAGAACAAAACCAAACACATTTTGATTTGAAAGAGGAAAAAAGAAAGATTGTAGTCTAACAAACAAGTAAAATAAAAGTCTCTTATTCTATTTAAAAGCAAGAACAATGCTTGCCCAAAAATTAAGTAAAGTACTCTGAGAGGAGTTGTGAATTTTGAGAGCACTGTGATGGAGGCTCTATATGACATTATTATGTCCACCAAGAGATTGTCTACCCCACAAAACCAGTTCTACACTGAAAGAGAAATTACAAAGCCCATCCACAATGTCTAGATAGTACGTAGCATTACAAAATAATTTCTCAATCAAATACCATTTTAACAAAAATCAATCCCACTGACTAGAAAAATTGTACTAAAAAATGAACAAATAGTCATTTTCTGACTCAACATGTGTGGCAGTGTATGGGCTTTTGTTTTAACAAATCGAATACCATTTTAAGTTAATCAAATGGTTGTTAACATAAAATGTAGGGTTTACATGCTCTCTTATGACTCAACGTGTGTGGCATTGTATGGGCTTTTGTTTTTGCCCCTACTATTTGAATTTCTCTAATTGGGCCACAAGTATCTTATAAGTTGTTGTTTCCCTAAATTCTATCTTTTGGACATATATATGTATTTATGTATGTAGTTATTATCAAATTATTTGGGCCAGTTTTTCTTGGCACGTAATCAATTGAATTTGTAATATATTTTTATCATTGAATAAATTTATATTGGGTTAAGATATGACACCCTCATATGTGATACAGTGATAGTGAATTAGTGATAGTAGTGAAAATCGTATATGTTTAATGGACCAATATTGTATTTAAAAAATATTTCAAAATTATAATAAATTATTTTATTTATGTGATTCTCTATTATTAATTTTATTATTTTTTATTTTAATTATTTGCTTACATTGAACTCATAATATTTTACTCTACAATTATTCATTTATTTTTTAACATTAAACTTTTTAAATATTTTATTTATATCTATAAAATCCCTGTGCATTGCACGGGAGTTATACTAGTTTTATTAACGTAACTAGTTAAATTGGATTTTCTTGATTTTTTTTATCCAATTATAGTTTTTTAATTTTTTTTTAACTTCTAATTTTCTAACGAGTGAAGCTTGAATTATTTATCCCTTTAAATTTTTTTAGGATTCTGATTCGCTTTCTGAGGAAGTCAAATTGAACCAACGAGATAATTGTTGATTAAATTATGTACAAGTTCAGCCTTTGATTTCACAAATTCAAGCAAAATTTGATCATTTTTCGCAGTCCTAAAATTATTGTCTTGTTTTCTTTTTTTGCCAGTTTCAAAATAATTGTATTGTTTGAAAGATTTTTTTTTATAACAACACTTTTACTTTTATTTTTTTTTTCTACTTTAATTATGAGTCACATGCATATGGACATGAAAGGAAATCACACAGTATACCAATATTAATAATGAAGTCAATTATAATTTTTTAATCCATGTACCGTATCAAAAGAGACAATAATTTTATTTTAGGACGAAGAAAGTACTAAATAGAGTACAACATTAAAAACAGGTTAAGGGAAAACCTTTTAAAAAGCCTTCCATTATTTCACTAGCTTTATGCATTTCCCCACACCAAAAGAATAACAAAACTTTATGCATCTCTCAATTCAAAAGCTTGTGTAAATCGTACAAGTGCTCACTTCATCGATTTATTCACGCAATTGGATAACTTGTAACCTTATTTTTAGACAACTGCATGTAAAATACGGTCACAACTCACAAGTGTTTGATATCATCCATATGTATTGAATTTGGGCCACGAAAGTGCAAAATATACTCATTGATGGGCTTAAAAATTGTGGTCTCAGCGCACCTCTCTGTCTCTCTCTCAATATATCTATATATACAATAATTGGAGAATTACAAGAATAATCATAATTTTCGTAACCTTTCAACTTCACAACCATCCTTGAGTTGTTACCCGAAGGAAACATGGCTAGAGTTGTCCTCTCATTGTTACACCTTATCCTCTCTGTAATATTCATCGCTGGCACCGCCACCTTCACCTCCGCAGCATTCGTCAAGGACTCATGCAACACCACCCCTTCCCCCAATGAGTACTGCACTACATCTCTCGAGGCCCACGCCCCTGACATTGAGCAAGACCCACTAAAGTTGGCCGTGGGAGCTTTGTCCACAAACCTAGCCGAGACCCAAGCCCTACAATATTCAATGTCGCATATGGCCATGTTAAGGGGATTAAGGGCAAACGAGCATGCAGCCCTAAAGGATTGTTTAGATCAACTGGATGATAGCGTGGATGACTTAAGGAAATCCATTAGGGAGCTAGAAGTGTTGGGGTCGGAATTGGGCCAAGACTTTGTTTTCCGTATGAGCAATGTTAAAACATGGGTTAGCTCCGTACTCAGAAATTATGAGGCTTGTATTGATGGGTTTGGAGATCCCGCTTTGAATGGTAAGACAAAGGGTTTGAATCTTGGGCTGAAGCTCGAGGAGCTCGAACGGGCAACTAGTAATGCATTAGTTCTAATTAATCATGTTCCACTTGAAAGGTTAAGAATTCGTTAACATTAATTAAAGGTCGTCATAGATAAGCTCTTGTTTTCATTTGACGATGTTGGATCTTTATCTTATTTCATTTGAAGTTTTCATGTACATATACAATGGAGTTTTTTATGAAGAGTAAAGAGATACAAAAACCAGATTATGGTTAATCGCGTGCCATTAATAAATATTGATTTTAATCATTAGTTCTCTATTAGCCTCGAAAATATCCTGTACACAATTATCATGAAAATGATCAATTTTGATTTCTTTAGCATTTTAATTAATTAATTTGAAAATTAGGTTAATGTTCATTCAGATGACAAGTAATTCTTGATTCTGTTATTAGCGTCCAGATCGGTATAATCTTGTTTCTTTTGACTACAAGAGGTAGCTCATTTGGTACGTACACAATTTTCATTTTGGAGGTTGCGCATTAGAGTAGTCTTAAATTAGAAGCGAAGTACATAGTTGATGTGGGTAAGATGACTAACGGTTGGATGTTAATAAATAAAAAGTGAAGCGCATGCAGAGCCCTACAGAGATTTGATAAATTTGGAACAATATAAATGCAATATATGTAGGAGTAGGATTATATATGGTCCTTGCGCGAGGACGAAGAAAGTAAGTGTAACCATTTATTGCAGCCTTCCATGGGATAGATACCTTTCAAACAACCTTATGACTTAACTAGCATTCATAGATTCCAATGGAGATATATCGCGAAACCAACAATTTTAATTAGAGTTCAAATGAATCAAAAACTGTAATATTCAGATTAAATTTGCATTAAACAAGAAGAATATTAGAGCGTATAATTACAATAAAGGTTCCGCTAACAAGTGTTTCTGCAACCCCTTAACAACAAAGAAAGATCAAATAGCTTATAAATAAGGATCATTAATCAATGTTGCAAAGCAAAGCCACTTTGGAACATTATTGATTGAGATGGTTGATGAGAGATAAAGAAATGCTACTAAGATGGCCAACGGTCATAATGGTACTCTTTATCTTACTCTTAACCGCAGGGTTGACTTTCCTCCCGGAAAACCCATCCAAGCACGTGCTCTCATCGGTTATGGCGGCACTAGCCCACGTCTTAGCATTATTCATCTGAAATTCCCTATCAGGACCAGAAAGTCTAGTCATTGCCATTTGAGCTTGCTTGAACTCATCAATGGAGTCTTGAATATTTTCAATACAATCCCTGATGGCTGCTGCCTCGAATTTTGTGATACCCCTTTGCTTGGCTAGTCTGGATATGACGGTGGAGGTGTCGCGGGCGGCTTTGATTGTGACGCTGAGGGCGGTGTAGGAGAGTTTTAGAGAGCTTGTTTTGATGGAGGAAGCATAGGGAGAGAGGGTTTTGAAGCAAAGTGATGAGTAGGTGGTTGTGCTGCATGTAGTTTTGATGAATTTGAGGGAGGCTTTTGTAGGTGTTGTGGAGGCTGCAGAGATAGGCGAGGTGATGAATGTGATCATGAATACAAGGGTGGTGAGAAACAATGTCAGTGTGTGGGATGAAAGAGGCTTAGTGATTAGAGTATAACCTTCCATTTTCTTTGGGAAAGAAATTAAAGAGATGCAGACAAGCACGCTGGTTCGAATACAGAGAGAGAGAGAGAGAGAGAGAGAACTCGGTTGGTGCTTTGAGAATAGAGATCTAAGATGAAATTTATAGAGGAACTGTCAGGTGGGATTTGGTTCGGTATTTGTAGATAATCATTAATTACTACTCCTATTATTATTCAAATCGGATCCTCTATTTCAAAATGGTGTTCTATCTCCTATTTCAACCGTTGGATGTACGCCACATGTACATAAAAAATCACGGGGTAATTAATGTTGTTTATTCACATGCACATGTGGCGCACATCCAACGGTTGAAATAAGCGATGAAACACCATTTTAGAATAGAGAATCCGATCTAATTATTATTGGTTATTTTATTCTTTATGTATTGGTGGAAACATGGTGCTTAATTAGATTGAATGCATTTGATAAATGGGAACAAATTTCGCTGTGTACTGCTGCATTCACATGCCCATCAAGTCATGTGCCATTCAAGCAAATTCATGCTAAGCAAAAGAAATTAAAGAAAAAATAAAATAAACTAAAATACGAACCAGAGCTAAATTGTATTCCCACTCTCACAGGGCGCCTGGTCATCTCCTCTCTCTCTCTCTCTCTCTCTCTCTCTCTCTTCTTCTTTTCTTCATCCTTTTCTTTACTTTTAGTTTTAGGGAGTAAATATTCGAAAATAATTTACTTTAAAAAGATTTATTTATACTTTTTTTATTTTAGGCAAAGAGTTCACTATAAAAAATTATGCATACAATTTTATAAAATTTTTAACTTTATCCTTCACATGTGGTACAAACATATTAACTATATTAAAATATTTTTATAATTTTGACCAACTTCAGTACTACTTATATACCTTTTAATTATCAAACTTTTCAACTGATACTATTTGGATGGAAGGGTGTGAGGGAGTACGAGGGTAAAAGACTAATGATAAGCTTGTGATCAATGTCAGGGCAAGACATGATAAGAGGTTCCCCACCAAATCAATTTATGATCGTACGTGTTGAATGAACTGGAGTTTGTATAAACGATGAACATATATGATGGAGTTGTTATTTATACTCTTATATTTATTGAGTACATTTCACCTTATATATAAAAATGTAATAAAATTTTTTGATTTAAATACTTTTTTTATTTTTAGTTTCTATTCGGTAGTCCTACCGAAAATAGCAAAGGATGTTCGGTAAGGGTGCCAAACAACTATAGTGATATTCGATTAGTGGATGTCAATCACCACTATGGGTATTCCGTAAGGGTGTCGAACACTTAAAAAAAAAAAAAAGCAAGGAAGAAGCGGACTTGAGTCAAGAAGGAAGAAGCTTGTAGCGAAGTGGGGTTGGGGGGAAAGAGGAGGAATACTGGGTTTTTTGGGGTGGGGGTATGAAAGAGAGGAGGGAGACGGGAGGCGGGCTTCACTTTGTTGGTTGGGTGGTGGGGGGGGATTGGGAAGGATGATGAATAGTATTATTTGGGGTGGGGTGTATTTAGTATTAATATAATTAATTTTGGGAAAAATATTGTAAGAGTATATTAGGAAATTAAGAGGGGGTGTACTTAACATTTTGAGTGGTGAAAAATATTTCAGGAGGTGTACTAAGTAATTTTTTGGGCGTGAATAACAACTCTCCATATATAATCTTTATAAGGACTTGATCACGCAAAAAAGGTTGAAGGTGACCACGTCTGATCCACGTGTATAGTCTAGTAGGATTTCGGCTTGTGTTGCAGGGATTATCCTTAAAGTATAAGCAACTTGAAACCTGTGATCAACAAAGAACACCGTAAAGGAGGCTGGGTTGTCCCAGCGATAACCCTCAGGCGTGAGAATTAACAATACTGTAGAGAAGATGTAAGACTCTAACAAAGTATAGCTCTTGCAAGTAGTTTGAACGTACCGTATGATGCCTGTCGAGAGTGCTATTTATAAGGAGATAACTCATAATCCTAGTTGTTTTCGGAATGGGAGAGATATAATCAATTCTCATGTCTTTTGGATTACGTTATCTTGTTTGCTTAGGACTGATGTATATAGAGTTGTAGTAGGACTCTTCCCAGGTTGAGAGTTAGTTCCTTGGAGGACTCTGTTTTTGCCGAGCTGAGAGCGGTTACGTCGAGGTTGGCCTGGTATGTGTCCAGGTCGCTCGATGCTGACGTGGTCGATCTGGTATGTCTCCAGGCCGCACTGTGGGTCCCTGTGGTCAGCGTACTGGGAGAGTATATCTGGTGATGCATGCGACGTGACACAATACCTTGCCAGGCCGTCATACCGATGTGGGCGTATGCCACCTCGGCGTTAGTCCAGCTGACGCCTCAGATGCTGCGGTGTCTGCCACGTGTCCAGCTGAGGGCTGAGGCTGTTCAGGACTCTTTAGACATTAATTTGTGTATATCAGTCATTTTGAGATTTGAAGTGTTCTATTTCATCGGTAGGACTTGGTGCAGAAATATACATATGTTGCTCACAATAAATAAACGCATTAAGTGACTTTTATTGCCAACTTCCGGTGATTTGATTGTGATTACGAAGTCCGAAGGCCAAGTATTGTGTAGCAAACTGCGCGCGCACACACACACACACACAAAATAAAATAAAGGTAGCAAACTTTGAGTGATCTAGGCTTCGTTTGTTTTTTTAGGAAATGACTTATGAAAAATGATACTCAGTATTTGGAAAATATCTTTCGAAAACTGAAGAATTTTTACTTGAAAAATGTTTTTAGTTAGGCGTTTGGTGAATTTTGATTTTTTTTAAATAAATATTCTTGTAATACGGTTTACTGAAAATATTTTATAAATAGTTTGATTTGTAGTTTGTTTATATCACGTTACTTAGCTCCATGTGATCGGTACCATTCAAACACATTACAATTCAGTTAGTGGATTAGGTGTGGGTTGGTTACTTTTCAATTCAGCTCATGATAAATTATGACGACGTACAAAGTAGTAATCGAGATTTGGATGGAAATCAATTGTTGGCGAGAGTTCATGATTCAAGAACTTTAGAGTAAGAGTTGAATGTATCAAAAAAACAAAAATTCATTAACCAAACAAGAGTAAACGTACGTATAATTGGGTTCTCTTTTTTTTTTTTTTATATCCTAAATCTACACTAAATCTCCTCCCAACGAAATTTAATCTTGGGACCAACAAGAGGAGGAGCGAGGCTCTAACCAGTAGAGCAATCACTGAATTTCTATAATTGGGTTATGTTAACAAGTGTTTTCTCAACCCTTTATTAATTAACAACGAAAGATCAAATAACTTACTTAGACCATACAATATTAATTAATAATTGAGGTGACTGATGAGAGATAAAGCATTACTAGTAAGTTGTTCGACATTCTGAATGCTAGTTCTAATCTTCTTCTTCACAAGAGGGTTGACTTTCCTCCGGGAAAACCCATCCAAGCACGTGCTCTCATCTGTTATGGCCGCGCTAGCATACGTCTTAGCATTATCCATCTGAAACGCCTTTTCTGGACCCGAAAGACTGGACATTGCCTTGAGAGATTGCTTCAGCTCATCCACCGTGTCATGAATATTTTCAACGCAGTCCTTGATCGCTCCCGCTTCGATTTTCGTAATATCTTTTTGTTTGGCTAATTTTGATACGACGGCTGAGTTGTCGCGAGCGGCACTTATGGCAACGGTCAGGGCAGTGTAGCATAACTTTAGGGAGTTCGTTTTGATAGAAGAGGCATAGGGGTAGAGGGATTTTAAGCAAAGCAAGGCGTAGGTTGTTGTGTTGCATGAAATTTTGATGAATTTAAGGGAGGCATTTGGGTTTGAGGGTGTGGCTGCTGAGATTGATGAGGTCATGAATATTGTGATCATCAGAAAGAATGTGAGAACATGGGATGAATGAGGCTTTGTGATTAGAGTATAACCTTCCATTTCTATCGGTGTTGTGTTTGTGTGTGTTTGAGGGAAGAGAATTTGGTTGGTGTACTGGGAATTGAGAAGATGAAATTTATAGAGAAAGTAATGTCCGGTGGGCTTTGGTTTTGCGTGATTTGATTTATATGGTGTTGTGCATAGTTTTTATACTTCCTCTCTCCGTTCCAGTTCCATACAAAGAGTACACTATTTTATTTTAAAATATTTTACTTAAATAGTCAACTTTTAAAAGTTATGCCCACACTTTCTATAATCTTTTTAGTTTACCCTTTACATATGCTATAAACATCTAGACTATGCTCAAACATTTTTGTAATTTTAACCAACTCTAATATTACTTATATATCTCTTAATTATTAGACTTTTTAAATATAAACTCTTTGGGTAGAACGAAGATAGTATTTTATTTTCACGAGATATCCCCAAACTACGTTAAGTCTAAGACTAATACTTATGGTACTGAGCATACTGCTTACCCAAAATAATTTAAACGTGGCGAGAGTAAAATACAGAATATTGCATAATCTGGTGCACTGATTGATTGCATATTGAATAATTTGCAATGGAGCTCAGTGGCGGATCCACTCTTTGGGGTGGGGGGCAAGTGACCCCACTCAAGAAAAAAAAATGGTTTATAAAACTGTAATTTTTTGGATAATGACCCACTCAAAAAAAAATTTTCTTTTTAAGTCACGCACAGTAGCAACAATGAGGTAGATATTAGTGGTGAATTGTAATTTTTAAATTTTTTATGTAATAGTTAAATTTTGTGACCCCACTGAAATATTTTTCTAAATCCGCCACTGATGGAGCTGTGTCAAGTGTGACCAATGGGAACAAATTTTGCTGAATAATGCTGCATTCACATGCATCTCAAATCATGTGCTATTCTAGCAATTTCATAATTGTATTCCTCGCTTTCACATGGGGTGTGATTGTGTGAAGATATCCGCTTTGACTTTATTTTTGACTCTATTTTTTTTTTCTCTTAATTTCGGGGAGAAGTCTTCGATAATAATTTCAAAAAAGTTATTTTGATAATAATTACACTTTTCTTTTTATAAAAAATAGTTTTACGTGAAAAGTAAATTTTTTGAACATTATACTTTTACTCTCTATATTTCCTTTAACTAGTACTCGTTGTTGTTGTATTTTTTGTTGTTGTTCTTGTTGTCCCAAGATGGAAGTGAATGGATTGAACCTGAAATCTCATATTTTGTGAAGCCCATACTTTGTGATTCTCAGATGCATTTGCCGAGAATGGAGGTGCATGAAGTGCGCGGAAGCCGGAAGCTATCCCTTTATAACCCACTTTACAAACCAAAGAAAATACAAATTGAAATCATGTTGATGCTCAGATTTCATGTATCTAGATTAGCTTGAAATTAGTTTGACTTGAAAGATTAAGACAAATTAATTTTTCCTTTTAGAAATACTAGGATGTTGTGTATTTTTTATATTGCTCATGTAAAAGTGGAACCCAATAATTAAAGTAGCAAGCAAATTAAAGATAAAATAGTAAATAACAATTCTCGTAAGGAAAAAACTACAAAATAAACATATTTTTCTAGTGGACCTAAAAAGGAATAATAAAATTCGAAAAAGGAGAGAGTGTATACGTATACGTACGTAGAAGATGACATTTGTGAAGTGAATAATTATACGCAACAATTAGAGTTCCCTCAATTTTCTCTTTTTCTGATGACTCCCTCCTAACATCAATTAGTGACTTTTGTGTACGGAAAATAACGAGTACTCGATCCCAAATTTTATTAAAAAAATGGGAAAAACGAACACAAACTTTTAAGAAACACGATATAAATATTAATTATCAGAAAATATCCGATTTATTACCTTTATATGCTTGAGTAGCATAAAAAAAATCACGGAGTAGAAACTTAATATAAGTAAATTATGAAATAGAGAGTCTATTTTCACTACGAATGTCGTTTATCCAATACATTAATTTGATTATTATCATGACACAATTGTCTTTAAAATACTTATCTTACGTATTTAATAATGATGTAATTGCCTAAAGTCAACTATTTATTTATTTCCCTTAACTAATTTTTTTTCTTGCTTTTATCATCTTTCAAAATAAATTTTATCAAATTTTTAGTATTAAAAAATTAATTGTCTTTCATCTATTATTTCATTCAATTTCTTCAAATGAGAGAAATTTTGAAGAAAAAAATATGTTAACCCTGTTTCTATTTTATTGTCACGATTATATTATTTTATACTTGGTAAGTTCAAAGAAACTAGGCCTACAATTATTTTCATTTTAGCTAAAAAAAATTTAGTTTTCAATTTTGTTCATATATCTTTTATTTTCCTAGCATGATTAAATATAATTTTTTTGAAAAGTCAAAAAAATTACTAAAAAAGATGAAAAATTAGTTTACTTCTTTGAAAAATTGTTTCATATTTAAATAAGAGATAGTTGAAGGCAGTGGCGGATGCAAACAAATTCTTAAGTGGGGGCATAAATTTAATAATATTGTCTTACAATACAAAGCTTATAAATCATAATTGTCCCTTACGCGTTTTCATCCTTTGAAAATGTTTAATTACATCATCATTTGTAACCCTCATAAGCAAATCTTTTTCAATAAAACATACAAGACAATCATAATAAAATTGATCACCAATTCGGTTTCTTAAATCTGTCTTGACAATATTCATTGCGGAGAAGCATCTTTCCACGCTTGCTGTTGCTACCGGCAAAATCAATGCTAACTTCAAAAGCCGATTCATCAATGGGTACGACAAGTATTTTCTTGTTTGCACTAGCAATGTTGATAGATCAGTAAGCCCCTCTAATTGACTGAATTTGTTATCTGATCGCACATCCATAATATATGTTTCTAGTTGATTTGCAAGAATCAGACGTTCAAGTTGAGAGAAGTCATCCGGATAAAATTGAGACAGTCTTACCAATTTTGCTATATTGAAATCAGCAAAACTATAACTTAGATTCAAACTAGCAACACAAAGAAGCAACTCAGAATTGACCTCATTAAACCGATCATTAATCTCTAAAAAGTAAAAACTGCTGATCCATAATGGCATTAAAGCATTCCACACGATTATGAAAATCGTTAGTAATATTTGTTTTACGCCGAGGACGGTGACGATTAACATATTCATCGTTCATATCTACACAATCAATCTCATTCTCATTGCAAAAAGATGTGATCTTACCTAGAAGAGATCCCCATCCATCATTTCTTGCCATGAGCAATCTCTCCCTAGTTACTTTAACAAGTGCCATAACATTCAAAATATCTGTATCTTTCCTTTGCAAAGCTAATGACAACTCATGTGTGAAGGCAAGTATAGTCAGCATCAATTGCAAAATAAAGACAAAATCAAATGATTGCAAATATCCCAATAAACCAACCGCTTGAGCTTTTTTCGATGAATCTGTCGCATCACACGAAACAACTTCAAGAACTTCAAGAACAGAAGAAAATAAAGCAACCAAGTTCAACAATGATTTATAATGAGACCCCCAACGTGTATCCACAACCCTCTTAAGACTTAACTCTTGATTTAATCCCTTCAATTCCCTGTCTCAAACTCACCACTATTGATTCCTTGAGCCACTTTTTCTGCTTGTTTTTGTCGAATCATGTCTTTACGCTTACAAGATGCTCCAACAACGTTAATTAAAGTGGAAATCATATTAAAAAAGTCTGCAATATCAAGATTTTTTCTAGCCACAGCAACAAGAGCTAATTGAAGTTGATGGGCAAAACAATGAACATAATAAGCAAACTGATTTTCATTCATAATCAATGTCGTCAACCCTTTGAATTCACCCTTCATATTACTTGCCCCATCATATCCTTCACCCCGTATTTTCATCAAACTCAAACCAAAATTAGCAAACACATTATCAATGGCAGATTTCAAAGACAAAGCAGAAGTCTCCATCACATGGACAACACAAATAAACCTCTCTTTCACATTCCAACAAGAGTCAACAAATCGCAAAACCACAGCCATTTGTTATTTGCCAGATACATCACTAGACTCATCTACCATCAGTGAAAAAAATCATCTTTAAACTCCTCAATTAAATTTCGTACGATCTCTTGTGCAAAACAATGAACAATATCCCTTTGAATTGTGAGGAGAAATCATTTGACAATTTTTGTTTTTGATAGCATTTCCCAAAACAACTTTACGAACAGATTCGTTTTGATCAGCAGTATACTTAATCATTTCAAGAAAATTCCCTTTGTTTAAAGAATCTTCATTCTCATCATGACCACGAAAAGCCAACCCTTGGTGCAATAAAAATCTACAAGCATCAATTGAAGCACGTAATCGAATTTGATATTCATTTCTCACAATGTCTGATTGTCTATGAAGAGCAACCACAATAGGTTGTTTTTGTCTCATTAGATCCTCACACTTCTTTAATGACATATTATGAGTACTATTCACCGCACCAACATGGACATCCAACCTTTCTTTTTTATTCCAAGCACAAAAACCTTCACTTACATCCAACCTTTCTTTTTTATTCCAAGCACAAAAACCTTCACTTACAAATGCTTCACCACCACCTTTATTGTTGATTTGGTCTCTAAACAAATAACAACACAAACAATATGCTTTATCTTCTTTCATGCTATACTCTAACCAATTAGCATATTGATCAAACCAATCCGGATTAAAACGACGCAATTTAGCTCCCATCAGCTTCTGAGGAAAATCATGGCCACGGGGTTGACAAGGCCCCTTTAACAGATAAGCTCTTCTAATTTCATCAACTTGGTTTGGGTTATATTCAAATATCTTTTTTCTTTCTGCGGGATCTGAAGGAAGGCTATTCAAATCAAGTAATTCTTTTGCAGCTGAAGTAACGGGAAGAGACTGTTGAACACTAGCAGATGCACTACTAGAAGCGCCCACCCTTAAATCAGTTCCAATTTCATCAGATAGTTTTGGTTTTAAAAATCTCTCCATATTCATTTAACCCAAATTCCTTCAAAATCCACCTCAATTTGAAAATCTACAAATAAAAAAAAAACATCTCATAAATCAACTACTTAACCTCAAATTAAATACCCTAATTTCAGATTAAATAAATAGAGATTTCCAACCAAGATTTTGAACACACAAAACCATATAGGCAGTTAGGCACATACAATAACACAATATACAAATTACAAATATGGCTAATTTGTGGAAATAGCCCTAATTTAAAAATTGAAATAGCCCTAATTTCTATTTCCTCTAATCATCTATTTCACACAGTAACACAATACAAATTACTAATAGGGCTAATTTGAGGAAATAGCACTAATTTGAAAATTGAAATAAAGGGCTATTTCAATTTTCAAATTAGGGCTATTTCCTCAAATCGTTTATTTCAAATTAGGGATACCGGCTATTCAATTTCATTTTCATATCAGAATTCAAAGAGAGAGAGAGAGGCAGAGAGGCGAGAGCTACCTTAAGACTTAAGAGTTACGACCCAGCCCAGCGAACTGTTTCAAACTAACGGTGGTGGCCTGCTGCTGGCCAACTGGTGTGGTGTTGCCGTGTGGGTGCCGTGGTGCGGAGGCAGCGGAGCAGCGGACGTATGGTGCGGTGCGGTGGGCGGTGGTGCCTGGGAGTCGGAGACAACTGACAAGGAAAGCCGGAGAGGTCAGAAAATGAGAGAGAGAGAGAGATAGTATTGCGTCGTGATGAGGAGTTGGCGTCTCGGCTTCTCGGGTGTTTGGGCAATGGGCTGATTAATTATTACTCCATATTACTAATACTAATTTTTTTATAAAAAGTCAAGTGGGGTCACGTGACCCCACTCTATTAAACATCCGTCCGCCACTGGTTGAAGGTCAATTGGGTTAATACATATAAATAACTTATGTAGTGAATAAACAAAACTTGTAGTGGAGACAACCTCTCCCATCATGAAATTGTATTTACCAACAAAAAAAATGCAATGTGTTTTATGTGTTTGGAAACTTTAGGAGTGTTTTCCTTTATTTGATGTGTATTTGGATGGCAAGAAATTTTTTTATAACCTTGAAAAAAACTTTTTTGTGGTAAAAACTTTTCACATATTTTGTTGTGGATTTCTAATACTAAAATTTTACACCACCAGAAAGTTCTGAACTATATTTTCTAATAAATTTATTTTGCTTATGAAATGAATACAAACTATTTTCGTGTATGAATTTCCGGCCTAAAACAAAAATGAGGAGTTTATGAATGAGTTTGCAAACATAAAATCTGGGGGGAGGCGCGTGAGAATGGAGGTATAAATGTGGTGTATGACAGGCACATGTTAACACCTATGAGGTAGAGACATGTGGAGGATTGCCAGAGAGTCAAACTTGTCGTGGTAAGAGTAGAGACGTATCACGTGGTTGCATTTATAGGGAGTTGGCATAGAAAGCTGCGGGACGATATATTGGCGCAAGTCGTGGAAAGAGGTTTGAGGATAGAGGTTTGAGGATTTTTCTCAAAATCCAAACGCCTCCTAAAGCTATGTCGACTGGTTGACCTGATCTACTGCCCTACCAGTAAAATTAGGTTTGTTAATAAATCAGATTTTAGCTTAAATTTGATCTGATTTTGAAAAAAAAAATGGATATAAATTTATATAACAATACAATAATTTAAATTCAATTCGAATTCGATAATCTATTTAAAAAGCATAAATGATATTTTGTAAAAATAAAATTTTTTTCAATTAAAAACAATTATAATAAATTTTAACAATTAAAAATTATCTAAAGGGATCGGCTTAAATTTTGTCCTATGTAAAATGGTGACTTGGGCCGGAAGGCTAAAGGTTCATTGCGTTGGGACAATCCCAATTCGAGCGCATTTGGAAGTGGTAGTCTGCCTCTGCCAACTACCAAGGAATCTATTCCGATTTGGTTATTGTATTCTTAAATTATTATCTTGATTTAACTTTTCGAGTTAAATTATGTATTTTTTAATGTATAAATATTTTTATTTTTTTAAATCACAAAATACTTAGTTAATATTATTTTTAAAATATTATGAATTACGTATTTTGTAGTTTTTTTAAAAAAAAATATATATATACGTTAACTTTTTATTAACAAAATTAATTAATTAATTAAGATAATAACTTAAGAAGGGAGAGAGTACAATATTTGAGTGAAATATTTTAAATGGATTAATTACATTTCGACTAACAATGTTGTAAAGAGTATGTCCGAAATCTATCTAAATACATTAAATGGTGCAATGTTGTTGTGAAAGCATGCATTGATTTTAGTACCAAACAAGTTTTATTTAATTAGATCACTCACATGCATATTGCTTTGGGTTACGGGAAAGAGGGATGGATGGAGTGCTAATTAAATTAAGAAAATGGTTTTGATCAGAAAATCATAGACAGCGCAGCACGAATTCTGTTGTAAGAATATGGGAGTATATAATACTCCTATATATGTCAATCCCTACAACTCTACGTTAGCTTACAAAAATGCCTTAATTGTACACTTATAAATTACGTGATTAATGATATTAATCTTGATTAGCACGTCAGTGTTATTTGCGATTAAGAGCCCATTTGGAAAATGCAGTGTTTTGAAAACGCAGCTTTTTTATTTATAATTGCGTTTGAGATATTATGTCAAAACGCTGCTTTTTATTCCCTATTGCGTTTTAAAATCTGTGTTTTGGGAAAAAAAACTAGTAATTCCAGCGTTTTAAAACACAGCTTTTTCTACCGCAGCATTGAAACGCTAAGTTAAGGAATAAGCTGCGTTTTTGTTCGTGCGTTTTGACTAAAACACAGCTGCATTTCCTGTTCTGTTTCCCAAGTGGCCTCCTCAAAGCTGTGATTTCTCCATAATACTTTCACAGGGGGTATAGTCTTCGTCCTCAACACTTGTTCCTTTGTATCTAGAATCTTCACGGGTTGTTCAGCATATGAAAGATCGGGTGTCAAATCTACCGGCTCATACTCCAAGACATGTGAAGCATCTGTCAAGTACTTCCTCAACGTCGATACATGAAACACCGCATGAATTCCTGACATTGACGGTGGCAAGGCAAGTCTATAAGCCAACTTCCCAACTCTCTCCAAAATTTCAAACGGTCCAATGTACCTCGGAGCCAATTTTCCTTTCTTTCCGAATCTCTTAACCTCGGTTCGCGGCGAAACTTTCAAGAATACACGATCACCAACCTCGAACTCAAGATCCCGTCGCCTATTAAATAATCTGCGATTTAGAAACGCTGCGTTTTTAAAACACTGTGTTTTTCAAAACGCTACACCAAACGGACTCTAAGTCAAGGCTCGTTTTATGATCTCATACATGATGTTGGCTTGTCTAACTCTTATACATGATCATACGGCCGGTATGATTCATATCTTATCTAGAATGCCCAGATCGAACCATTTGTATAATTAATTAAGATATCCATAAAAATTACAACTAAATAAACTCATAAATAAAATGTAAGTTATCTTTTCTTGTTTGCAATAACTAACGACGGGAACCATTTGTGTGATACTCATTAAAAAATACTAATAAATAAATAAATAAATGATACAGATTCTGTGTTTGTGAGAGGATTGCCGGACCACTACGGTAGAAGTTTACAAATCGGATTTTCTATTCCAAAATGGTGTTCCATCTCTTATTTCAACCGCTGGATGTGCGCCACATGTGCATAAAAAATCACAGGGTAATTAATGTAGTTTATTCACATGCACATGTGGCACACATCCAACGGTTGTAATAGAAGATGAAACACCATTTTGAAATAGAGGATCCGATCTGAGATGTTTGTGGCAAATTGATGAGAGAGAAAAAGCTTTATGTCGATTGTGTAGAGAGAGATATTATTGAGTGTAAATGAGTGCAATACTTGGATACATACTTACTCACTCCTATTTTATCTCTCAATCTAGTTTGTGATTAGTTAGTAATGACATCACTTAACTTATCATGTGATACGCCCCCCCTTCAACCCATCATAAGCTTGTTACCATAAGAATTTTAGACACAAGATCTAGTACGTACGTTTGGATCTTATCATTTTCTGATCTATTATAAATATTTAAATATATATTATTATATGTTTTTCATTAACATCAGGAAATGAGACCCATCAATCAAAGACAAAATTGTAAAAGTAACAGTCTAATAAACAGTAAAAATTTAAAAGTAGACACATTTACTGAAACGATTAAAAAGAAAAATTATTTGATGAACAAATTAAGAGAGTTAGTTTAATTACTAACAAGTAACATTAATAATGATAAACTACAGAATGATATTATATATGTAACAACGTACATTCAAATGGAAGCAGGGACATACTTCAATTCCAAATGAGTAATATTAATTAATTATCATGAATGAAATAATTTTCTCCAATGCAGAAATTATATAAATTAAGGAGATCGAACTAATGACAACAATAGCGATTGTCAAGTAAGTACTCGTGTTCGATCAAATTAATGTACTTGATCTGATCAAGTGGAGGAGATATGATTTATGAGAGCCAATGCATTGCTAGTTAACTCTGCAAGATTCACTATATTCTTCTTAATTTCGCTCTTAATTTTCCCATCTTTATTGCCAAAACCATGTTCTTCAAAACCATCCATACAAGTATCTTCATCGGTCAAGGCCGCACTAACCCAAGTCATGACATTCCCCATTTTCTCCTCGAAATCTGGTCCATCTAAATCCTTCATAGCCACTAATGATTCCTGGAGCTCGTCAATAGAATCACCCATATCCTCCAAACAATCCCTCATCGCTTGCACTTCTCGAGGACTCAAATCCGCTCCTTTCGACAACTCCAACACCGTGGTTGCCGTTGATTTGGCGCTTTCTAGGCTTACGTTAAGCGCGGCATTAGCCAATCCCATAGGGCTTGTTTCGATGGTGGTAGCATAAGGACATAGAGTGTTGAAGCACAATTTGGGGTACCTTGTAACTTGACAACAAGTGTTGATGAAGTCCTTGTTGGTGTCCGAATGAGAGCCAATGCTTGTTGCTAAACATGGGGTTGTGACAAGAAAAATGAAGTAGGAGAGGGAAATAACGGCTGGAAGGCTGTGAAGGAGGAGGCAGAGGAAGGGTGGCTTAGAACAAGTAAAGGGCTGCATGTCGGAGAAATGATTTAAGTTGGCAAGCTAGGAGAGATGTGGGATGGATGGTGTTGAGGGGAGGGGAGTAGTTGCATTTTTGTACAGGTATTAGTTTCCTTCACGTGAACTTGCTTGTCCAAAATTATTAGTATGTGGTACAAATAGGACGATTGATCACCATACACTAGAACAAATTTTTGGATATATTTTTTCCATCTTTTCAAAACCTTATCGTAGTAAGGTGATTGATTGGCAAATAAGGAACACACAAGTATTCGAATTTAACTAGTGTTTAATTCGACAAAGAGTTCGTTTGAGATTAATTTGTGAGATAATCAAACAAATCTCAAACATAATTTTAAGATCGTTGGACTGTTAAGCTCGACTCTTTAAGCTCACTACTTGATTTTCTTTTGACAATTGACTCTAGTAAACTAACTCACAAATTTCAATTTGTTTAATTAACTCATTAATAAAAGTGCTATGTGTCTTACTCCATTCTCATTGGCAGAAAACATCCCGTTTAAAGATATGAAAGTATGAATGCCTACATGCAAGTGAGTTCGTTGACAAATTTAAATGTTAGATCCGATCGAAATTTAACGCTTAAGTAGAGCCAACCACTTTAACCTATGATGGGTTATCCCAAACGGCAACTAATCAAATTCCATTGGACTTGAACACTATGGTCTATTGGACTAGTTGAGTTTGATGCCAATGTTTGGCTGACTAGGTAAGATTTACAGTCAACTCTTGTGAGACTAGTTTATGCACGATTTTTTTTTAACAAAGGTGCTAAATATCACACCCTAATTGCTAAATATCACCCCTAAAATGCTAAATACCATTCCCTCCCCAGTAAAAAGATAATTTTACCCCTCACTTTTTTATATAGAAATTTCAAATTCAACCCTTCACTTACATTAAAAAAAAAATTTTTTTTTTGACATTCTCTTTTATTTAGCAAAAAAGAAAAAAATTACAAAACATAGACAGGGGCCTAAAGTTGGCACCTGTCTTTGACAACATTTGACTAGTCAACAAAAATAGAAAAAGATTACCTCAAAGAAGCGCATTTGACTTCGTGATTTTGTGACTTGATTTTGACCACTTTTTTTTTGTTTTTAATAATGATTCAAGAACAATAAGAGAAAAAGTTGGAGGGAGGAAAGAGTGTAAAAATTGTAAATCACTAAATTAAATCACTAAATTGCGAAAAAGAACGAATCCTTAAGTCCCTAAACACTAGAAAAATATTTACACCCCCCGTTTCAAAATAAGTATCCCCTATTGAATATGCATGAATTCAAGAAATTGTTTGACTTTTTGTAATGCTCTTACAATAAATAATTGACTTAAAAAAGCAAAAATAATTATTTTAAAACGTTTTAAAAATAATTCTCCCTGAGTTCTTAAATAATCGTCATGTTTGACTGGACACATAGATTAAAAAAATTAATTATATTTATAATAAGTATTGATATATTATGTAGTTTCATTTACATACGCGCTCCCTAATGCGCTAAACGCACCCCGCGAAATTACTAACCCGCCTTTTCCTCTATTTTATTTTTAAAATTTTTAAAAACTAAATTTTAAATTACAGTT
Organism: Platycodon grandiflorus; assembly: GCA_016624345.1. Taxonomy (NCBI): domain Eukaryota; kingdom Viridiplantae; phylum Streptophyta; class Magnoliopsida; order Asterales; family Campanulaceae; genus Platycodon; species Platycodon grandiflorus. The sequence goes on from CM028361.1 coordinate 12,303,536, forward strand.
TCCCCTAATTTTAGAAAATTTAAAACTGCCCCTGGACTTTTTAAACTTACCGCCCCCACTATTCAACCTCGAAAATTACTAAATTGTCCTTGCTTTTTCGAAAAAATTACTAAATTGCCCTTAATTTTTCTATATATAGAAAGGACTTCTAACCTAACAAACTCACAAGTTTCGGTTCATCTCTCTAAACTCAACATATTCTCTCTCTAGAAATTTCTTCATCTCTCGCTCTATTTTTCGCATTAAAGGTATGTTTTTCGTATACTTTGTATTAAATAAATTTGTTATTTAGTTTTTGTTTTGAATATATATGTTTGTCGAATATTTTTGTGTTAAATATGAATTTTGTGTTGTTATTGTTGTGTTATAATGTACCATTTAGAACAAAAAAAAATTTTTGGGGTATATGCGCCTGTACCATGCGCATGTACAGTATGTCATGCGCATGGTACAAGCGCATATTGCACGATTTAATTAAAAAAATTTTAAAAAAGTCCATGCATGCGTACACAGCATGAAGGCTTGTACATGCGCATGGTGCGGGCGCATGTACAAGCCTCCATGCGGTACGCGCATGGTGCACAATTTTAATATTTGATATTTTTGCAATTTAACCCCTTGTATTTGTCATTTTTTTAAAATTGTTTCATTTCACCCCCTGAGTTTGTTAGTTTCGTTAAATATTTATGAAATTTTGCATTTTGCCCCTTGAGATTGTTAGTTTCGTTAAATTGAATGAAAATATGCAATTTTACCCCCTGAATTTGTTAATTTAGTTAAAACTTTGAGGTATATGAAAATGTTACACTTTGGATAAATTATATGGTTAAATAATTATTAATATCTTAATATTAAATTTTTATGTGATTTATTAGATGTTACACTTTATTCCTAATTATTGCATTATGCTTAAATAATTATTAATAATATCTTAATTATTATTAAATGTTACACTTTATTAATATTTAAATATTATTAATTGATAATATTAATTTTTTTGCGATTTATTAAATGTTACACTTTTTCCCAATTGCATTATGCTTATATTATTATGCGAATATTATAAATATGATATATATATATATATAAATATATATTTAAAATCAATTTTTTGTTCATGTAGATGGGCGATGGCCGTGGAAAGAGGGTCATGGAGCATAGTTTGGACTACGAAGGGCGGGCGAAAGATCGGCGTGTTTTGCATCGGCACGAGCGAGAGAGGACCTCCGCAGCAAAGACGACAGCTACGATGGATGAGACGCCCGTCCGCGGCGTCTTACCCCACCCCTGTTCGGTGGCACGGATATCGGCTACTCCGGTTCCGTTTGGGGTAGGTTTTGATGCAACCTCCTCAGTGGGAGATTCAGCTTCGTGGGCTGAACATCACTCACATTCTCCCGCAACGACCAATGAGGAAGAACGTCGTAACGAAGCTTTTATTCAGCAGTTGGACGACGATATTGAGCCGGATATTGCCGCACGGAACCGGCTCCTCGTGGTCGTGGTCGTCGTCGCCCTAACCCTAGTAGGGTGGCACTAGTAGTGGAATCGGCGGCCCGACGATTGGAGGTTGAGGAGCCACAAGAAGGAGGCCCCCAAATCATCGATTTATTGATCGGTTATCTTGGGCATATCGCATGTGCTTTATGGACCGGACATATGGTAATCTTTACTATATCTAATTTTTACTTAATTCAAATTATATTTGTCATTACATAGAAATTATATTTTTATTGATGCGTCTATGTATTTACGTACTTTTTTTTTTATGTTTAAGAATAGACCTCCTCTACTCGGACTCCACGGTGGCGATCGGATGTATAAGTGGAGTTTAAACAATTTCGGGGCCACGAAAAGTTTGAAGCAACGGGCTTGGCGCATTTGCGAAATGCATGTTTCCAAACGTGAACATGCCTTTGATTTCGCTTTCGTGGAAAGATGGTATCCCGAGACCAACGGTTTTCATCTTCCATTTGGGGAGATGACGATCACTCTCCACGATGTCGGTATCTTTACGATACACGTGGGTTCCTGTTATGGGAGAAAGCGGCCTTTACCGAGGCCGAGGATAGGGGTCTATTAGGGTGGACGGTGACCAAGTGGATCTTGAATTCAAGACTCACTTGATCAAGCTCAACACCATTCAAAGAGAGTGTGGTACGGGCGGGCCAATGGTCGGTCCGAGCAAGATCGCATATTTGTTGTGGACGTTGGGTGCGTCACTCTTCGTCGACAAATCAAAAACTTCGATCACCTCACAACTTCGCCGTTCTTGGACCCATTGGAGGAGGTGCCCAACTATGCTTGGGGCACACTGCGTTAGCATATCTATACCGTCGGCTCGGTATAGCATCTCGTCGAGATACAACGCAGATGGTGGATGTCGACTCTGTTGGAAGTAAGTTTTACTTGTTGGTTTAATTTATTAATTTGGAATCATTTGTATTTATTTTAATTTATTATTTATTAAAATGTTTGCGATTTAGGGTTGGATATATGAGTACTTCCCGAGTTCGATCTGGGCATGTTGAAAACTGGACAACCGCAAGTCCATACGTAGCTCGTTGGCGCACGGCTACGTCGAGAAACAGGAGCCCATCGGTACTTTGGATATGTACCGAGACGACTTGATCGATATCTTTGAGGAGGTAAGATAAAATACCCCTATACAATTTAAAATTATTGAGTTTCTTATTTTTTTATTATGTTAATATATAGTTATTTTATTTATTAAGATGTTAATTTATTTTATTCAAAATGTTATGTTATTAATACGGGTTGTATGGCTTCCGTATCACCATGACCCGATAGTTACCATCCCGATTAGTCTGTTTTGCGGTATCATACACTATCGGACTATTACGGAGGCATACATGCCCGAGCGGTGTTTACGACAATTCGGGTATGTTCGGACAATCCCGCTGCTCCTCAAGTCCCTACTAAGGTATATTTGGGTTTGAACCCAAAGTTATATGTGGTGGAGCACGATCCAAACAGAGAAATTGGGATATGTGGCAAGCCCACCGCATTTCGCCCGAATGTTTTGGGTCATTTAGGTGTATTAATTCTAGTGATACGATGCCGGGTATATGCGGTGGTTTAGGGCCCGATCTCATCCTCGGGTTGTCGGACCGATTCCAAAGAATGTCGTTGATGAAGGACCTCCGTCACCTAGTCGGTTGCCTCTAGCATTGTGAGTATTAAAATCTTCAAGATATTCATGGCGTATTTATTATTTATTGTTATTTATATTTGTTTTGACTATTTTTGTCTACTTTTTTGTATTGCGGCGAATGCAATATTTAGGTAACCAGGCTCAACAAGACTTGATGCCTCGCGTGCGGCGTGACCGAATTACGATGAGGAAGAGTTCGATCAAGCTATCGTAGATATATGCCACCACCTCCGTGATTGGATGTAGTTATATTTAAAATGTTAGGATTGATGTAATATTCTAGTTTAAGGACTTCCTTTATTGTATCTAATGAAGTTTATTTAAGAAAAAAAAAAACTACTTAACAAAATATGACTTTAAACAGTTGCATTAACAAACAAACAAAATATCATACGGTTTGACTCAACTCAAACCAATAGAGATCTTTTGAGGAATCCATACTGTTCCCACCACTGGATGTTTGGATCACAAATCCTTTGCCATCCGGCCACCGGGTGGCATCGGCGCTGAGGCCTCAAATCAATTTTAATAAAATGAGATGCACCATGAACCCGCAAGGGTAATAGTATCGGTTGGCGCTGTTTGTCCACCAAGACGTGGTGTAGAGGCAAGAAATGAGAGCACTCGGCTGTATTGAAAAGCACCGTAAGATTCGTTGATACCGCGTTGCAACCACCGTCCTAGATCGGTCAAACACAACCAATGTCGCCGTGGAGCCGTAGCCTCGTGGTAGTCACATATCGAACAGCTCTCATAAGTACATCTTTTGTCAAAGCTCTCCAATAAAGTTCCCAATTTTCGAACATCTCTTGAACTAGCTCGCGTCTCACCAAGTCCCATCATCGTCGCCATACACACAAAGGGCAATACATCTAAAACCACAATGCCCATCTCCCTTTACGTTAGTATGGCCGATTATGTACTTTAGAATCCAATGTGGAACGTCGGTTGGGTATGGAAAATCGGTGATAAACGTACCTCCGTCATCGGTACTCGTAGATCGGCGAGCTTGTCCTTCACTTTGTCTTTGGAAAGGATAATGACATGATATCCGGATCCGATCGCCGACTACCCGAGAATTGCTTGTCGACATATTCCCAATCGGATGGGTCCCTCTTCGTTGACTTCTGTTGGGAGCGCCCTTTGTGTTTCTTATCCGTAGCATGCTCCCCAACTCGACGCGTGTCTACGAATGACATTCCCTATCCGGTAGAAAGCACGACCTTGTCAACATCGATTGTGGACCGATATCGACAAGAGATCTCGAGTAAATCATCACCACTGCGTCTCGTCGTGGATAATTCCTCGATCGCCTCCATATCTAACGTCCTCCAAAAATATTGATATCCGTGGGATCAAACGGGATTAGGTTTTGTTGCGCCGCAAACATCTCATGAAGACATGGCAAGCCGTGGGACGATCGCGGAATGCATCGATCGATGCCATATCCTTCGAGTTTGTTAGCCTCCTTTAGTGTCTCTAGCTTAATCCACTCCTCGTCCATCAACTCGAAAGCCTTATGAGATACATTGCACGAAAGTTGTCGAAACACGAAGCTTTTTCGGTTAAAGTATGGACAAGCGTGCGCGATTGCTCGAATTGAGCCTTTAGCTCGTTCAGTAACTCAATATTCTTTGTGTAGCCGGGAATATTGTGTCGAAACCCCGATGGTGAGCCTAACCATCTCTTTAGGCTGCGAATGCGTACTCTCGACCCTAGATGACAAAATATTGGACACATTTATTAATATGAGATGATAAAAATGTATAATATAGTTTATATTCTAATAAAGAAAAATTCATTTCGGTTTATATAAATCAAATATAATACTGTTTGTCGTAGTATTCCCAAAATGTAAAATATCTTTGGTCCACGCACAATGAATTTCTTCTTGTATGGGTTCGGCCATTCTCTCATCACGTAATTCACTAACCCAAACTTGTTAGCCCATACTCGTACCAACGCAGACGGATGTCCTTCAAATTTCTCCTCTGTTCGTGCATCAACCATTTTATGCCACCTAGACATAAATCTTGGAGAAAACTCTTTAGTCTTCGTGCGTTGAACCACATGCTTCTCCACATTCTTGAAATATGTCGTTTACACAACATATGTTGGGCTTAGGAAAGAAATTTGAATGGCTTTCATCAAAGCCAACTCTCTCGTGATGAAAAGCTTTGGATAAATCTCCAAAAGTGCAAACAAGCTGCTGGCGTACCCAACACCCACATGAAAGAATCGGTGGTCTCGTCATGAATGAAGGCAAAGCAATGTGGAAATTTTTCCGGTCGATGCCACCCCTATGATCTCCAACAACGGCAAGTTATACTTATTTGTTTTGTACGTTGAGTCCAAAATGATAACTTGAGGAAACTTTTGTAAAGAATCACGATGTTGGGTGCATTAACATGACATGTTTCGAGTAACATCATCATCTTGAAATTCTTCCCAATGGTGGTAGCCATTGTCATACATCGGTTTGAAGAAATGTTGCATTGGTGTTGCTTCACCCATGCCATCCCTTTTTTTTACGTACCAAATTGCACTTGACGGCGAGCTAACATTATCGGGATCGTATTATGCGGATGGTTGAGAATTTGCTTCGGCTTCATATTGTCTTGTGTAAGTTCTTTAACGACTCCATAATCGTCTTTCGGTGACGTTCTCGATCGTGCCATTGCCCATACTTAGTAAGTGGGTGGTTGTGTCGACGATTCTCACCAACGTGCACTTTCCAAAGATTACCACCAAGTTCTTTGAGCTGCGGTAACCTCAAATGGACATCTTATTTTCTTTGAACCGCGTTTTTCTTTGGTGGCCTCGGCGTCTCCGTTACTCGGGAGTCCCACTTCTTTCGCATCCAAAACAAACAATTTTCCTTTCATTTCTACTTGTGCCGCTTAATCATCATATGCATGTTATTGAGATGCCCATGTAATCCATTCCCCACTTGTACTAAACTCGGAATATTATTTACGTAACAAAGCACCCGCTAACATCAGGATAAATTGTTGTTTCATCTATAGGGAACAATCTGTAATTATTTAACCGTGTGTAAGCAAAATTTAATATTAAAATTAATTCAATTAATCGGCCCAAACAAATAACATAGGCCACAAATAATTATTGTTTAAGCAATTACAATCAACATTTCATAGTAATTAACAAAATGTAAATAATACAACTATATTAATTCATTTAATAGACCGAAAACTAATAATTATGTAACATAAAAGTTAACAAAGTTAAATTAAGAGGGAAAATAATTATTTAAGCATAATGCACAATGCAATACAAAAAACAAAGTGTAACATTTAATAAATCACATAAAAAAATTTAAGCTAAATTACTTAATAATGCAATGAGTAAAAGTGTAACATTTATTAAGAAATCAAATAAAAATTAAATATTAAGATATTAATAAATATTTAATCATAATGTTATTGAAAGTGTAACATTTTCATAAACCTCAAAATTCTAACTTAATTAACAAACTCAGGGGGTAAATTGCATATTTTAATTCAATTTAACAAAATTAACAATCTCAAGGGGTAAAATGCAAATATACAAACAATTTAACGAAACTAACAAACTCAGGGGGTGAACTGCAATAGTTTCAAAAATAGACAAATACAAGGGTTAAAGTGAAAAAAAAAATTTAGTGCTACATGCGCCTGTACCAGGCGCATAAAATACTGTACATGCGCCCATACCATGCGCATGTACACTTTCAGCTTTTTTTTTTTAAATAAAAATGCTATTATAAACCGTGCAACATGCGCTTGTACCATGCATGACATCTGTACATGCGCATGGTAGGCGCATCTAGCCTTTTTTTTTGTCTATTTAACGAAATAATTAATCCAAAAATATACAATTTCGAATCAAATAACGCAAAGCACTTAATTTAATTAACACAAAGTAAAAAACATACATATTAACTGAATAATTTAAACAAAATTACCTCTGAATTGTCTGAACTGGATTCCCCTTCCGAGTTATTAGCCGAATTATTAGACATTTGGACAAAAATAATTTAAAGTCTTGAGAGAGAAAGAGAGAGAGAGATAGATTGTGGATGAAAAGATGAAAAAAAAAATTTCATCCGTTCCTTTTTAAAAAAAAATTGAGGGGTCTAAATGTATAATTTAGGGGGCTATTATATAATTTTTGGGAGCCTAAGTTGTAGGGGCGGTGATAAACGAAAGTTTAGGGGCGGCGTAACTTATCTAAAGGCTAAGTTATAGGGCGGCTGTAAAAACTAATAGTTTAGGGGGTCAATTTTAAATGTTCTAAAATTAAGGGGAAACTATATTTAAAATTTAGTTTTTAAAAGTTTTAAAAATAAAATAGAGGAAAAGGGCAGGTTAGTAATTTCGCCGGGGGGGTTGCGTTTAGCGCATTAGGGGGGATGCGTTTAGCGCTGCTCTTTCATTTAAAACTCTTGTGCATCTTGTCATAATTAAATTATTAAGAAAAAGTAAGGGTAAAGTTGCGAAAGTGTTTTCTTAAAAAGGAAAGTTTGGAAACAGAACAATTCTTTTGAAATGGATAAAAAAAGAAAACAAGATAATTATTTAGGAATTGAGTGAGTATAACATTGGAATAATTGCTGGTTGGTCCCCTTACACAGATTTTCAACCGCTTTAGACCCTCATTTTTGTTTCCAACCGCTTAAGGCCATATTAAGTGATAAATTGTCAAATTATTCCAAAACTGCCCCGTAACAACCTAAACAACATTTTAAGCATTGTGTTCCTTAAAATTTCTCCAATAAATTCTCTATTTCATTCCAATCATTGTTTACTTTGCTACAGCCTTTATTTCTCTCTCTCTCTCTCCCTCTCTCTCACACACACTCTCTCTCCCTCTTAGTTACTTTCTATGCCTAGTTCATCATCAAAAAATAATATCAATACAATTTTTAAAATTATTTATTTTTTTGTATCTTTGTTATATCAATATTATTCGTCAAAATGCTGCCATAATATTGTTTGTCAATCGTTTTATCAATATTGTCCATCGTGAATTATAAAAACAGTACTTTTTAGTACAATTATGTGCATCGCGAAGCATACTTTGATGCATCGCAAGTGTAATGTTGTGCATTAATACTGTTTTCTGCATCGCGATGCACTTTTGATGCATCGCAAGTATAATGTTGTGCATCGCGATGCAACAATTTGTGTATCGTGAAGCATCTATGTGCATCGCGATGCATCAATTTTGGAATGGGCGTGGCACCCATTTTGAACTGTTAAGGAAATTTCATACATCGCAAGTGTAATGTTGTGCAATGCTATGTGTTGCGATGCATCGTTTTGGTTTGCGATTCATAACGTGTCGTTCCATATTTTTAAGGACATAAATGATATTTCGTAATAAAAATATTTTTATTTATTTATAATAATTATAGTAAATTAAAGCGATTAAAATTATATAAAAGGGAGCGGCTCAAATTTCGGGCGATAACATTTATTTTGAGGTGAGGGCAGAGCGAATACTTAGATCGATTTTTGGACCTAGAACGAAAGCACTCTATATTTCAATAGTTCGGTTTTCATTGACAGCGTCCATATGGTTCCTTTAAATACTAATAGGCCCAAGTTCAGCAACTGTGAGCTACCTTCATCGGCATCTCAAAGGCCCAAATCGGAGAACAGTTGCTCTATGACTATCCGGTATTTCAAAATTTTGGAAAGTCTAAATCCTAATGCTTATATCTATAGTTTGTGAATATGCGTATAGTACATATGTAATATACGAATACAAAAATAATACTCCCTCCGTCTTTTTTTTTTTTTTTGCAAATTTTTACTTTTTTATGTCTAGGGTGGGCAGGGATCGAGCACGAGACTCTGTGGCTCACCAGGCCACCCCTTAAGGACATACTCCCTCCGTCCCTAAATTATTGTCTGGGTTAACCTGACACACAAATTAAGAAAACTCAATTGACTTGATTATTGATATTGAAATAGTGTGTTGTTTCCTTTAATGCTCATGTGTATGTGACTCATAATTAAAGTAGGAAGAAAAAGGAAAGGAATACAATAATTTAGGAACGGAAGAAATAATATAGTTAGTGAATATGCATATAGTACGTATGTAATATACATATACAAAAATAATAATAATACTTTTTGATTATGTACTTGGACTCATCTTATTAAATCATATTCATATTGGTATAAATCGTATAAACGTAATAAACTTAAAAATAATGAAAACTTGAAGATATTTAAACAGAATATGATGTATTTTTAGTTTTGTACTCCCTCCGTTTCATACAAAAAGTTCAATTTCTATTTTTTAAAAGTAAACATGTGACTAAATCAAATCAAAATTTTATATATTTTACTTATGTTTTAAGGAATAATAACTCTCATCAAAATTTAACATACTACATTAAAAATACAATAGATAACAACTTTCATAACTTTGTAAAAACAAATAAATCTATGTAAATTATCAGTCAAACTTTAATTAAATTGATCAGAAAAAGTCAAAAGTGGACTCTTTGCTAAAGAAGTGAGTATATTTTAATAAGAGACCGTTTGGTCGTACATTTTGGCCAAAACGCAGTTTATTTGCAAAAATTGTGTTTCAATGTTACAGCAGAAAAAATTGCATTTTGAAAACGCAAATGTATTTTAAAACGCTAGAATTTCAGCTTTTTCCCAAAACGCAGGTTTTAAAGCTGCGTTTATAATATCCTAAAAGTATTTATAAGAAAAAAAAAACTGCGTTTTAAAAACACTGTGTTTTGAAATCGTTCCGTTTTAAAAATATTGCACCAAACAGACTCTAATATTCATAGTATAAACGTACAAACATATAAAAATATCTTTTCTGTTCATGTATTTCTATGCCCAACTTTTTGGCGTAATTTTTTTTATATTAAACTTGTGTATTCTTTCAATATACTATACATGATGGATGTCGCCATATCATCGGACACATTCGTAACGATCTCAGCAGAATTCCTTCCATAATTAGGAGATCATACGTGTGAATATTTGTTTATATGTTTATTACTAACTTTTAGGAGTTTCTTGTAATACATACCTTGTATAAATACATCTTTACTCAATGAAAGAAAATTGATTGCCTTTGCAAATCAAATTCTTCACGGTATCAAAGCAGGTTTAACACAAAAACCCTAAAAACCTAATTCCTGCCGATACCCAACTTCCAGCTTTTCCGTCAACCATGGCAAAACCAAACAACGGGAAACAAATTGTTGCGGCTTCTACCAGTCACACCACCGTGGAGATCATGTCTCCGTATTACATCCATGTTTCAGATAACCATGGCTAATTCTACGTTGGTGATCTCCTCCGCGAAGGAAACTCTATCGATTGGGCTAATGAGATGAGTAATGCCTCGTTCGCTAAAAATAAAATAGGTTTCGTTGATGGCTTAATTTTGAAGCCCGATGAAGACTCGTCGAAATTAATGCTATCGAAGAGGTGCAACGCGTAATGATAAAAGGATGGTTAAACACGGCTATGAAGAAGGAGATATGAAATATCGTGAAGTACGCTAAGACTGCCACGAAGATTTGGCGTGACCTTGAAGAGAGGTTTGAGAAGGAGAGTGCACCAAGAGCGTATGATTTGAAACGTGCGTTAACCCAAACACGACAAAAGAAATTGTCGATTTTGGCTTATTACACCAAATTGAATGGACTTTGGGATGAGATACAATCAGTTTCTCCCATGTCAAAGTGCACTTGTGGTAATTGCACATGTGATATGTCCAAGCAACTTGTGACGTTGCGTGAGAATGAGCGGTTTTATGAGTTTCTTATGGGCCTTGAAAAAACTTTTGAGACTATGAAGACACAGATTCTGAGCACAAAACCTACTTCATCATCGGATCAACAAACCATCTTGTAGCGTACGATGAGTGACAACGCCAGATTACGGCATCTCATAGACACGGGATGGAGGTAGCGACGTTTCAAACTTAGTCCTACCGACGTACGGAGAAAGAAGGCAGCGATCGAAATCGAAGCAGACAGATAAACCAACGTGCAATCACTGTGGCAAATTGGGCCACTCTGTTGAAGGCTATTTCGAAATAGTCAGGTATCCTCTTGGGTGGAGAAAAATAACTCGTAATGATGGTAAGAAGGGTGAACAGAGGGTGATCCCTAGGGTAGCAAATGTGGAAATGCAGTTAAGCCCTCTTCCAGGATTAACTCCAACGCAATATGCAAAACTGATCCAGTACCTCTGTAAGAGTGATGATTCCATAGATGATGCCACATCTGCCACAATATCTTAGAAGTCTGGACAGATTCAACCAATACGCCCACTGCAAACATGGTTGGTAATATTTTTGAAAGGCCTTGGGTGATCGATTCTGGAGCAATGGAACATATTACTTGTGAAAAGATCCTTGAGGAGCAAACGAAATCGAAATCTGAGATACCTGTTATAATACCAAATGGAGATAGTGTTCCCATAAAGGGAATTGGCAAAACTCATTTGCCAAATGGGTTAAAAATCAACAATGTTTTAAATATTCCAAATTTCAAGTGCAATTTACTTTCGGTTAGCAAGTTAACAAAATATTTTAATTGTGCACTGATATTTTTCTTGGACTTTTGTGTTATACAGGACTTACCCGCGAGGAACCTAATTGGAGTGGGTAAATGTTGCAATGGTCTATACTATATGGAGCCCGTGAAGAGACTTAGGGCGTAACTTTAGCATTTTCAGTTGGGTCGGAAGTTTGGCATAAGAGATTAGGTCACACGTCAGACATAAAACTTCAGCATGTCGAATCTCTTGATAAAAATTTCAGATCTAACAATGAACCATGTGACTCCTATATGAGGGTGAAACATACTCGAGCTTTATTTCCTATTAGTAGCATTAAAACTAGTTCATGTTTTGAATTATATATTACACTGATATTTGGGGAGGTTATAAAACTGCTTCCTTATCGGGTGCACATTATTTCTTGTCTATTGTTGATGATTATAGTCGTGGAATTTGGATGTTTTTAATGAATCATAAACCTGAAGTGAGTCATCATTTGACTAGCTTTTGTAACATGGTCAGAACTCAATTTGAAAAAATCGTTAAAAGAATTAGAAGTGATAATGGCGAGGAATTTAAGTCAAATTACAAGCAAAAGCCTTGTAATTTCAAGCAAATTTGCCCATCAATTTTTTTGGGTGAGTGTGTTTTGACGGTTACCTATCTCATAAATAGGTTGCCATCAAAAGTCATTGGACATAAAATGTCATATGAAATTTTGGTCCATAAGAAACCATCAGATGACCACCTTCGTGTTTTTGGGTGTCTTGTGTATGCAAAGGATAATAGAAAAGGGCGTGATAAGTTTGGTGAAAGGGGGAGACCCTGTATGTTTGTTGGATACCCTTATGCACAAAAGGGTTATCGTGTCTATGATCTGGAATAGAACAAAGTCTTCACATCCAAGGATGTAATTTTTGCTAAAGACGTGTTTCCTTTTAAGGTAACCATTCCCAACAGTGCACAACGAACAAGGCCGTCAACACAAGGGTCAGATCCAGCATACTTTGATAAATCAGTACTGCCAACAATTTTTTCCCAAGAGACCAATTTAGATGATTCGTCAGATGCCACCACATCTGTTGATACAACTGTAATGCCTCCAAGTCCAGATGATAATGTTTTACAGAATGTTGCCCAAAACTGAAAGTGTTATAGAACAGCAGCAGAGTTCCTTAGGAAGTGGGCAAGTTGATACGCAAGGGTTGCGTCGTAGATATTGAGTGCCAGCTAGACCCAAGCATATTCTTGATGATTTTGTTACTGAGCTTCCGCAGTCTATAGACCATGCGCAATCCAACCCCAATCTAGGAACCTTTACGGTACATCCTTTATCTCATTTTATCTATTATAAAAATTTTTCTCGTGCTCATAAGTCTTCCTTGCGGCCATCACTTCTCATGATGAGCCAAAGTATTTTCTTATGCACGAAAAGGTTATCGTGTCTATGATCTAGAACAGAACAAAGTCTTCACATCCAGGGATGTAATTTTTGCTAAAGACGTGTTTCCTTTTAAGGCAACCGTTCCCAACAGTGCACAACAAACAAGGCCGTCAACACAGGGGTCAGATCCAGTATACTTTAATGAATTTGTACTACCAATAATTTTTTTTTTCCAAGAGACCAGTTTGGATGATTCGTCAAATGCCACCACATCTGTTGACACATCTATAATGCCTCCAGGTCCAGATGATAATATTTTAAAGAATGTTGCACAAACTGAAAGTGTTCCAGAACAGTAGCAGAGTTCCTCAGGAAGTGGACAAGTTGATACGCAAGGGTTGCGTCATAGCAATCGAATGCCAGCTAGACCCAAGCATCTCGATGATTTTGTTACTGAGCTTCCACAGTCTATAGACCATGCGCAATCCAACCCCAATCCAGGAACCTCTACGGTACGTCCTTTATCTAATTTTGTATGTTATAAAAAATTTCTCGTACTCATAAAGTCTTCATTGCTGCCATCACTTCTCATGATGAGCCAAAGTATTTTCTTATGCACAAAAGGGTTATCGTGTTTATGATCAGGAACACAACAAAGTCGTCACATTCAGGGATGTAATTTTTGGTGAAGACGTGTTTCCTTTTAAGGCAACCATTCCCAACAGTGCACAGCGAACATGGCCGTCAACACAGGGGTTAGTCACTCTTTCATAGCTCAGTTTACTAACACACCGTGGATCGGATCAGAGAGATCGATATGTTTTACCAAAATATATCATAAGACGATTTTTTATAAGTTTTTGCCTTCAAATATATACAAGGCCTATCAAACAGGAAGACAACCAAAAGAATAGACAACTGTTAACGAAAGTTATGAAAATTTTAACGAGGTTAAGTTGAAATTTTTAGTGAGAGTTTTAACAAAGACAACTGTTAAAGTGAGAGTTTTAAGTTGAAATTTTAAGTTTTACAAAGTTATGAAAGTTGTAATCCATAGTATTTTTAATGTAGTTTATGATTAATAAAATTTTATTTCCTTAAACATAAATAAAGTATGTAAAATTTTAATTTAATTTAGTCACAAATTAATTTTTAAAAAAGAAAAGTGAACTCTTTGCTTGAAACGAAGGGAGTAATAATTTTCAAGATGGGACCAAATCTGACTGCCCTTTCAGTTTCAGCAACAATGTCAAAATAGCTTTCCAAGAATGTATACATTGTAATTTCCCTCAGAATAGAGAGGAAATGTATCTTTCCAAAAGATTAGCCTTAATGTACACAAGTTGAAACCAATCGGCCAACTTCTGAATTTTGCTTGCACGACTATACTTCATTTTCCTTAACAAAACTTTTGGGGCCAACAACGTAAACGGCTGACGTATAGCCAAGACCCCACTCACATATAATGAAGCCTTTCACCAAAATATAAAATTAGTAATGCTACTGGTACCTAAAAAGTATTAAATTTTTTGTACTAAATAATGTGTCACTTGATGTGGCAACTGATGTAATGCATTAATTTTAATTTTTAATTTTATTTTTTATACCACATTAGATGTCATACTAGTTGATACATCATTTGGTGTAAAAATTTGATACTCTTTAGGTAATCACAGCATTACTCATATAAAATAATATACTCGTATATTGAACTGAAGCCATCGCAAACGAAATTGACACATTTTTTAACTCCATCCTCCCTTAGATGCATGCCAGTCCAGTCAAGGTTCCATCCTTAGATGCGTGTCGCTCTAGCTCTAGTCAAGGTTCCATCCGAGCTGTTACAACTTACAATCAACCCACCTTAAATTGAGCTGAAGAAAATTTCGTTAATTTTTGGTCTGTTTAGAGTTTAAAGGCTAAGTTAAACTAATTGGACTTAGATGTTCAAAATTTGGAGTATATATTTTCGTTGAAATTATTGGATCTAAAATTTGTATTCCCACGCAGCAAGATACTCCATCCGTCCTTAAATTATTATTTTACTTTCTTTTTTTATCCGTTCTAAAATAATTATCTTGTTTAAAAGTTTTTTTTATGACAATACTTTTATCAATTTATCTTTATTTTTTTTCATATTTTAATTATGAATCACATTCACATGAACATTAAAAAAATTACATACGATATCACTATTAATAATTAAATTAATTATTTTTGCTTAATTTTGAAGCGAGTAGAGTATTTCTTTTAATCACTTTTTGTCACAAATATCTTCCAAAATGGAAACATCCTGACCTGACGTACAGAGTGACAAAGATCTTCGAAAAAGGCAACATCCTTTAGGAATATATGGCCCATTGGGCTGAACTTCGGCAAGTTGTAATACAGCATCATATTCAATGCATGCTGTATAGATTATTAAGTTATTGGGGGGAAGAGTTTATGTCTTGTTCGTCCCTAATTATTATTGTATTTTTTTTTTTAATAGCACTACTAGCACATGTCTTGTTCGTCCCTAACTATTATTGTACTCTCTCCGTCCTTAAATTATTGTCTAGGTTGATCCGGTATACGGATTAAAAAAATTTAATTGACTTGATTATTAATATTGAAATAGTATTGAAATAGTGTGTTGTTTCCTTTAATGCTCATGTGTATGTGGCCCATAATTAAAGTAGGAAGAAAAAGTAAAGGTAAAATAGTAAAAGTGATGTTCTAAAAAGGAAAGTTTCAAACAAGATAATTATTTAGGGACGGACGAAAAAGGAAACAAAGATAATAATTTAGGGACGGAGGGAGTATTTTTTTTTTAGTAGCACTACTAGCACATTAATATAAGTATTTACACTATAGTATTATAAGTATACAGTGTGACATGATATATATATATATATATATATATATATAACAAAAGTGAATATATACCTTTATAGAAAAAAAGAATATTTAGTTTAAAATAAATAATTTTTTTTAAAAAAAAACTCAATTTGGAAGGAAGTTTTTTTTTTATATCCTAAATCTACCCTAAACCCCCAAAGACCTCCCAACGAGATTTAAACTTGGGATCAACAGCAGGGGGAGTAAGACTCTAACCACTAGAGCAATTTGGAAAGAAGTTAGTACTCTCTCCGTTCTTAAATAATTGTTTTGCTTGATCGGACACACAAATTAAAAAACATTAATTATTTCTATTATATATAGGTAAAGTCTATTTTTACTACAAACTTTACTAATCTACTACATTCATTAATGGTTAAATGAATAAATCATTGCTATGACACAATTACCCTTCAAATACTTGTCTTATTTAATGATCGAGTACTTGCCTAAAGTGGATTGATTTTTAAAAAAAAATTTCCTTTATAACTTCAATTTTTTTTTGTTTTTCTTATCCTCTCAAATAAATTATGCCTTTTCGTCAACATTACAAAATTAAATATATCCATTACTTTTCGTTTAATTTCTTCAAATAAATTTTTTTCTAGGAAAATTGAATTTAACGTTAAAAAAACTAAAAGATGTTGTAAAATTGTCAACTTATTAAAAAAATCTTTTAAGTAATCGGTAAACATATATTTATTAATTAATTTTTCATTCAAATTATTTATTTAAAATTCATAATTTGTAATCCATAATTTAATGTTATATAACTCATTCCACTCCTTTGTTTAGTCTACTTTGTCTTTATATTTTTTATTTGTAAGTGAAAGAAATTAGACTTATTTATTATTTTCTTTTTAGATGTCTCATTTATATTTTCTAGTTTTTCGCATATAATTTATTTTTTTGTGCACGATTGAATATAATATTATTTATAAAAATAAATAGAGGATAAAAATTAGAAAGAAAAATAATTAAATAAGGTGGGTTTGAAGGGCAATTGTGTCAAGACATTGATTAACATAATTAAATTCTATGAAATATAATGGATAAGCAAATATGATAGTGGAAATAGACTATCTCTTATAAATATTGATATATTATTTAATTTTTTTGAATGCTCATGTTCATGTGGTACAATCATTAAAGTAGTAAGACAATGCATGTTAAATTGTAAAAGTGATTACTTTAAAAAAAAAGTTTAGAAACAAGAAAAAAATTTTAAAACAAAAAAAAAAAAACAAATCAATTATTTAAAAACGGAGGAAATATATTTTGAGTAAGTCTCTGTGATACTGTCGTATTCTAAAATGGAGTCAATTTGAGCAATTCACTACATTAACACTATATTAGTCATATGAGATCGTTATAGAGCCCGTTTGGTCGAGCGTTTTGGCCAAAACGCAGGGATAAAACGTAGCTTATTTGCAAAAATTGTGTTTCAATACTGCGGCAGAAAAAAGCAGCGTTTTCAAAACGCAGCTGAGTTTTAAAACGCTAGAATTCCCAGCTTTTTCCCAAAACGCAGGTTTTAAAACACTGCTAGGAAAAAAAAGCTGCGTATTGAAGTGATATCTCAAACGTATTTGTAAGAAAAGATCTGCGTTTTGTAAACGCTGCACTAAACGGGCTCTTACTTATCTACTCCCTTCATTCCAAAATTATTGTCTTGTTTGATCCGACACGCGCATTAAAAAAATAATTGACTTGGTTATTAATATTGATATAATGTGTGGTTTTCTTTATGCCCATGTACATACGACTCATAATTAAAGTAGAAAGAGAAAGTAAGAGTAAAATGAAAAAAGTGTTGTATTGAAAAGAAATTTTTTAAATAAGATAATTATTTTAAAACAGATTAAAAAGAAAGTAAAACAATAATTTAGGAACGGATGGAGTATTTCGATGCGTGGGAATACAAATTTTAGATCCAATAATTTCAACGAAAATATATACTTTCAAACAAGATATATTTTGAAGTATTCAACTTGATGATTCCAATCTTCTTCCGGATAGAACTACTGTCCTTTTCCCGTTTTGCTTTTGCCATGATTTTCAGTTTATGTCGGCTTCCTGAGTTGACTGTATAAAACAACAAAGTAGTTCAGTGCAATAAAACAAGAATAGCTGCCTTGTATTAAAAAACCACTTCATTATTTTAGATTGACAAAAACCCAAAAAAATTTAAAGGGTTAGACGCTCCATTGATCCCTAGAGTTTGGGCTTATACATGATTAGTCCCCAATGTTAGAAAAGTCTCACCACTAATCAAAGTACGCAATTTTTGCACATTATTGTTCCCTATAATGGACGGTGTTAGGGCAGAGACTGTTAAGTGGCCATGTGATCACTCACGTGCCTTTTACTCATGGCAAAAGTGTTAATTCCTAGTTTTTAGTTATGTGTAAGTGTAATATCATCAAAGACAAATGTGTCATGTGAAAAAGAAACTACCCAAACCCATCTTTTTCCCCGGCATGACAATTCTATAGAGAAGAGAGAGAGAGAGAGAAAGTGAGAGAGAGAAAGTGAGAGAGAGAGAGATTTGAAACAAAGTGGACTCTTCCTTCAATCTCTTCTTCTTTCTCTCTCTAGAAAAATCTTGCCCTTTTTCCCCTTGAATGATTAGTGATAGAGAGAGAGATTGTAATATATATATATATATATATGTATATATATATATATATGTATATATATATATATGTTTTTGTAAACCCTCGTAAAACCAAGTATATATTTGTCTTTCTTTCGTAAAAGGGAAAAGTTTGATCAAACAAAACAACCCAAATTATCAAACCCCAAGAAAATAAATTAAGAAGAATACAAGCTCAATCGAATTTCATCATCAAATAGTGATTCTTTCCCTCTCCCTGTTTCCCTTCTCCCTCTTTTTCTTACATTTGGATTTCTCTCTCTATATTCATTTCACACTTCATTTATCAAATACATATTCACCAAATTTGTAGTAGAACAAATTTTCCCAAGTAGTCATGCTGGGATTGGTGTCGGTTAAAACTCCAATGGAGGCTCTGCCGCTACAAATCACCATACCCGACGCCACCAACTCCAGCCACCACCTTACTGTTCACATATTCCTTCCCTATCGTCAAGCCAACTAGTCTAGTAAGTGATCTTTGGAGTCACATTTTAGTTTTAAATGGCAATCCGATATAAGACAATTTATTTCTTAAACGAACAATAGAATTATGGAGAAAATTGCTAACTAAGCTTTCCAAAGCCGATTTTCCCCTTTAATTACCCTCAACTGGTAACGTCTCTACCGAACTTCCATCGACCGATCCGAATCCTTTAACCCAAAATCAACCTCGACAGTTCCCTGAAGGCCTCCATCTCCCTCTTCATACACCTCGCGTGCTAAGCCATCACCGGATCTGATGTAGAACACATAGCTAAAGTGTATTTGCACAAGATGGAATGGACTAAGAACTTTGGTGGGAAGAGGATTGGAAAGTTAAGGGGTAAAGTGTCAATAGGCAGAAATAGGTCTAGTAGAAATCACGAGTTGGAGGAGTCTTCCGTCGATAGGGCATAACTTTTTTGATCTCGGATAAACCATGGGACCTACAACATATCAAGTCGATAGGGCATAACTTTTGATCCCGAGGTAACCTGTGATGTGTTCGTTTTAAGCCCAAAAAACACTGTTTAAGTACTGTTTTGGGTCTCGGAAGTTTTCTCGTTTCTTTTTCTTTTTCATTATTGTTTTCTTTTAGTGTTTAAATTGTGTTAGGGTATATAAATATCAAAAACGTTTTGTTGGGCAGTTATTTGGATATTAAACAGTTTCTTTCTTCATACAATCGTGTGTGAAACCCTAAGTCGTCATAGGCTTACTTTCTAGGAGTTTCTCGTAGTAAGAACTTCATCGTTGTTATTCCGCTGCGTAAGAATCAAAGCTATGGAAAGAAGAAATCTAGACAACCCCGATCTCGGTCCGTTCCTTCCCAAGCTCTAATTTGAATGAAAATGAGTGTGTGACTGTGTAAGCGACAAAGAGAGGGAGATAAGTGAGAAGAATGAACGAAAATGAGGAGAAGACAAAAGAGGTCGGAAAAGGAAAGGGTGTGGCCAGTGACGGAGAAGAATTCGATAACCAAAAACTGGGAACCGACCCTTTTGCCCCGAGTAAAAAGCACGTGAGTGCCTCGAGTAAAAGGCACGTGAGTGATCATGTGACCACTTAACGGTCCCTGCCCTAACACCGTCCATCACAGGGACCAATGGTGTGCAAAAATTGCATACTTTGGTTAGTGGTGAGGTTTTTCTAAGATTGAGAACTGATCGTGTACAAGCCCAAAGTTTCGGGACCAATGGTGCATTTAACCCAAATTTAAAAGAAGACGAGCTTGATTATCGCTTAGAGATAAAGTTGACATGAACACGGACGATCGCAGTATGTATTTTTTAAACCAATTACTTGCCTCATAAATCACAAGGATTCACGAATGAAAAAAAGGTGTACAAATCGATACATAACATTTTGGGGACTGCTCCTAACACTACAAATTTCAAACGTAACAGTTGATCCATACTTTAATTTGTTTGTAATTCCTCTGTTCCAAGTAAATAGTTTATTATTTTATTTTGGGATATTCTACACTTAAAGAGTTTACTTTAAAATTTATGCTTACAATCTCCATAAACCTTTCAACATTACCCTCAACATATGCTATAAACATCTTGACTATGCTCAAATATTTTTGTAATTATGACTAACCCCAATACCACTTATGTATCCCTTAATTATTAGACTTTTTAAACGTAGACTCTTTTGGTGAAACGGAGAAAATATCAAATAATATAGTGTGAAAAGTTACGGTTGAAAATTAAAACTCTCATAGCAGTTCTCTACCATTTTGCACCACTTATTATTTCTTAAATTATGCAGTACATACATTGTATCTCGACAAAAGATAGTTGCACTAAGCTTCTAAGAGCATCAGCAGTGGGGGGTTTTTCCCCCACTTTTTCCCAACCCAAAAAGTTTGGTAGAGGTTTTTTACTATAGTGAGATTTTGAGAAGAGGTTTGTGCAGGGGAACAGCTCCCTATGCCAAGAGCCGATTTTTCTCTCGGTGTGGGACCCAAAACTTGGAAGAAAAGTGTCCCTCCCTCCATGTGCTGCTGTGCTGTGCGCCTCCATCCCGGTGAAAAATATATCCTTTTTTTTTTTCCTCTCTTTCCCATGAAAAATATGCCTTTTTTTCTTTTCCAGCTGTTGCTTGCAACGATTAATTTTAATTTTTTTTCAACTATAAATACATCTTTAATTTTTCATTTCATTTCATTCTTCTTCTCTTCCAAACTAAAAAAAAAAAAAAAAGATGATAATAATCCTAATTTCTCAAGAAATTTCTTTACTTCTCAAAATATTTTTAAAAAAATGTAAATTTTCACACCTGTCCCAATAAATAAAAATGTAAATAAGAAAAATATATTTACTACAATTATATATAAAATAATTATTATGAATATACTATATAAAATACACACACACACACACACACACATATATATATATATATATATGTGAAAAGTAAAGTTGTATAAATAAAGTAGGCCCCATAAAAAAGTTATTGAAGGTTTTTGATAATAGATAGAGGTTTCAAGTTTCAATTTTTTGGGATTATTATAAAAATGACCAGCGTACTATCAGTTAGGAACCGATTTAACCCCGTACTCCCAATATCCCAAAATTGACCATTATACTAACAATTTGAGTCCAATGTGGTCCCTATCGTTAACTTTTCATCCAATTTTTTAACGGAGCAGTTAATTTGATTAACGGAACTAATTTTTGAGGGGTATTTTTGTCCTTTCCTTCCAAATTTCACATTATTTCCTCCATTAACCGGTTAACCTCCACAACTACTGTAAAAGTACCATTTTGCCCCACAATCTTCAACCCCCAATCCTTCTTCCACGTCACTGACAACCCCTCCGCCTTCACCACCTCCTCGATTTTCCGAACTACTATTTCCGGCGATTCGGCCGACAAAAATCGCTCGGATTCGCGCGATTGAACAAAGGACAAATCGACTCGGAGAACGAGATTATATCAAACGCGTTCAAATTCTTGCGTCGTTCTCATAATCCTTCACCAAAATGTTCGTCGTGGAATTTAATCTCCTTGTAACCTTTCTTAAACCACGGATCGTTGACAATCTCGTCGAAGGTTATCCTCGTGACCGGATTCGTATCCGTAAGACGAGATAAAACCGTTTTAGATCCGGCGACGTCCACTGGGTACGCGAAACTCGCCTTTGTAGATTTTCCTACATAACCATCAAATTTGGGTCGTTAAATGGTAAATAACAGGCGTTGAGGACGAACAAAATGACGCCGCATGACCAGACATCCACCTTCGCTCCATCGTATCCTTTCTTCGCGAGAATCTCCGGCGCAACGTACGCCGGCGTGCCGCAAAGAGTGTGCAAGAGCCCGTCGGGCCTTACCTGTTCTGTCACCGCACTGAGTCCGAAATCGGTCACTTTAAGGTCCCAATTTTCGTCGAGGAGCAAATTTTCTTTATTGGGAGCTTACCTAGTTCGTACTTGTCGAACAAATTAGTGGAACCTGACGGCAATACATTGCCGTAATCATCCTCTATCCGCGGCATGTCCACCAATAATGTGAAATTTTGAAGGAAAGGACAAAAATACCCCTAAAAAATTAGCTCCGTTAATCAAATTAACTGCTCCGTTAAAAAATTGGATGAAAAGTTAACGGTAGGGACCACATTGGACTCAAATTGTTAGTACAATGGTTAATTTTGGGATATTGGGAGTACGGGGTTAAATCGGTTCCTAACTGATAGTACGCTGGTCATTTTTATAATAATCTCCAATTTTTTTAGGTTGAGAGGATGTGGCATGTGGGAGCCACAAAAAAGTTCAAGAAAAGAGCTACGTGGTTGTGGATGCTCTAACGTGTTGTACCAAGTTGGGGCTCGACCATGTTGTCCACTAGTATACCAAAGTTTTTCTGACTACGTACCCAGGGGGCTAATAAGAGCAAGAACAACAAGGGAGCAAATGGGTGTTAAGCTCCCCAAAGCTCCCCCAACAAAGTATCATTCTGTATCAAATTGTCCAATTGGAGGAGAGAGAAAATTTTTGGGGAGCAAATAATGCTCCCGTATTTTCTGGTATCTTGTCATGGAATCCAAGGATTATACGACCGTTTCACTTACAATTTGTATCAACCTACCGTTTTCTTTAAAAAGCCGGAGAGAGAATAGAATGACCTCCCATGTTTTACACATGGCAGCTATGAGTGGCCTTGGGTATAAAAACCCCTATCCGGTTTTAATCAAATTTTGACCACAAAAAGCTTTTTTTTTTTTTTTTGAATTAAAGTTCACATTTTTACCTATAAATAGAGACTTGGTTTACTTCATTTGGACACCAGATCAATTTTCTACAAATTTTTGAAGATTTCCTCCATTTTCTTCTCTTCTCTCTCTTCAAATTTAATTTTTCTCAATTTTTCTCTCTTTTCTCTCTTTACATTTTCAACATTAAGTTATTTAATACCTTAATTTGTTGCTAATATTATTATTATGTAGTTTAAATAATAATTATTAATATTGCTATTATATAAATTAGATATTAATATTATTATTTCTATTATTACTTGTTATTATTGTACCTATATTTGTCATTTTAAATTAATTAAGCCACTTAGTGTTGTTATTATTATTAATTCTCTAATTACTTTTGAGTTAATTTACCACAACAATGTCTTCCCGTTTTTTGTTGCAGAAAAAGAAAAAATCTCAAAATTAAGATAATTCGGGTTCATCTACGCCAAATCAAACCTTCACTCGTCAAATTCCTCAACCCACCTCACAAAATCTACCACCATCTTTACCTAATTTTTCTGAACTTCTAAATCACCCTCCACTGAATCAATATCCAAATATTCCAAATGTTGGTGCTTGTATCTTTCATAATTTTTTCATTTATGCTTGTTGTATTGTTCTTAATGTTTCCTTTTAATCGTTGTATTTGAATTTCGTATTCTAATTATTGTAGTTGTTTTAAAAACTATTGTTTAATATAAATTATGCCACCTAGTATAATTGCTATTATTAATTGTCTAATAATTCTTGAGATAATAATTATTTTAATATTAATATTTTCATCAATGATTTTTAAAATTAATGTTAAAAAGTGAAAAGTTATTACATTAATTTTAATTTCGAAAATATTATTAATTATTATTAATATGATTTCAAAAATATTTATTTAGCAAATATCCAATTAAAATGACATTTACAAACTTATTGTTTAATATAAATAAATGTAAAGATATTAATTTAATGGATATAAAGATGGTAGGGTAAAGATAGTGGGGTATGTAAGAGTATTGGAGTTTGTGCATTGTTGGGAGGATTGATTTATTTGGGGAGTATAGTGGGGAGCATAAGGGTATTTTGGGTATAAAAATACCAAAAAGTGAGCATAAGCTCCTAAGCTCCCCAATCTTGTTGTTCCTGCTCTAAGATCATTTATTGTTAACATTGTGTGGGTCACAAAACCTTGACCATCCTAAGAAATCCTATACTACCATTTTTGCCCTTGAAATCCTATTCTACTCGAAAGAAAACTCGTTTTCTGCTCCAAAACTTTGTCATATCTACCTACCGAACCAAAAATATCCATCCAAAATAGAAGGACATACCCCAATTCATATCTCACTGATTGTTGTTCAATTTGACTAAAAATAGGAATAAAGCAATAAAAATTATTAATGTTACACAAAATGAAATAGAAAAAATTACACAACTATTAAACGTAGCGTTGGAATGAGCTAGACACGACTTGTTTAAGGTAATTAATTCACGCAGTTGCTAAGAGTCAACACTCGATCTAAATGCAACGTGTTACTGATGTGTTACCTTCATTATACAATAGCCCAACCTCCATGTTGTATATATGGAAACCCCCATTTATTCGAGTAATGCACGAATTAAACCAATTAAATTGTTATTAATCTCAAATAAGTGAGCACTAATAATAATATAATTAAATCAAGATTTTATTGTAATCATATAAAATTAAAAAATACTAAGTGTACAACTACTTCAAGGTACAACTACTTCAAGGTTATCCAATATAATTACTTATTTTACACTCATCAAGGTTATCCACTTGAGCTCTTCTTATAAATTAGGGATATTTTCCCTCCAATTTTGAGAAACCACACACTACCTATTCAAACTTTATAGAAATGGAAAACCCATCTTCAAATCACTTTGTTGCAACCCTTTACGTTCTCCTAGTCTTCACTCCCTTGATAACTACGGCAACCAAATCTGCGGGGAAAACAAGCGATGAATTCATCAAAGCATCTTGTAGCAAAACAATGTATCCAACTCTCTGTCTCACCTCCCTTTCAAGCCGTTCAGGCACCATCCAAACAAGCCCTAAGCTCCTAGCGTACGAAGCACTCTCCATCACCCTCGATACCGCCTCCTCGACATCAACAATGATCGTAAAGCTCTCCCAAACGCACGGCATGAAGCCTAGGGAGGCGGCTGCGATGAGGGATTGCGTGGAAGAGCTGAATGATTCAGTAAACGAGTTGAGAAACTCAATGGTGGAGATGAGTCGACTGGAAGGTTTTTCGAATAGGAATCGGGATGTTGGGATGTTGATAAGTGATATACAAACGTGGGTTAGTGCTGCCTTGACGGATGATGATACGTGCATGGAGGGTTTTGAAGGGAAAGCCATGAATGGGAAGATGAAGAATGTTGTTAGAGGGAGGATTGTGAATGTTGCACATTTGACTAGCAATGCCTTGGCTTTGATTAATAGCTATGCTTCGTCTCTCCATGGATAGCTTAAATCCATTAAAGTACATTTGATTTCTATTTTCAGTATAGTGTTTGTATTTGAGGCTTTTTGATATTTAGGCCCAAAGCATAGGTTCACCCCCCCCCCTTCCTTTGTGTTTGAATAATCTTTGGTGTTGTGTGTATTGTTTACCGGTATCATATGCAGTTCTATATAGACTACAAATTACAGAATTAAGCGTATTTCTTTTCTGCTTTCATCAATGATGTTCTGGGATTTGGAAACGGAGGGCCAAGGCGAGTAATTTTATGCGTTTGTATTTATTACCAACTCCAATCTATCTATCTAGTAATAATAACAAAAACAAAAACTACTATTCGCTCTCATTGTTCACGTGACTATTTTACGTAAAAAAAAAACTTTTCTGCCTAACAGCCGGTCTATAACTTTTCGAGCTGAGTGATTCGGTGTCAATTTATGATTTTCTCAACTTAATTCACCTCTCTAAACAAGTTTAAGGGCACAACTCTCACACTTCGCCTATGTATTTAGGACTGAGATATATGTTAATTAATTTAAATTAAAATATATGTATTTGCTTAAAACATACTACACATATTTTTATAAAGAAACAATAACCTAATTTTTTTACCACATTTTTAGGTATATATGAATTTATGTGATTATTATTATTATTTTTCCTAAAGGTGTCTCTTCGAGCCGGGTAGGATCACAAGTGGTGGTAGAAGCTCTCTCAACAAGTATTTATGTGATTATGTTAAAATATGAAATGCATAATTTTTGAATTTCTCCATCCGTAGGACGAGTATTAACCAGTGACACTAATATATCTCTTAATTATTAGAATTTTCAAACGTGAACTATTTGGGTAAACGGAGAGTCTACTTCCACTACAAAGTTTACTTATTCATTACATTCATTAAAGATTAAATAAATTAGTCAATGTTATGAAACAACTACCCTTCAGATACTTACCTTGTTTGATGATGAAGTATACTTGCCTAAATTCGATTTTTTTTTTGACTTTATTTTATAACTTAAAGTTGATTTTTTTCTTTGCTTATCTTCTCAAATAAATTATGTCTATTTGTCAGCACTAACAAATTAAATTTATCCATTATTTTTCATTTAGTTTTTCAAATAATTTTTTGAAACAAATTACATTTAATGTCAAAAAAAACTTTAAAATGTTGTACAACTGTGAGCTTATTATAAAAGGTCTTAAAGTAATTGCTAAACATATATTCATTAATTGATTTTTTATTCAAATTATTTCTTTGAAATCCATAATTCATACTCCGTAATTTAATATTATATAACTCATGCCACTTATTTGTTTAGTCTAATTTGTCATTTATATATGTTTTTTCTTATTTGTAAGCGAAAGAAATGAGATCTATTTATATAACTCATCCAACTCCATAATTTAATATTATATTTATTTTTTCTTATTTCTTTTCAGTTTGAATGTTATATTAGTGGCAAAGACAAATAAAGGACAAAAATTAGAAAGGGAAACATGCTTTTTGAATAAGGTGGGTTAGAAGGGCAATTGTGTCGATACATTAATTAACTTAATTAAATTCTAATAAATATAGTGAATAAGCAAATATTGTATTTAAAATAGACTTATTTATAGAGCTTAGTCAACTGCAGAAACTATGACCAAGGCCGCGTCTGCCCAACCATTTCGGCTTTTCGGCACAAATTTGGGCTTTAGACAAAACTAAAACTAACGGCGGTTCTTACTCATATGCGTACTTTTCAAATGAGTAACAATTTGGCGAAATTTCAAGGAGTTCAAACCAAGAAACTTTGG
This sequence comes from Platycodon grandiflorus, assembly GCA_016624345.1. Lineage (NCBI taxonomy): Eukaryota > Viridiplantae > Streptophyta > Magnoliopsida > Asterales > Campanulaceae > Platycodon > Platycodon grandiflorus. Next base: position 12,331,190 of record CM028361.1, read on the forward strand.
GTAAAAGTTTTCAAAAACGATATTAGGAGCCCGTTTGTTCGAGCATTTTGACCAAAACGCAGAGTTAAAACGTAGCTTATTCTCTAACTTGGCGTTTTAATACTGCGGTAGAAAAAGCTGCATTTTCAAAAAGCAGCTGCGTTTTGAAACGATGAAATTCCTAGTTTTTTCCCAAAACACATATTTTAAAACGCAGTAGGGAATAAAAAGCCGCGTTTTGACATAATATCTCAAACGCATTTATAAAGAAAAAAACCGCGTTTTAAATAATTTACGTTTTAGAAATACTGAATTTTTAAAACATTGCGTTTTAAAAATGCTACACCAAACGAGCTCTAAAGCAATGAACGATGCTTATTTTAGTTATTATTATGTCAGTAAAAGACTAAAAGTTGTCTTCACAATAAACTCCAATTAAAAATCAATTTCTCAGGAAATGCATAAGAAATTATTTATATTGACCCAACAACAATTACTATTGTTGCTTAAAACACAATTTGTTGTACTTGTACATGTATATATCAAGGGCCGGGCCGTGGGTTATGTTGCTATCATTAGATAAACCTTAAATGTTCAATTATTATTTAATCATACAAATAACAACCTCGAAGTGAAAAAACAAAAGAAGAAATATCTCCATTGTCACCCACGTTTGGGTTTCTTAATATTGCTCTCACTAATGGGCCCAAGCAACTTATGGAAAACCAATGTGGACTTACAGTTGCAATCTTTGGCCCATAGTACCCAGTGCCCCACACACACTAAGATAACTCAAAATCGATTTCTCTCTGTCTTCCCCCGCCCCCCTCTTCCCCACCCCACTCCACAATAGTACCCAGTCCTCTTTTTATTATTTTTATTAAGGCTACCACCTCACAAATCAAACTATCACTCCGATTAATAAATGAATTTTCAAATTTTTATTTTTATTCTTAGAGCAATGCTAGCTACATCTACAGAATTTAGTTACAAAATTAGTTTATATTATGCATTAAACTGTTGTAAGTATCATAGATACAATGGATAATATTTAATGAATGAAATTCTGTAATTATAACAATTCTCTTGTGTTTTTAAGTACTGGTGCTTACAATCACCCGAAAACACGCCAACTGCCACTACTTGCGTTCTTAACGTTGAAATTCAGAGTTCAAGACATGCACAAAGAGCATATTTTTGGAGTTTATTGTAATAATTTTTAGGAGCTTATTATATTTTTATTTTACGGACTTGTTTACAAAAGATTCTCTCATAAAGCTTCTTCTTTTTTTTTTTTTAAAGCCAATTACTAGTAATTTGTTTTTGGAGTTTATTAAATTTGACTTTACAGACTTGGTAAGCTCATAACAAATGCAATTAACATAAAATCTCAAAATTAAATCTATATTGAAAAAAAACATATATTGATCGTTGGCTTGGAAATTTTTTTCTTATTAAAAACATGAACCTGAAAATTAAGTGTAGAAAGGATTTAAAATGCTATACATGAGACTTGATCATTCCAATGAAGATAAGGATTTCGGGCACTTCAAAGCATTCACTTCTAATATCTCAAGAGTTCACGTAACCAAAGTCTAATGGGAAAATTATATTTTTGGCAATCGTACAAATTGGGGATAACCAATTTGACCAACTTACTTCTAATATTCAAAATGTACCAACACACTAACAATTGAGTGCGATGTAGTCCTTGTGATTAACGGCCCATCCAAGTTTTTAACGGTCGTTAATGTCTCATTCAATTTTTTAACAGGGCTGTTGATGTGGACTATGTGGGCCTCTATATCGCATAAATAGCAGCTTGAGTGGACTATGTGTACTTAGATGAACAAAAAAAAAATCAAAAAAATAAAAATAAAAATTGTAGTATATTATTTTATCAAATTAATGAGGATAATTATTTTATCAAAATATTATTGAGATTTGTTTACTTTTGTTTTGAAATGCTTCGGTTTTTTTCAATGCAGGGATCGGATCAATGCAATTAATTTTAAAAATAAAAAGAATTATATTATATTAGTAAATTGATTATTAATTTTGAATAATAATTCTACTGTTTTGATTTTTTTTAATTAATTTCAAAAATAGTTCTATTATTTTGATTATTTTTTATTAATTTCAAAAAAAAAAAAATCATGTCATTTTTCCAAAACTATATATTTATCCAAAAAAAATTATTAACACTCAATTACTACTTCCCGACAAAACAGTGTTAATTTCATACATGTTTTTTATTTTGTTTTTAGTACAACTAAGCACACATAATCCACGCAAGCAGCCATTTATGCGAGATAAAGGCCCACATAGTCTACGTCACCAGCCTCGTTAAAAAATTGGATGAGATATTAACGACCGTTAAAAAATTAGATGGAGCGTTAATTGCAATAATCACATCGCATTCAAATTGTTAGTACGTTGATCACATTTTGAATATTAAAAGTACGTTGGTCAAATCGGTTATCTCTAATTTGTACAATGGTCAAAAATATAATTTTTCCAAGTATAATCGCTATGTCGGCCATCGTCCTAAGAATAATTTTTATATATGCCAATATTAATATCTAGCGGATACCTTGTAAGTAGATATTTTGCCAACTGCAACTGTCATAATCTTGCATAATTATTCGAAAGATTCATGCATATATCTGAATATACGTATTTTTTTTTATTTTTTAATTTTATCATTAGAATGATCCCTTAAGACACCAACTGGCCTGGTCCACTGCGACAAAGCCTTTGAATGTACAACATTTCGGGGTAACCCAAGTACACCATCGACCATCGTTATCCTTGGAAATGGCACCTAGCCATTTGTTTAGAACCATTTTTCTAACTAGTTGTGATCTAATAACCAAAAAGTATTGAATTAAATGACCGATAATAACGGGTGCATCACAACTAAATTTTTCTGGTTTTTTTTTTTTCAGGAAGTGTAAGTACTATTTTTGTAAAAATACATATGTTTTGCTTAAAAAATACATACATTCATTCGAAACATATGCTTGTTTAAAATGAGAGATTAGAAGAAATGATTTCAAAAAATGGCTAGTGACATTCCCATTATCGTTGAAAATAGTAGGAGTACGCTCCGTGACTTTTACACTAGTTTGTTTTGATGCGATAAGAGTAACATTTGATTTGAGAAGAGTGGCGAGAAGGTGGGGCTGAAGAAAGGTCAAAAGAGAATCCTTTCGTTACCAATTCTTTCATTGTTTCCAACTCCCTTAGTTACATTTTAATTTAATTCATCTCATTTAAAAATTGCACTCCAACACTCTGTGTTAGGGTTAAGGAAAGTTATTCTTTTCATCTCAATATAAGTTTTTATTTTTAGTTTTTACATTGTAGTATGATACTTAACACATGTGACTTTAGTAACTTTGTAACAATATAAATGCTTACTTTAAAATAATTTTTATTTAGAAAAAAAGACATTCATTTTATAAGGAATAGAGAACTTTCTAAAATTTTACCAGCGTTGTTTTATGTGGGTATCCTATAAGGAAAGTAGGAAAAATCCCTGAGAAATGCTAGGACCACTCAATAAGGAAAGTAGGAAAAAAAGAAAACAGTTTTATATGTGTACTAAAAAAATATGTAATGCAGGCCGCCGTCTTTCATCACGTGGTGGTATAAAAATCTCAAAAATATCTTACTTTCATTATTGGTACTTCCATTACTCAATTATTCAAGAAATTAGTATATATCTAGACGATTTAAATTGGGTATTTGCAAAATAAATAGGGGAACATAACTACTCCATAAATGAATATATATATATATATATATATCACCAGCAGTAAAACACCATAAATGAAAAAGTTGCGAGAGAGAGAGAGAGAGAGAGAGAGAGAGAGAGAGAGTAATATTATGCGCAATTTTCTAACTGCAAATGTCAATATCGCACATGAATTATTCCAAGCAAATTTACGAACTAGTTTTCAATTAGCCTAAAAATCCGTTTGAAACACCACTAGAACCTACCCCAGCAAAACTGTGCAACATAGTAGGATAACATCACCAATCCATTGTTGTAACTTGTAAGTGGACGCTAATCCTAGAAAACAGTACGGAACACTAATGTATCCACCCATTTCTAATCTGAATCCAACTAGGTTGGGCCATTTCAACTTGGCATTTATTTTTGGCTTAAATCACAATTTAATCACCTTACTTTAACAAAAAATTCATTAAACTCACTCTACAATTTTTTTTCTCAATTTTATCAATATACTTGACATGTTAAGTCAATAAGCTCACCGCGCTTGACTTTCATTAGTTTTGTTGGATGGAGGACTGCAAAAAGACCAAAATGCCCTTTTACCTTAAATCGCTATTTAGTCATCCTACTTTGATAAAAAATGCATTAAGATTAATAGTATAAAATTTTGTGTATAAAATATTTAAAATAATCAAATCAGTTAAATAAGTTATTTCAAATATAATAAAATAACATAATTTCAGACTAATTCTTAAAAATATTAAACAAAAATTAGATTAACTTATCAGAATTCTTAATCAAAATTAATAAAAGATTATGTTGGTTTTTTCTAAAGCAATAAATTCTTTAGCTTGACTATTTTTTATATATAAAACTAATTATGTTAAACAAATGCATTAAATTATAATAAGATAGTTATTATTGTAGAATAAAGTAAGCTTAAAATATTATTATAAATTATTCATAAGTAATTATAGATATTTAAATAAGGGTTAATGACATCACTAGAAAAAATTCGTTAAGTCAATCACGTGGTACATACCATTTTTCAAGAGTATTATGGGAAATTCCTAAGGAATTTAATTATAACAAAATTTTATCTTAATCTAATTAAAAGCATTAGTCATTTATCTCGATGTAGTTATAATATTAAATATTAATGTTAATTTAATTAGGGTTAGTAATAGATTAAATATTAATGTTAATTTAATTAAGATTAGTAATAGTGTTCAAACAAAATTAGGATTAGTAATTATTACATTAATTGGTCAAATTAAAAAAAAAAAAACTTACACAATCAAAACCATTCACCCGTCACTTTCCTTCTGTCTCGACTTCCCGCTCCAGCATCCCCAATTCCGCCATTGTCGACTTCAAAGATTTCGACGCTGACGACGATATCGACGACTCTCTCCACACTCTATCCGATCTCCCCCTCCGATCCCATCCACCTTCAATCACTCTATCCACCCCCTTCGATCCCGAATCACTTTTCTCTCTCGGCATGCTCAAATCACAAGCTGTCACTTTCTCATTCCAGTCAGCTCTGGATGGGTAGATTAGATTTGAATCATCTATCTAACCAGTATGAAATAGCCTATTATTGAATATGCGAATGGATCTTCGATTGATAGAAATGAGAATTACGAAGATCGAGTTGAGGATGAATTTTAGGAGGAAAATTCGGCTAGAAGTGAGCTGAAGGGCCATTGCCAGAACCCGTGGTTGATCGCCTCAACCATAGTAGTGGGCTCATCAAACTTTCTTTCATCAAGGGTACGACACTAGGCTGAAATCGATAGAGCAGCCCTGGTAACCCTAACAGCGTTGCCGTGAAATTTCAACAGATTGGCATATGTGTACATGTTGTGGTAATTGAGCCTAGCGTTATGATTCTAATAATTTCTTCACTGAGTGTTTCAAGAAGGGTTGTGGGTCTTTCATGATTTTGGTCCATTTGAATTTCAAAAAATTGGATCGATTTGGAGTTCTTGAAAGAGTTAAGGGGTACGTGCAGATTTTAGTAATGACATTTTCGAGTTTTTAGTATAATTTTAAACTTTTTATTCAAAAATCAGAATGAAGTGATAAACTTGATATTTATGTCTAAGTACAGTGATTAAATTGATAGTTATTAGTAAGGGTATTTTTAGAATTTAAAAAAAATAATAAGTTTTTCATCCAAAAATCTGGATGGAGTGATTAACGTGGGATTTATGCCAAGTATAGTGATGAAATTGAGAAAAAAAATTGTATGGTAAGCGTAATGAATTTTCTATCAAAGTAGGGTGACCAAATTGCAATTTAAGCCTTTATTTTTCTACCTACAAAGTGTTCACGTACTACATTAAATTGAGAGTAATCTCCCTTTGCATTCAAGCTTGCCTCTAGCTTAAGAAAGTTTGTACTCGGTAAGAATTTAATACAAAATATTCTACTAAATGAATCACTCTAAACAAAAATTCAACGGTTATTAAACCTGTGATACAAACTCTTTCAAATCTGTTTTCCATTTGTCGAAATGAATCTTGCCCGTTTTAAGGGCGGGCTCTCTCTATCCTTATCACGTTCATACTTCACGGTATTCAATAATCTCCTTTACTCCCATTCGTGAACCTTTTTAAATGTGAAATAATGAACTATTGCCAAAATACTTTTAAGTATTTAAAGAACAACTGTGTCACGAGTCATGACAATAACTAATATAATTAATCATAAATAAATACAAAAGATAAGCAAAATTTGTAATACAAATAGCTCACCCAACTGAAACACAATTTTTAGAATTTTAGTGGACCTTCACGATTAAATTCTGTAGGGTTACAAAATAGAACCCCATCTATCTTTAGCTATTACAACTAGTATTTGACTTATCAGTATCTTTAAAGCCAGCCCACCCCACCCCCGGCCTCTCTCTCGTTCAAACACACTGGACAATCCTCTTTCCAAGGGACATTAAATCCTTTCCCTTTCTTATTTAATTTCTAAACCGTAAGCTTTCAATCCTCTAACATCCATCAGCCGGCGAACACAAAAGTTCGGGGGCTAGAAACTGGTGTGTTTGCTCTATTGACTCCGTTCATCCTCTTTCTTTAATGGTGTTGCCGATGAGGTCATTCCGGTTCAAGGGGATGTGACTCCGTAATGGGACGAGACCCTCCATCTTCTTATAGAGAACTAGGGTCCAGCCAATCAATGTTTCAAATCTGACGAGGAAAATGAAGTTCGATCGGTTGGTCTATGGTGATGTGCAAGGAATTTCCACTGAGGAGATCGCTAGTAGTAGTAGTTTAGGTGTTTTAAGTTCTAGCTCTTGTCTTGTTTACTTTGGGTCGTTTCTTTCTTTCCGTTGTACAAAAAAATTAAATAATAAATAAATAAAATTAAAACATTAGAACTAAAAATTCTCTTGTTTGGTTGTGTAGGCAATATAAAGCTGCCTAATTAATTAACTCTAATACCAACACCAACGTGTAGGAATGGATAATTCCTAACACCTAAAATAACCACGCAGCGAAATAACAATAACCAATAATCCAAACCAATCAACTACAATAACTATTATTGAATCAACAAGGAGGAATATTTACTTACTAAATCAAAACATCAAACATAACAATGCTCCGGAGAAAGTGGAGAATACGAGGTAGAATTCTTTAACTAGCAATGCCTTGGCTTTGATCAACACCTATGCTTCTCTCCATGGATAGCAGGAAGTAATAACGGTAGCAAAGCATTGGCCAAGTCATAATCAATGCTTGTGCGTGTATGATCAAGGCATTTGAATTATTTTCTGTTCAATAGGGTTGATTGGTGGTCATCAACATCGGTCAATGTTTTCAAGGTTACCATGAGATGATTCTGAATAGTGTGCAAGTTTCTTAATAAATTCAACCAGTGTTCCTAAATGGGTCTTTGAGTGAAATTTTGTCAAAATAACTGAAGCACCAAGCACCAATACGAACCATTCAAATCTAAAAGCTGAGGCATCACACAACGGTGAGCTGTGGTTGGCAATCTACCAAAGTATCTAAATTATAAGAACGCATTTTTCTCAATTTACTAAACTTCTGATGTGTGAAACGCAACAGAGCATAAGATGAAAGCAATAACAAATGGGAGCAATAAAGATCTTCTAGCAATCGAAGAATGAAGAGGAATACAAAAGTTGCGACAAACCGTTAGGAAGCTCTCTTAGGAGGAGACATATTACCAATAAGAGAAACTGTTGTAATGACAGAAAATAACTGCACCAGCAATCCTGTAATAATGAAGTGTTGAGGATTAAGAAAACCATTAACAGATGGAAAATGCTAACTAGTGTCTAAAGGGCAGGCACTTATTAAGAATACGGTTTTGGAAAGTTTTTGCATCGGGAACATCCCCCAATGCATTGGAAATAGTCCCTCATGTAGTAATGATCTTTTTTTTTTCCTATATAAGTAATGATCATTTCCAATGCAAAACCATTTCAAACATGTATTAGTAGTAACAAGTTCCTTTAGGCACTTATTAGCATGACCAAGTTTTTGCATCGGGAACATCCCCCAATGCATTGGAAATAGTCCCTCATGTACTAATGATCATTTCAAATGCAAAACCTTTCCAAACATGTATTAGTAACAAGTTCCTTTAGGCACTTGTTAGCATGACCATTAAAAGATATGCTATATGTATTGCACAATCTATTTCACGGGACGGAACTCACCAGCTAGAACACCACTGATCTTGAAAAACTCAAATTTCCTAGCACTCCAACCACTCAAATCCTGGATAACCTGTCGCATATTTAGCAATCACAAAACTATCAAAGCTTTTTGAAGCTATTTATGTTGTTTCAGAAGATACTCCATGACTATAATAAACGTCATCAGAATCAAATATTTATTTCAAACATTACTTAGACTAAAGTGTTAGATGGTTAAGACCAGCTCTCGTTCTCCGCTACCCAAAATGTCAGCTTAATATACATGCAAATCGCAATAACCCCCCTCTTCACTCGAAATACTTTGATGATGAAGGAAATTATTGATATTTGCCAAACGGGATTAATATTATTGGTGGCATGTTTATGGTAAAAGCCGTAGTCATTCAATGGATGCAAAACAATATGAATAAACAACCCCCCGGTATGCTGTTGTTAGCTAGCAAGGTTGTTGATGTGATCCTAGCAAGCTCAAGGCTATGTTCGAGATATGTGATCGATGGTTCGAGAGTTGGAGTTCGAGCAAGGATGATCAAGCATGATACGTTCGTGATAGTCCTTGAGATCAAGCGTCGAAGACTTCGAATGAAGTCCTTGAGTTGCATCGAGTATGAATGGCGAATTCAAGTGTTCTACATAAATTTGATTCGTGGATTTATTGGTGATTTGGGTTACTTCGTTGGTTATTCTACCAATGCAAAAGGATTGTGTGATGACGACATTGTTCTAGATCGTGAAGTAATGAAGATAGAGATGAAGGCTTCAAAATGCATGGAAAAAGGCTTGAAGACTAAAGAGAAGTCCGTTAAAGTCATCCTAGGAACGATGGATGACTTTGGAAGCTTTTTAACGCTAAATGGATGACTTTAGGGGACCAAAGTGCACTTTTTGAAATTAGGTCTTTAGAAAAGCGGGATTGATAGTCTTTTCCTTGTTTTAGTTTATTATTGTTTCCTAATTAGTCTAGGTATATTACTTAGTTGTTTCCTACATAGTTTAGGTAATTCGTTAATTGTTTCCTTTTATTTTGTAATCAAATCTCCTGTGCCACAAAATTGTGTGTCACTTGTGTGCCCCTTTCATCTCAACCATTGATTCATTTATCTCAATTATTTACATTAAAATCACTTTAAAAAATCAATGGTTGAGATGAAAGGGGAACACAAGTGGCACATAATTTGTGGCACAGGAGATTTGATTCCTTTTATTTTAGGATGCTATTTCCTTCAAGTATTAGAATTTAGACCTTTAGCCTATATAAAGGCGGCTCTTTCATTGTTAAAGCCAGATTATGATTATTGATATAGAATTGTGAGTTATTCTCATACTTGGTTACTTGTGGACTGTTTTGGGCAAACATAAGAGAAACTTGACGTTGTTGATGTGTACTCATCAATTGGCATTCCATACCAATTGTGGCGTTCATCATTATACTAAGATTACTAAATCTCGTCGATTGAAGGTTGCAACGTAAGTGCCAAGGTTGTCAATCGCGTTGACTAGGGTCGAGGTGTCACCCTCCGCATCTTCACTTCGATCCTCGCTTCTAATCCGTGTTCGTGTTGCGTCAAGGTGGAATCTCTTGACGAGGTGCATACAATTGTGGGCATAAACTTTGTCGATACAGGAAAAAAGACAAGGAAACAGGATAACAATAGTTATGTGCATCACTTCTCTAGGCACTTGCCTACAAGGAACGAGTTTGGCACGAAAAAGGAAAAGTAAATAAACAGCACCAGGATAGAAGGTAGTCCCATGTCTAATAGTTGGTGTTATTTCTGTTATACAATCATCACATCACAATTCAGCCACAAATAGAGTCCCATGGCTAACATTCCCCACGTTCCAAAAATGGAGTCCAACTTTGAAAGTTAAACCTTTACTAAATAGGTCTTCACATCTTATACTTCCCTAGAACTGCAATGAAACTACATTTTGTTTGTATGTCAAATAAAAACAACACCGTATTTTTGGAAAGTAAGAAAAATATTTGAAAGAAGATGGAACTCATAGCTTAAATTTTGAAATGGGACTCTTTGTGGGGACAACCACGAAAGAAAGTAGGACTCATCTAGTCATCTTCTGGGATAGAGGGAATATGAACTATGAGGGTTTTTGGAAAGGGCTAAACTACAAAAGAATTATTAGAGCTTTTCATGGAAACAACATCTGAAATTCAACAGAGTGATGAAATATAAGATAGATCACGCATAAGAAGTAGTAAGGCATACAATAAAACAGAAGAGAAAATGTTCTAGACATCTTTGGATGCATGCAAAAATTAGGGAGAAATCGATCTAATATATCAATGATTAAAGAAGGAAAATGATAGGGATGCAAACATTTTTGTACAAATTTCTCATAAAAATCTAGATGTCAAGCATGTGATGGGTTAAAGGGTGACATCACATGCTAAGTCATGTGATATCTCACCGGTCACATGCTTGCCACCTAGATTTGTACGAGAAAGTTGTATAAAAAATTAGTATCCCTATAATTACTCATTAAAGAAGTCTTCTACTCTCTCATTCTATTTTCTCCCATACTTTTCTCTTTCTGCCTCGGGATGATGACCCTATCTACCTGACAATATGATACAAGATTTAATACAAATTAAAGTACCATAAAATTAGTATCAGGTTTCAAAGTCGCAGTCGAGAGATGAATGTGCCAGGGTCAAGATTTCTCTCAGTAACAATATCAAATAGATTTGAGCTTAACTTGAACCGACTGAACCATGGTTTACTAACAAGAGCATATCGAATGCAATGTAGAAGAAAATTTCAAACGGCACCTTAGTTACTTGGTTAGAAAAAAAAAAGAAAGATGATCTACATCTGCATTTTAATAGCATTCACCTCCCTACGCATTGAACTGAACAAGATTCATAACTTTACTTGAGCCTTTAAAATTTGACTAAGCACCCAACATCAATGTAGAGATTAGTCTAATCAATAGTCTAAGCTGTCGAAAAAATAATCTAGACACCCAAAAAAGTGAGCGGACATTTCAAAACTGAAATTCCATTATCATCGATGACAAAAATGACCGATCTGCAACAGTGAAAAGGGATGAATTTTCTAACCTCTACTAAGAGATTACTCTTAATGACACAAGCAAGCGAGAGAAGTATTCCAATTGATGAGGCAAACATGTAAAACTTCAAAAAATTTACTCGGCTGCGTTTTTGACCTTCAACACACCAAGAAAAAAAGAACAATAGTAAGTCCAAAATAAATATCAAGGAAAACTTCAGGAGTATTTTTAATACATGGCAATATACCTAGTACTCCAATTATGGAAGAAATGAAACAAATAGAGACGGAAGAAACATCCAGGGTGTCAAAAGTCTTCTGCTCCTTTAATACTGAATAAAATACAGTCAGAGCTCCAACAAACTGTACAACAGCCTGAAAATTGCAATCCATGTAAGGGAGCATACATAAGTAGCAAACTATGAACACGAAATTAATATGGTTGAATAAATTAATAGCCTGATCAACATGAAGCAAGTTCCCCCCTCTAAAAAACTAGAGAATCACAGTTAATCCAAATTTAAAAACGATCAAAACCTAAACTAGAACCCCACTAAATATGAAATTTCATAGAGCACTAGAAAACAGTCTAAATTCTAAAATCTGCAAGCTGATAAAGCTAAATAACATCAGTTGGCTGTTACTAGATTAATCATTGTACTCGAACATAAGGCTTCAAAGCCAAGGTCGCCTTCAGAAGGAAACTTAAACTCAGAACGTACTAAAAATCGAGGAGCTCCTAAGTCATACCGCTTACGGATGGGTTGGGGCTGGTGGAGATAGCTGATCCATTTCTCTATCCAAAATAATAATAATAATAATTGGCTTCAAAAGAACAAGTATATCTAGTTAAGTTGTAACTCCATTCCTAATTTTTTTCACTGGTTCTGGTTCTTAAAATTCTAATCACTCAAGCGTATCATCCACAAATTTAGCAATTTATACAACATAGAAAGAAAACGCACATAGAATCCCAAATGTAGAGTGATATTATAATGAAAGGGATTGTAACTGAATCATAGATAAACGCGTACCTGAATCAAAATGAGTGCGGAGAGGCGAGACTTCCCCTTGGCGACTTTAGTGTATCCTACATGTGGTATCAAAACCGAATTTGATGTGAAAATCGATGAGTATACAGTTAAGGAAACCCTAAATTACGAATTCGATAAATTCATAGAGGTGGAATTGGAGGTGAAAGGAGAAGGGAATGCATACGGGAGTCAACGACCATGCGGTAGGAGAAATCGGAGCCATCTGTTCCGGACGGCCTCCCGTTTACGGTGGTTTTCCTCTGCTGCATTTCTCTTCCTCTCTCTCTGCTCTAAATCCTTCCCTGCGCGTGTTTCGCGTCGTCGCCGGTAATACGACAACCAACTTATGTTATAACGATGTAGTTTTACTTTTTACCGCGGATCGGTTTACAGCACAATTTGTTAATGGGTGGGGACTGTTAACACCGCCCATTTCTTATTGGGCATCGATTAGTACACAAAAATAGAATTAATTTTGCGAAATTAATTACTAGTAATGAGGAAAGGGGCATCGATTAGTACACGGAAATGAAATTAATTTTGCGAAATCAATTACTAGTAATGAGATTCTACGGAAATAGATGAGAAAATGATTTTTAAAATGTGTTTGATAGCATAAGGAATGTGATTACTAATGTAGTACAATTTTATATTATATTGTTTGATAAGAAACAAAATAATTTGGAATGCAAAGTTAAGATTAAGGTAATTAACAACATTACCCCCAATATATATAAGTATTTGTAAATGACTTTCATGATAAAAATTAGTCATTAACATTACTACTGCTCCACACAATAACAAGCTCTTCGATCTTTTTCAATTTTGGTGAAAATTTTAAATTAACCAATATCAATAAAGGAAAAAAAATTTATTAAATAAAAAAAATTATTGTTATAATTAAACTAGTTCAAATAAAATTAGTTTAAATATTTGAAACAATTAGAGAAAAGTACGTGTAATTACTTATTTAAAATAATTACTATTTTATTCTCCTGTATAGTTCCAAGCAATCATCGTTATCATTATATTTTGTGTAATAAAAAAAATTCTTATGGTGTATTTAATCTAAATCTTGTAAGATTAATCAATTCTAAAGCATGCTAATTCAAACGTAAAAATTAACACTACCATCATAAACTTATAAACTATTATTAACAAATTAAATCAGATGGGAAGAGTAAGAAAAGTCTTATGAAGAGCCCAAGAACAACGACGACAAGGAGTAAAAATGAACGACCATAAAGTAATTGAAACCAAATTAAGTTATAAATATAAATCAAATCCTTGAATTAATAGAATGATATTATCGTCCTTTTACATGGATTCCAACTATTAGAAATCCAAATCTCACCTCCTCCATCAGGATTATGATTCCTTAAATTTTAGTACTCAATTCCATGATTTTAGTAATTCATTCCTATTCCAAATATAATTCTTGCACCACCAAACTTAATTAATCAATTCTATGGAATCAATTTCGCGGAATTGATTCCATTTCCGTGTACCAATCGAAGCCTTAGAGTAATGCTATGAGTATCTAAAAAGTACCAAATTTTTTGTATCAAATGATATTTGAGCTGATGTGATGTATTACTTATGATTGGCAAAACACACAATATAATTGAGCCACTATACTTTGGGGAAGGTTGCAATTCGGTCACTGATTGTTTGAAAATGTTATTTGGACCACTGTACTTCAGTTATCTTGCAAGCGAGCCCACCAGCACGTTAATTTTAAATGAAATTCCTATTTTACCCATGTTTTCATGCTCATATCCCTTAATGAAGACAAGGGTAAAATAGGGATTTCACTTAAAATTAACGTACTGGTGGACTCACTTGCAAGATAACTGAAGTACAGTGGCCCAAATAACATTTTCAAACAATCAGTGGCCGAATCGTAACCTTTCCCAAAGTACAGTGACTCGATTATGTGTTTTGTCATTATGATTTTTAATTTTATTTTTTGTACCACGCTGACACATCATTTGGTGCAAAAAAATTTATACTCTTTAGGTACCCATAGCATTACTCTTCCTATTAATACAATACACCACCTACACTAATTCTACACCAACATAATTACACCTCACAATTAAATCATTCTAAACCTAACCTAAACACACACACACACACACACACACACACACGACAGGAAACACCCCCTCCCTCATGGCTCTCACCTCCGGTAGCCTCCCCTCTCCCTTATTCCCTCTTTTTTTTTTCTTTTTTTCTTCACTCTAAACCTAACCCACCCCCCCCCACACACACACACACACACACACACGCACGGCAGAAAACACCCCTTCTCCCGCACGACTTTGACCTCTGGCAACCTCCCCTCTACCTCATTCCTTCTTTTTTTTTTCTTCACTCTAAACCTAACCCCCCCCTCATCTCCCTCATTCTCCATTCTTCCCTTTTTTTTTTTTTCTAATCCGGCAATTTAGAAAATCAACAAGAAATCATCAATTTTTTCTAAGGTGGTGAGTTTGGGAGAGAGGAAGAAGGAGAGAAGGGAGATGGGAGGGGATGAAAGAAGGAAAGGAAAAAAAATGGGAGAGAGAATTGAGGCAGCAGAGGAAGAAGGGAGAGGGGAGGGGAACTGGTAAAAAATGGGGGAATGGGGGGCAGGTCTACCGGCGGAGGGGAAGAAGATGGGATTGGAAAAAAAAAAAGAAGGAAAAGGGTAATAATATATTTTTAAACAATGATATTTTTATAATTAATTTTAGGAATGTGTATTAATAGGAAAGCATGTTGTTAATAGCCCTACTCTTTGTTAATTAATGCCAGCACCTTTTCACTTCATGAATCAACCCACAATAGGCTAGGATTATTTTTTTTATTTTTTGACAACACAATAGGCCAGGATTTTATTAACTCGTATACATACCAATATAAAAGTACTTACTCCATAGGGATGTAAATTTGTAACACCCGAAAATTTTGCATTAGTGTTAATTTGGTTACATTTGTCTTTATCTATGATTATGCATCATGTTATTTGCTAATTGGTATATTAGTAACTTAATTTTCTTGTTGTGGTAATGTGCATTCATATTATGTACTCATATACATGTTCGAATTAGGATCTTGTGATTTGATAAGTGTTTGAATACTCTTTGGTCTTCATTTTAAAGTTTAAAACAAGTTGAAATGAAGAAATTGTAAACTTGTTAAAAGTTGTTTAATTCCCAGGGTGCGAAATAAATCGTGACCAGGGTGCGAATGATTCTGCCTTCAATTCAAATAGTTGTTTCATTTTCCAGAATTTTCAACTTAGCCCCTATAGTTCATAAAATTATTCATTTTAGCTTTGATTAGGTTGTGATTAGTATGATTAATCATGACTAAGTGTAATTAAGTATGATTAAGCCTAAAGACATTTAGTTAGTGTTAAACATAGTTAATTAGACCTAATTATTGGTTAATTAAGTCTAAACACTTGATTAAAACTCACCAATCATAAGATGACATGGATTAAGTGGGAGGCTCTCCTTATGACACCTCCTACTTCATTAGAGAGACTTGGCATGTGGGTTTGGCTGAGAATGAAGTCTCCAAACCCAGCAAAAATTCACTTCTCCTCATCTTCATCCAAACTTAGAGAGAGAAAGCCTAAGTCTCCATTGAAGGCTAGAGAGTTGAAGCTAGAGCCTTGCAAATTCAACCAAGGGGACTCTTAATAAAGTGCTATAAACCAATTTAGAGTTAGAAGAATAAAGTTTAATCGGTGGAAATCGTCAAATCGATAAGTTATTACATGATTATATGTTAGAGTTTAAATTGATGAACTAAGTTATATGCAGCCCCTGTTTTGTGCCAAGTTCCAAAAATTTCTGTTCAAAATATACTAATGGGAAATTCATTATTTTCGGATATGTTTTACTTTAATATGTCTTTTATTATCCTGGAAATTTTCATAAAGTTTCGACATCATTTAATTCCCCAAATGAGTTAAGAAACACTGCTGTGTTTATAGACTGTTATAAATCTGTTGCTAGACTCCAAAGGTTGCTGAGGAAAATATACTCATTGAAAATTCATGATTTTTGGATATGATTCACTTTCGTGTGCCTTGTACACTCCTGTAAATTTTCATAAAGTTTTGACATCAGTAAGTACCCCAAAAGGTTTATGGAATATTCCTGTGTTTGGTTATAAAATTTGTTGTAAACTCCAGAGATTTCTGTGCAAAATCTATCCATGAAAAAATTATGATTTTTGGATATGTTATGGTTCTAGATGTTAGGTACCATCTTGGATATTTTCACTTAATTTGGTGGTCTTTAAGTACCAAAAAAGGGTTACGGAACATCGTTGTGCTGGGCGGACTGTTAGCGAGAATTCTGGACAGTAACTTGAACCTTAAGTGCTCATTTCTTGATGATTATAGATCCGAATGGAGTAATTAAAAGTGGTAAGCTATAGTTCAAGATGTTTAGTTTTCAAATACATAAGAATCAGAATATTTTGACTTGGGTTGAATATTTGGTAAATTTAATAACACTACTGTGCATAGGTTGATAAGTGTTAGATTTGAATTATATTGGGGTGTTTATAGTGTAGGTGATAATTGGGACATTGAATTATATTGAGATGTTGTTATGTGAGATTTAATACTATAAAATATGTTTCCATCAATTTCAAGAATTGATTTTAAGGGGTGAGTTCCAAGAGGTTGAATTATGTGTGTATATGTTTAATATGTGTAGTATGACTTGAATTGTATAGTAGGTAAGCCATTAGTGATAAGTGCCTTGGAATTGGCTGGAATTTAGTTGGTAATTTGTTGAAGTTGTTAAATCTCCTCTTAGAATTGTTAAGTTGAAAGGGGGACAAGGGTTCCACGTGTTATAGTATGAAAATAAATTAGTAGTTGCAAGTATATTGCTAAATTGAGACTTGGCACCATGTTATATGTATTGTAACTTGAACTTAATTGGGTTGGCTGTAGAGTGATTGAAATGTCTTCACGTAGGGCATAAGGTTAAACAAGTTGGTTTATAAAGAGTTGTAGAAATATCCGAGTGTATAACAAGAAGTGGAATGTTAGGTGTACAACAACAAGTGGAAGGTTATGTATATAACTACAAGTTGACGGTTACATGCTTAACAATAAGATGAAGGTTGTGGATATAAAAATAAGTTGAATATTATGTGTTTTCTATTTGATTAATGTCTTCTTGATTGGCCTAAGCTGAACAACATCATGTTGGTTGTGCCTATAATAATAATGTATTGGTTAAGTGTTCAATAACAAGTTGAAAAGCACATGTGAACAACAAGTTGATGGTATAGAAGCTGTGAGTTTGTGAAACAAAAGCGTTGTTTATTGATGTCTTGTGTTTCATATATATACAATAGAGATGTAGTTGAGTTTGGATACAAATCCAATGCCAATATAAAAGAGATAAATAAGGAAACAGAATAGCACTAGGAAAAGGAAACAGAATAGCACTAGGAAAAGGAAAGGCGTGTGACTGTCTTGGCATGCAAGTCACGATCCTTTAACACGCCCCCGCAAGATGGACGACCTTTCGGAGAGACCAATCTTGAAGACCAGATCATGAAACCGAGTGCGAATAACAGGCTTCGTAAGAACATCAGCCAACTGATCACCCCCCACAACCTTTACAACCCGCAACCGGTGAGCTTGAACTTGCTCACGCACAAAGTGATAATCAAGAGCCAAATGCTTCATACGTGAGTGAAATTTGGGATTAGCAGCAACATAGGTGGCACCCATATTATCACAATAGACAACTGGCATCTGAGAGAGAGAAACCCGAAGCTCTTGTAAGAGATTTTGGAGCCATAAGACCTCAGCCGTGGCAGCAGCAAGAGCCTTGTACTCGGCCTCAGTAGAAGACCGAGCTAATGTCCTTTGTTTGCGAGAACTCCAAGAAACAAGATTAGAACCAAGATAAACAAGATAGCCAGAAGTAGAAACAAAATCACCCTTATCACCGGCCCAATCAGCATCAGCAAAGGCATGCAGAACAGAAGGGGAAGAACGACGTAATAATAACCCATGCGTGCTAGTACCAACAAGATAGCGTAGTATACGTTTAAGTGCAGCCCAATGAATATCAGTAGAACGATGCATAAACTGTGACAGGGGATTTACAGCAAAAGACAAATCAAAACGAGTGAGAGATAAATATTGCAAGGAACCAACGATCGCCCGGTATTCAGTAGGATTGGCCAAAGGAGTGCCTGAAGAGACAGACAGAGTCGGATCAGGGACCATAGGAGTAGGAACAGCCTTGGCATCATGCATCTTGGTACGCAGCAGTAAGTCCTGAATATACTTATGCTGGCTCAGAAATAAACCATCAGGATGCGGGAGGACCTCAACCCCCAAAAAATACGACAAGGAACCAAGATCCTTCAAGGAGAACCGTGAAGCAAAAGTAGAGATAAATGTAGAAAGGAGAGAATCATTAGACCCAGTCACAATGATATCATCAACATAAACAAGTAAATAAATTACTCCCTGAGGTAGATGAAGAGTAAATAGTGAAGCATCAGAGACGGCATTAACAAATCCCAAGGAAAGAAGATAGCCCTTTAATTCATTGTACCAAGCCCGAGGAGCCTGTTTAAGACCATAAAGAGCGCGACGAAGTTTACATACATGAGTTGGAGAAGTGGAGCTTATGAATCCTGGAGGTTGAACCATGTAAACATCGTCATAGAGCCGTCCCTGAAGAAAGGCATTGTTTATGTCAATTTGTCGAAGCTGCCAGCCATTAGTAATAGCGAAAGAGAGAACAGTACGGATAGTAGCCGGTTTGACAACAGGACTAAATGTCTCGGAATAATCAATGTCAGGGCGTTGATGAAAGCCCTTAGCAACGAGACGAGCTTTATAGCGATCGACCGACCCATCCGAGTTGTACTTGGTCCGAAAAATCCATTTGCAGCCAATGGGTTTACAATCCGCAGAAGGTGGAACAAGATCCCAGGTGTTATTCTGGACCAAGGCATCAAATTCAGCCTGCATGGCCGCCCTCCATACTGGCAATTTTAAGGCTTGGGTATAAGTGGCGGGCTCAATAGAAGTGTCAGGTAAGGAAAGGTGAAGATTAAGCTTATTAATGGGTTTGCGAATCTGGTTCTGAAGTCTAGTGATAGGCCGGGTGAGAGGAGGGGGTGGAGGTGGCGGGACAGTAGGGTTGGATAGAGGTGTAGAGGGAGAGGTAGGGGCAATAGGGCTTATGTTGGAGGCAGAAGAAGAGGGCGTAGGTGAGGGAGGAACAGGCGCAACGGGAGGGGGTTGCACAGGTACAGCATGTGGTGGGGAATCAGGCACAGGCAAGGGTAAAGGGTGAGGTACAGTATGTAAAAGGGGTAGTGAGGACAAGCACCATTCATCAACAGAAGTAGAAGGAGAGGAGGAATCAGCAAGATTCGAGAACGGAAAGTTGTGTTCCACAAACTTAACATGTCGAGAAACAAAGATCTTTTGGGAAGAGGGATCTAGACAGTAATACGCACTTTGAGTTGGGGAGTAACCAACAAAGACACAAGGAGTGGACTTAGGATCAAGTTTAGTAGAAGTGTAGGGACGGAGCCAAGGATAGCACAAACAACCAAAACTACGAAGTTTGAGATAATTGGGAGGGTGACCAAAAAGATGACAAAACGGGGAGTTGAGATTCAGGGTGGGTGTAGGCAGACAATTAATGAGATAGCATGCAGTAACAAAGACAAGGGGCCAGAACTTACGTGGCATGCAAGAATGAGTGAGAAGAGAAAGGCCCGTCTCGACAATGTGACGATGACGTCTCTCGGAATAGCCATTGTGTTCAGGTGTGTGAGGAGGGGAAGTGAGATGAGTGATCCCAAATGACGTAAGAAGAGGGCGGAGACCAATGTACTCACCCCCATTGTCACTGAAGATAGTGAGAATAGGGCGTTGAAAATAGGTCTCCACAAGAGCCTTAAAATTGGAGAAAACTTTGGTGGCATCATTTTTGTGTTTGAGAGGGTAAAGCCAAATATATTTGGAAAAATGATCAATAAAGATTATGTAATATTTGAAACCATCATAAGAGAGAAGAGGGGATGTCCAAACATCACTATAAATAACATCAAGAGGACCGAGGGAAGAAATTGAATTTTTATTGAAAGATAACTTGTGACTTTTATTGCAATCACAAGAATTACAATGAAAAGTGTTTGTTCTAGGAATATCTAAATTAAAAGAACTACTAAGATAACGTAAAATATCATAAGAAGGATGTCCCAAACGATGATGCCAATCGATTGTAGACGACTTGGAGGAAACATGAACAGCAGGAGAGGAAGGATGCCATTCAAAGATGCCAGACTTAGATTTGCCGTGGAGGATTATTGTAGCTGACTTGAGATCCTTCACAATAAAAGAGTTAAGTGAGAAAGTGATAGAAACATTGTTATCAAGACAGAATTTAGAGACAGAGATAATATTACGAGAGACATTAGGAACATGTAATACTTGACTAAGTTTAAGAGAAAAAGAGTTAGTAAGAAAAGAATTGGAACCAATGTTTGAAATTTGCAGTCCGGACCCATCACCGATCAAGAGTTCCTCCGTTCCATCATATGGTGCATGAAGAGAGAGATTGTTGAGGTCATTGGTTACATGATGGGTAGCCCCACTGTCAAAAAGCCAGCTGGTGGGAGGCGGAGCAGTAGTGGTGGCGGAGTAGGCACGAGGAGGGAGAGGTTGGCCACGGGTTTGTGGGCGAGGGTTGGTAGGGCGGGGCGTGAAGGCTGGGGAATTGGTAGAGTGTGACGGGAAGGTGGCATTAGGGTATGCTTGGCGAAAGGAGGGACACTGATTAAGAAAGTGACCATCCAAACGACACCATTGACACTTACCACGATAAGGCCGGGGGTTGGAGGAAGATTGGTTGGGCAGATGAGGTGAGGTAGGGAAAGAGTGCTGGTGAGGTGGCGGATGGGGTGAGGGTGGCTGAGAGTAGGATTTCGAGTTGGTATTATTGTTGCGGCCTTGATTGCGCGCAACATAATTAACCGAGGCGGGGAAGGGAGAGGTGGTGGGAAGCCGATGTTTGAGAGAGTTCTCCTTGTTAAGAAGTTTTTCATGGAGTTCGTCGAAGGAGATGGGGGTGTCACGACTATGAACAGCACTGATTACGCTGTCATAGTCAGAATCATTAAGTTGGTCAAGAATTTTGTCGACGAGATCGTCGGAGTCAATGGGACGACCAACGGACGCAAGTTGAGCAGAACATGTCTTAAAATCCTGCATATAGTCGGAGATGGTTCGGGAGCCTTTAGTGATGCTACGAAGGCGGTCTTTGAGCTGTTTGATATGGCCTTTGGATGGGTTGGTGTAGGTCTTTGCAAGGACTGTCCAAGCATCATGGCTGGTGGGACTTTGGGAAATAAGAGAAACAATGTTAGAAGACAAGGTGCCGGCGAGAGCACCAAGGATTAGCTTATCTTGGCGGAACCAAGTGGAGTAGGCGGGGTTGGGTTTGGTGGTGGATGTGACGGTGGTGACTGGTGGAGTAGCCGTCGCTGTGGTGACAGAAGTGGTGGCGGAGGAAGCAACAGTTTGGGGCGGGGCGGGAAGAGACCCATCAAGGTAGGGAAAGAGATCAAGGCCGATGAGGGTTACTTCGAGTTGTGTTTTCCAGGCAAGATAGTTGGTCGGAGAGAGTTTGATAATATGAGAAAGAGAGACAAAAACAAGAGGTTTGTCAGGCTCAGACGAGTTTGGAAGAAGGGTGTTTTCAGCCATGGTGGGTGGCGGTGGTGGATCGTCAAAAATCTGATACCATATAGAAGCTGTGAGTTTGTGAAACAAAAGCGTTGTTTATTGATGTCTTGTGTTTCATATATATACAATAGAGATGTAGTTGAGTTTGGATACAAATCCAATGCCAAATATAAAAGAGATAAATAAGGAAACAGAATAGCACTAGGAAAAGGAAACAGAATAGCACTAGGAAAAGGAAAGGCGTATGACTGTCTTGGCATGCAAGTCACGATCCTTTAACAGATGGCTATGTGTTAATAACAAGTTGATGGTTATTTGTAACAACAAGTTGGGGGATATGTTGATTATAATAAGAAGTTACATAAACAACAAGTTGGTATGTGTTACATGAGATCCTAAGAGTAAGTCGAGGGGCTATGGAGATCGTCAACTATTATCACGGGACGGAGAGCTAGTGGTAGTTGGCAAACTTCATATGCTCAGCTCTTTACCGCTATTGGCCATAGCAGGAACGCACTATTCCCCATAAGGTGGGAATAGGTGGCGGTCTCAGTAATGCTCAGGTTGTAGGGACTGGCATTGTGCAAGCATTTAATTAACAAAATTGCACATTACAACAAAGATCGTGAAAAGGCTCGAGCATCTTCAACAACATGGTATTAGGTGTCATAAGGTTAGGATGTCGGAGGTGTACCTCGACCCATTATCTCTTTATTATATGTTTAGTTCAGTTGAATAACATGATATTCAATACTGTGATATGTGTAACTTTAAGTTTTATAACTGTTAGATGTATTAATGTTTAACTTCATGTTATGGTGATCATTGCATAACTCCATGTTATACTATGTCTTGTAAATGCATGTAATAGCTTACTGGGTCTTCGACTCACCCTTTGTTATTTGTTTTCCTTAGTTGACAAGAATATAAGTGGAGAGCACTAAGGAAGCAAAGGAACAATATTTAAAGTGACTGATTGTCTTATATAGATGATGGTGATGTAGCTAGATGTGAAAGATTTGTAATATAACTATTTATGAGAGTGGCGCAGCGGAAGTGTGGTAGAATGAATGTAAACCATTGTGTAAACTCTAGGTTGTGTATCCTGTTGGTTTGATGTGTATAGTTATAACGACATGTACTGGTCGTGGTTGGATCGGTTGTTCTCGAGCATGTTTAGCTCGTGGGGTTGTGTTAGTTTTATAGTTACTATGTTGAAACAGGTTTATAATTGTTAAATAGGGTTTCACACCCCGGTTTAGAGTTCCAGGTATGGGATTCAATTAGGGGTGTGACAAAATTGTTCTGTTTGTTTCGATTTATATGTCAAAATCACAAATCGAGCTGCCTCCTATGTCAAAATACAAAGCGAACCACCTCCTACTGGTTCCATTTTTGTTCAAAACGAACCACATCGTCTGAGACTTGAAACCGAACCAAACTGAACCGAACCAGTTCGGTTCGGTTTTATGATTAATTTTTTTTTTCAGAACCACTGAAGAAATATTGAAAAAGAAGAAGACAATGCCAATTTTAAAAAAGAAGAAGAAATTTAAAACTAATTTCGTTAATGTCGAGAGAGATCTTACGATGGTTGAGAGTAAATTTTTGTTCCACGAGGTAAGAGAAAGAATGTTAGAGAGTTGAGCCGACGAGGTAAGATGTACTATTAATAACAAGAATACTTGGGTTTGGTTTGACCCTTAAAACTACAAACCGAACCGACCGGTTTATAAAATTCTCAAACTGTAACCAAACCACTCTAGTTTAAAACCGAACAAAACTGCTCAGTTCGGTTCGGTTCGATTTCGTAGTTCGGCGGTTCGAATTTACACCTAGCTACTCCATCGTTCCAAAAAAATAAAAACAAATTTGTTAGTTTGGAAAAAAGTGTTCCCAAGTCTGAAAGCTCAATACTAGTCCTCCGAGAGCCGGTAGACCACAAGGTCGGTAAAATTAACTCTCCCAACAAAATTTTTGAACTCGAGACCTATGGTTAAATTAGAACAGTCCCTTAACCAGCTGAAGTAAAGAAAATTTGTTGATTTATAAGAGGCATTTTTTTTATTTGTGTAGATTTCTAATTGAATAAGACAATATATATATATATATATATATATTTAAAGTTGGTGAGGAGGCCTATAATTTTGTCACCGCACATTTCTTTCTATTTCTCTCAATTCTCAATTCTCAAGTCTCTAAATAACGAATTGAGATGACTTTTCATTTCTAAGTCATTAGCTTATAACTAAACCTACTAATAATAGGTTTTACAATATGTATTAGTCTTCTTCTAATTGTAATATGAGAAGAATTTTGAACAAAATGATGTTGTCAATGAGATTTGAACATACACCTTATTAAATATGAATATACACCTTAAACTAACTCAACCAATTATATTATATGTAAGGATTTTAAAAAATATTAAATTATTCTATAAATTATTTTATAATATAAATCAACCAATTTTGATTTTTATAAAGGTTACTCTCTCCATGTCAAATTATGGGTCTCATATTCTTATTTAAGACATCTTAAAATAATGTATATAATATGTGATACATATCAACAAAAATCTAAATCATTTCATCAAATTTTTAATTTTATATTTTTGTAAAAAAAAAAAATTCACACTGATAGTGTATCAAAAATATGTAAATATAGTATCCAACTAAACATTTTCTAATCATTGAATGATCTTCAAAAATTATATTAAATAATATAATTGTATTCAATCCTTATACAATTTTTCTTTGTTCAGAAAAATGTTATCTTTCATCAATATGTCCTAAAGTGGATATTTTATTTTTAATTTTATAAAAATTCTTCAAATATATGTCTAAAATATCTTTATTAAGTGCAAGATGAAAAAAAAAAACCCAACAATTTGATATCATTAAAGTATTTTTTTTTTACCAAATCATTAAAGGATACTTAAAAAATGTATAGAAACAAAAATACATATATTGGCCACTAATAAAAAACACTTATTCTGAAATAAAAATATTATAATAAACGACCACCAATATGCAAACAATACTTAACTTTGGTCAAATATTAAATTAACAAACGCCTATATTCAATAATGATAATTTTTAATTTTTTTTAAATGTATCAATTAATATCAAAAGCAAATTAAACCCGTGCGGAGCACGGGCTGTATAACTAGTAGAGGTGAGTTTTGAAGGAATTTAGTTTAAAGGGTCATGAATTGCAGACCTGTTCCTTTTTTAACATTTGTAATTCATTCATCTTTTTTTAAAATCGAAAAAAGACATTTTTGGGCTAAAAAGACAATTATGCCATTAATGAAAGAAAAACACGCGCGCATCAGTAACCAAGGCATCGCGATGCACCGCTTTTGCATTGCGGTGCACCGCTTTTTGCATCGCGAATCCAATTTCAGAGGGACAAAACAAAAATTTGAGGCTGCCGCACCTCGCTAAGGCGAGTAATCTCGCTCTGCCACACCTCGCTAGGGCGAGCAGGGTAAAAAATAAAATATTTTGATTGCCGCATCGCTAAGACGAGTAGCGGGGACAAAAAGCGATGCTCCACTTTATGCATCTCGATACTTCACTTTGTGCATCGCGATGCTCTATTTGAATTTCAACCCCGTTGCGTTGCCCATCATACTGCAATTGGCGAACAATTATGATTTAAAACAATAATATATATATATATATATATATATTAGATTTAAATTACCATCACACCTTCATGGAAGATTGCAATCTAATTTGCGAAGAATAGCCCAAGAACAAGGAAAAACGAGATAAACTCAAAAAATTTAAATTTGATCAAATTGTGATCAAATTCGTGTTCTATGCATCGAAAATCGACTATTTTTTTTCGTTTCCACGTTTGTGTTGTGAATTTATATTTCTCCGATTTAAATGCTATGAAGCTTTTAAACGGGGGAGCTGGGCTGTGAAAGTCAATCTTCATCATCAAAGAGACGGTGACATTTTAGGAAGAAAATTCTCAAAGTGCCTTTTTCCGGTTTAAAAAAAAAAAGGTGAATCGGAGATAAAAAAAACTTTTTAAAGTGTACCAGCCAGCAATTTCCTGTAGTTTAAAATTGAGGTAAGGAATCTTACCTACTTTTATGTTTTAAGGATTTGATTTTAAAGTGCATTTTTTGAATTTTTGTAATTAGTGAATATAGATAGATCTTTTAAGTTTGCTTGACAATAATTCCTATACCAATATTCCTGAATGCATTCTTCCCAACTGAGAAAAATTATTGAATCCACCGCTATTTACAAGTCAAAAATATTCGGTTCCCTTCGAAAAATGTTCATACATAACTCTATGCTCGATCTCTTCAATTTGGTTGGTTCAGTATTTATTTTCCCTTGCATCTCCGCTGAATTGATTAGTAGTCATTTTAAACCATCCACCTTAACTGAGTGTTCCTTTGTTCGTTTTTGCAAACTTTTTCTATTATTATAGGGTAAGATTGAGTAATTTAATGGAAGTTTATAAGTATTCCTTCCGCCCTAATGAGTAGGGTGAGCAGAATTTTTTTCAAATCGGACTAAACTAATAGAACCGGATCAAACCAATAAAATTGGAGCGAATCAATACTTTTGATTTAGTAGAACTGATCATTTGGTTTGGTCCCGATCTTAAAACTTATTAAATGGTTTTGAACTGGACTGAACCAATATTATATATATATATATATATATAATTATATAACGCATATATATATATTAATAAATTAATATTTAAAAAATATAACATTTAAACCTTAACGCTAAGTATAAATATACTTAAATTCATTATTCCAGTCGTCAATAGTTATAAAAAGTATCAACAACAGTATTAAATTTTATTATTTGTTTATAGTGGAATAGATAAAAGAAGGTCATTTAAAAAAATTGAAATGGTTCAAGCGTTCAATCCCTCAGAACCGAAAAGTATACGATTGGATTGATTAGAACCGAACCAAGGTATTGGTTCTCATATATTTTGGTTTGATTCTGATTTTATAAGAACCGAAATATTTGTTTGGTTATGGTTCCTCCTTTTTTTTGTTGCTGTAAAAACTGGATCAAACCAGACCGTGATCACCCCCTACTGATACCAACGAGCTCTAGCTCAATTGGTACTGCTCACTTCTCTTAATGGAGATGTCGATTGTTTAAGTCTCATCAAAGACGACACACTGATACTTAAAAAGGTCGGGTGTTCAAGCCTCACTAGAAAAACTGTTGTTGTTCAAGCCTCACCAAAGACCCATTTAGTACTGCTCACTTTTCTTAATAGAGAGGTTGAGCGTTCAGGCCCTAGATCAGAGCCACCCTGGTACGTTACTACTCTCAGCGGAGAGGTCGTGTATTCAAACAATTTGTTCTAGCCACATCTAAGACATCGTATAGTCTTCATTGTAATCTTTCAAGATATTAAATAATAATACTAAAAGTTGGGGTAAGGTCTATGTCTCCTCTAACCTTTAAAAATAAATAAAAATAAAAAAAGATCACCCCCTACTGATGAGTGAGCCTTTTTTTTAAGTTTGATTTTTCTTGCAAAATTAAACAAGTACTCCTTCCGTCCCTAAATTATTGTCTTGCTTTCATTTTTTGTCCGTTCCTAAATAATTGTCTTGTTTGAAATTTTCTTTTTTAGAACATTACTTTTTGCATTTTACCTTATTTTTTCTTTCTACTTTTAATTATGAGCTACATGCACATGTGTATTAAATAAAACTACACAATATACTAATATTAATAATCAAGTCAATTGTTTTTTCTTAATCAATGTGCCGGGTCAAACAAGACAATAATTTAGGGACGGAGGGAGTATTATTTTATGTCATTTTAGTAGTAGTATATTATCCACGCACACAACATATATAATATAAATATAAATGAATATATATATATATATATATACACACACACATATTTATATATATATATATATATATATATAGAGAGAGAGAGAGAGAGAGAGAGAGAGAGAGAGAGATAATCCAATGGATAGCTTTTCCTAATAATCATTTGTAGAAGGATAATGATATAAAAAGTAAAAAAAAAAAAAAAAATCTCCTACTTTAAAAGCCCACTCATATAGTAGAAGGAGATCCAAAGTATTTGTGTGTTTGTGAGAGAGAGAGAGAGAGAGAGAGAGAGAGGTGAGCAAAAAAAAAAAAAAAAAATCAGATTTTGTTTTATGCTATATCTATTTTGATCCTTTGATATTCTCATTGTAGTTTCTGCCTTGAAACTCTATGAATTCTTATAGTATTTAATTTGCTTGCAGGGAATAATGACTTTGTAATCCAAAAATAATATTTGACTACATGCTTGGATGAGAATTACTATTGAGCTTAATTTATGTAAAAGTTTAGTTCTATTATTAGCTAGCTAGGATTGGGGATTATTTGACTCTTCTTCTTTTCCCAGCTCAACTTGCTTAGTAAATATTATTGCATTCGCTTGTACCGATATAAGCAAATGCATGTCCAAAATTCTCTATATATATAATTCCATTTATGGGTTTGGTTATCCTCCTTAATTTTGATATTTTTTTAATCCATCCATGTATTATACTTTCATTTTCCTATATTTATACAGTAAACTCCTCATTTTTTTGGATAATCAATAGAAATTAAACGAGATCACAAGTTCATGGCCACATTAAATCCTCTTATGAGACTAGCTAGGACCACCAAGTAGACCCATGCATGGAATCGACTTTACGATATGTGAGGCTAGATCTATGTTATTACATTAATTAATTCTATTGTTTTACTTCCACCACGTACTAAACTGAACTTCTCTTCGTAAGAAATAGTAAATCTTGTTTTGGTATCCGTGGCCTAGCTAGGGCCAGGATATGCTATGATTGGGTTGGGGCATGCATGTACCAGTGATACTGCTAGACGCTAGTGTGGAATATATGAATATGATACTGGGGATTCGTAATTACATAATTTTCAATTTCTTTTTATTCTCTGCATGCGCATGATCTATTTAACCCAAAAATGTCAAATGTCATTTAATTGTTCTCTTTCTTTTTGGTAAATGGTTTACTATTTTATTTTAATATATTTTACCTAAAAAGTTTACTT
Source organism: Platycodon grandiflorus (assembly GCA_016624345.1). Classification (NCBI taxonomy): domain Eukaryota; kingdom Viridiplantae; phylum Streptophyta; class Magnoliopsida; order Asterales; family Campanulaceae; genus Platycodon; species Platycodon grandiflorus. Next base: position 12,360,517 of record CM028361.1, read on the forward strand.
TTAAAAATTATGTCTATAATCTTCATAATTTTACCTTTCACATGCATGTAATATAAATATAGTTACAAATAGAGTATGACTCAAATATTTATTTTACAACAAAATTTTAATTGACCACAAAAGTCTAAGGATATAATCTCTTCTTTTGAGACAAGGGAGCACAACGTAACTTTGCAAACAAGTAATGTTAAATTAAGCTACAAAATGAATACCAAATCTTACACACAAGAAGATCTTAGTTTGCAATTGTTTATCGGTTAAAACCTCATCTGAATTAACAATTGTCAACCGAAATTCTGTATACCAAAATCTTGTCCTTTGCTTACGGCCTAGCATTCTAATTGCCAACTTTTGGATCTTCGAAGGCCTTGTCTATTGTATTATAGATATTTATAAAGCCACAAAAAGCAGATACAAAATTTTGTACGTACATAAAATAAATTAATTAATTGTATAATTAGTGGACACTGACACTAACTCCTACAACTACTCACCAATCATTGGTAACCACCTAATGTTATGGTCCTAAGTTTGTAGTAATACTATGTCTTTATGCCCGTGCCTCGGGTCAGTATGGGATCAAATCAATATATGTTCGAGGTTAATGAATGTTCGAGACTTTTGAAGGGATAAGAATAAATGACACAAAAATAATGAAATAATAGTTAAAGCATATCTCATTAATTTCGTAAGAGAATCAATAATGAAATAAATTATAAATAAATAAATTTGAAATATAGCAACAATATTCAAGTTGTGATATGTTTAGAACTTGTACATTCAAGCCATGAAATAATAGTTAAAGCATATCTCATTTATTTCGTAAGAAAATCAATAATGAAATAAATTATAAATAAATAAATTTGAAATATAGCAACAATATTCAAGTTGTGATATGTTCAGAACTTGTACATTCAAGCCTCTGGTTTTCTATTCCTCGATTTCTGCTTCTACTTTTTCCATTATTATTGTTTTGGTCAAATTTCAACAAGTGAGACTAGGGACAAGAAAGATGACAAAAATAATGTTAATATGGGTACAATGATTATAAAAGGTTATAGAAATGAACTCAAAGGATTTTGTTAACTAGGGAAAGCCCTTGAACAGCTTGTTCGCCGGCACAAAACCCCGGGAGGTTTTAGGGAACCTGCCTTGACCAAGTGATTGATTAACCAAGTTGAATACAAGGCTAAGAGCGTATACTAGGGAGCTTAAGCTAGTGAGAATGTGTGTGTAAAATACATGTGTTCCTCCCTTTTTATACCTCAAATACAAAGAAACAAACAAGCCTAGAATATAGGAAATTGGTTGAAGTTGTTGAGGTATTCTCGCCACAATGTTGGTTTGAAGAGATAAGGATCCCTTGCTGGCTTTGTTTGATGAAGGAACGTTTGTTGACTCAGTCTCCTTTATCTGGTGACATACTTCCTAAAAAATAGGTTGTAATGTAACAATAATTCAACCTGCAAAAAATGTCAAGGTGCAGTAGGAGAGCTCAAGTTGTAAGTGTCAAGATGATATATGCAAGTTGTAAACAAGTTGATAAAAAATGTAGGCCCAACAGTTGCCCCCAAACTTTTCAAATTTTTCGAAAGAATATAAAGAGACAAAAATTTAAAAAGTTTGCCAAGAATTGACAACGTACGGCGGTTATTAATGCTAAAGGTACTGATGGGACGGTTTTTGAGACTTCCCAAGGCAAAAAGGTTACTCTTGCGTTTTCAAACATACAACTGCTCACAACTTCTCTCTTTGAACAAACCAGAACCTTCTCCAACTCCTCCTCTCACGAGTTGTTAACAACAAAGGTTTCCTTCCGAAAGATATCAAAGCGATCGTGTGGAGAAGGAAAACGTGTAGCAATTCCGGTGAGTTCCTCGTACTCTTCTCGTTTCTTGTTGCTATTTTTCAAGTTGCAAAAAATGGGAAAAAGAGACTATGTATAATCGAAAGTGACGATGGTCTACCGAGGGTTTCTCAACCCAAAACCCGTTAAAGGAGCCCGAGAAAGAAAAATGTTCGATTTCCGACGCGGATCCGGAAGTTGTCAAGAAAAACCACGCGCCTCCCGAAACCGTCTTCTTTACCCATCCCTCCTTAACCTCCGAGTGTTATTCTCACGAGTGGGTGTGTTTTCCGAATACCCCTTCACCATTGGCCTTAAATTCCCTTTCCCCGTCCCGATTACTAGGTTTTTGCTTCGCAGTTGAACTATGCCCAACTTATGCCTCAGGGTTGGAGGTGTCTTCAAACCCTAGTTAGGTTAAGGGATGAAATAGGTTTGAATGTAGACCTAGAGGAGTTCGCTTATACCACTGAGATCAGGGGATTTGGTCTGGGAAGATATTGTTTTAGGGTAAAAAGTGGGGGTGAGCCCATCTTGATCTCTAACAATGACCCTGCTGATCGGGGGTGGAGAAATCGTTTCTTCTTTGTTAGGAAAGACAGCCTGAGTCAAGAGGCTGGTGTAATTCAAAAATGGAGGTCTCAAGGTAGAGGGATTTTCCTCTGGTTTTGCTCATTACCAAAATCTTTGTACATCTTAGCCCTTAACGAACTTGAATTTCCTTTGTAGAAGTCGCCAAGCTTTGCGTTTTGTTTCCAGAGCAGGAGGATACAGAGGCTAACGTAAAGAAGATTTTCGAGTTAGACCCTCTCGTCAGGTCCTTCAAGGCATTCCCAGTCTTGTTCTCTCCAGAAAGGGTTGAAGAAGAGTCTCCAACAAATCCAAGCAAGATGTCCACGGGTTTGGTTTATTATCTCAAAGTTTTTGCCTATCTGCAAGTTGTTCTATTTTTTCAAATTTTCCTAACTTCACATCCTATATTGCAGCCACCACTCGTTCCAAAGCTCTGGTTAGTACTGCTGATTTGCTCGCTGGAGCTAAGGCAAGAAGGTCTCTGAGGAAAGATAGCAAGCTGCCTCCAACTCCAGTATCTATGGCTTCCAGCTCCGTCTCGAAGAATAAAGAAGAATCAAAGAAAAGAAAGCTGGTGGAAGCTGCAGATACTGATGCGAGTGATATTCTGGATGGAGAAAGAACAAGAGAAAAGTTTGTTGTGGTAATGAAGGATTTTGCGGATAAGGTAAAAATGTGTACACTCTGAACTATGTATCAAAGGATTTCATAAAGTACTAACACTCTCTCTTATATAGCTTTCGGGCATAATGACTCCCATCATGGATCAAGCTGCCATTCTGAAGATCAAGGCGGCTAGGAGTAGTTGAGGCCGAAGAAGCACAAAAGAAGCAAAAGCAGCTGGGAAGTAGACAAGTTGAAGAAAGAAGCCAAAGTACGTCTGTGAAATGGTGAAGTTAAGAAAAGAATTGGCGACGTATGTGCGAAAGGATGAAAGAGAGTGAAGCCCATGTCAAGGAACTTGAAGCTGCAAGGGAAGACTTCAAGTTCAATGCCACTAAAGCACTGCTAGAGACCAGGATCCAAATGATGGAGGAATTTAAGAATGGACAGGCTGGGAATTGGGACCTAGAAGAAGAAAGAAGAACCCTGGAAGATTTCATTGGCGAGTCGGTGGATGCTGAAGAGGTGAATTCTCCAGCCTTAGAAGAGTTGATTGAGGATGCCAACAAGGTGCTGAGCAGTATGGTGGGAAAACCAATTGAAGGCGAGAATCAAGAAAAGGAAACAGAAGTAACACCGACGGCAGTAGGCCAAAATGTTGATACAGTTTGAATACTATAGAGGTTTTGGGGAATGTTATAAACAATTTATGCTTTTTATTCGTTGGTCATGTAACCTGCTCATAAGAGCACAAACAATCTATTTAGGGGTACTAGGTTGGTCTAGTACTCTATGCTTTTCATAGGTTGATAGGATTTGTTGGCTTAACCAACTCATCCACTAATCTTGGGAACATTCTGAACTTTTGTTGAAGTAATCTAGGTTTCTCTTAGAAACATTTGCTTGTGTTAGCAGATAAGAATGTTTACTGATTTAAGCAATAGGTAACATGTTAATGTTACAACCAATAGTCACATCTTGTATAGATGTGAAATCGTGCGCACGGGCGAAGGTGTAAAAACCTTAACTCTTTAGAAAAGATGTAAATCTTTTAACCAAAATGTACCTTTGATTAGAGGTAAGTCGTTTGAAGAGATAGAACAAGTATCAGCCGTCCTGGCGTGTCAACATGTTCCATCCTCTCAGCTAAAGTCACAACATGTTGGAGCCGTCTGGCGTGTTCACATGTTGGACTTCTTCGTCCCAGTCTGAACATGTTGGAGCCGTCTGGCGTGTTAACATGTTCAACCTGCTCCATTTTAGGTCTCAACATGTTCGAGCGTACTGGCGTATTCGCATGTTGAGCCTACTTTGCTAGTATACCTTGCAAAACAAATTCATGTTAGGGTTGGGTGTTAGCATAGCCAACACCCCTCCGATGCTTAAGTCAGTAAGGGTTTCCAATAAATTTAAGAATTTGAAATACGTAAATGAATCTTGACATTAACTCATACCTGATAAGTCTAGTTGTTAACTACTGGACTTACATAAAATAGAGCTTTAAATGGATGGCATTCCAACTCCTAGGAATCCTGTCCCCATTTGGGGTTGACAACCAATATGCACCTTTGCCGCCAAGATCAATGAGATATGGTCCCTCCCACTGGGAGCCAATTTACCGCATTCGTTCTCTAGTATTTTGAAATACTTTTCTCAAAACTAAATCACCAACCTGGAACCTTCTTATTCGACATTCTTGTTGTAGGCTCTAGCAATCCGTTGTTGATAGGTGCCATTCTTATCTTGGCTAAATCCCCGATCTCATCAATTGTATCTAGATCTTGGGTTAACAAGATGTTATTTTCATCTGAGTTAACAAGCCATACCTTTGTTGGGATTGTTACCTCAACCGGAATTACACTTCGCTCCAAACACCAAAGAATATGGAGTTCTACCTGTGGCTCCTTTTGTAGTTGTTCTGCGCCCAAAGTACAAGTGGTAATTCTTCAGCCCACTTTCCTTTCTTTTGATCTAGTCGTTTCTTCAAGTTGTTGACAATTAATTTGTTGCTTGACTCAGCTTGACCATTAGCTTGAGGATGGTGGTGTGGATGTGATCAGCTTGATGCCCCAACGAGCACAAAAATCTCCCTTTTTACTTATGAATTGGGATCCGTTATCGCATATGATCTCGATGGGACACCGAACCCGCTAATAATATTCTTCTTTAAAAATGAAATTACCTCTTTGTCTCTTACTTGCACATAGGCCTCTGCCTCGATCCATTTTGAGAAATAGTCGGTCATTGCTAACATGAACACTTTGCCTCCGGAGCTTTAGGCAACTTGCCCACAATATCCATGCCCCATTTCATGAAGGGCCAAGATGAAACAATAGAATGTAGAGGTTCAGAGGTTGATGCAAGATGTTACCGTGCCTTTGGCGGCGTCACATTTTTGTACGTAGCTCATAGCATCCTGACGCATTGTTGGCCGTAATAACCAGTCCGAGGGCCTTTGATGCCGTGCCTTTCCACCGAATGATTTCCACACGTTCCTCATGGATCTCCTTCAGACGAGTTCAACTTGTTCATTGTCAATACATCTCAAATAGTGTCTGCGAAAGATTTCTTGAACAAGACATTATCTATTAAAACAAAAGTTGAAGTACGCATTTTAAAGGATCTAGCATTCTTAACATCGTGGTATAGTTCCAAGTTGAAGGAACTCAATTATAGGTTGGGTCCAAGATGGACTTGTAACTTGTGTCCCATTAGACCGAGTCACTTCTTGAGTTTCTTCCACTTGGTCTATAGCGGGTATTTAACATAAATAATGGGGATATTAGTATGCAACATAGATTTGCAAGTTGATCCCAAGTTGGCCAGCGCATCGCTCGTATTCTCTTCTCTAGGGACTGTTGCAAAGAGAATGACTGAAATTTTGAAGCCAAAGCTTTAACGTGTTGAAGATATAGAGTCATTTTAGAATGCTTCGCCATGTAGCTGCCATTGAAATGGTTAGCGAGCAATTGAGAATCAACATATACATTTATATGAGTAATATTTAAACTTAAAGCAGTAGTTAAACCCATGATTAAAGCCTCATACTCGGCTTCATTATTCGTCGCATTGAATTCACAGGATACGGCTTGGGGTATGATATCGCCTTGGGGGACTTCAATTCCCAAGCCAATCCCTTTGGAGTTTGAAGCTCCATCCGTATAAAGTGTCCAAAATCTAGGAGTTGTTTTACCTTCAAGCTGTTGTACCTCTTGTTCTACCTCGGGTTGCGGACTTGGACTAAAATCGCTACGAAATCGGCTAGAGCTTGAGATTTGATACTGCGGGCTCGTATGAAATGTCATATGTACTCGGCTTGACCGACCACTTGGCTAATCTTCCCGACATTTCGGAGTTCTCAACACACTTCTTATAGGATAATTAGTTCTAACAGTAATGGAATGTGTTTCAAAATAATGACGCAATTTTGTAGCGTAGTTAAAGCTAAAATTAACTTTTCAAGATGAGAGTACCTTGTTTCAAAGATCTAGTAGAGACTTACTCACATAATACACGGATTGTTCACCTTGAATTTCTTTCACTAAGACCGCACTAACTGCATTCTCGATACGCTAAATACAAGTAGAGGCGCCACCACGTTACGGTTTGGCAAGTAGGGGACGTCATCAAGTATTCCTTAAGTTGTTTGAAGGCTGCCTCATGTTGATCAGTCCATTGGAATAGTTTATTCTTTCTTAACACTTCATAGAATAACCTGCACTTATCGATGATTTAGATATAAATCTATTTAAGGCAGCTACTCTACCGGTTAACCTTTGGACGTCTTTAATATTCTTGGGAGATTCCAAGTTGAGAATAGCTTTGATTTGTTCAGGACTGGCTTCAATTCCTCTCTTAGTCACCATATGGCCCAAGAACTTCCCTGCTTTAACACCGAAGTTGCATTTCGCTGGATTGAGCTTCATGTTGAAAGCTTTCAAGATGTTGAATGCCTCAGCAAGATGCTCCACGTGATCTTCAATATGCTTGGACTTGACTACCATATCATCTATGTAGACTTCCATCGTCTTGCCAAGTTGATCTTTGAACATCTTGTTTACCAGTCTTTGATAAGTTGCCCCTGCATTCTTAAGACCAAATGGCATAGCAATATAACAATATATACCTTCAGGAGTCATAAAGGCCGTATCTTCCTGGTCTGAGGGTTCCATTTGAATTTCTTTGAAATCCCGAGGATGCATCCATGAATGTCAAGATATCATGTCCACTGTCTCATCGACTAGAGAATCAATATGAGGAAGAGGAAATGGATCTTTTGGGCAGGCCTTGTTCAGTCCGTGAAGTCTACGCATACTCGCCACTTGCCATTCTTTTCTCTACCACCACAACATTGGCCACCATCTTGGATATTGAACCTCCTTGATCATCTTGGCTCTCAAAAGCCTTTCAACTTCATCTTTTATAATCAGTTGCGTTCATGGGCAAACTTTCTCCTTTTCGGTGGACGGGACGAATAGTTGGATCAATATTTAACTTGTGAGTAATGACGTCCTTGCTTATTCTGTCATATCTTCGTGCTTCCATGCAAAACGGCATTTCGACTTTTCAAAACTCGATCGCTCTTCCTCAACTTCGGTCGGAAGATCTGTACCAACTTGCACTTGGGCCTCGGATTTGATTCATCAACGAAACACTCTTCGTCTCGTGCTCCACCGCTTCAATAACATCCGGGCCTTTTCTTTAATTGCTATGCGGGACGAGGGACCGAACTTGCCTTCATGTTGACCTTGTAGCATTCTTTAGAAAGCTGGCGATTGCCCTTCAACTTGGCTACACCCCAAGGAGTTGGGAACTTGACACACTGGTGATAGGTTGACGGCACGGCTTTCATGTTGTGGATCCACGGCCTACCTAAAATGACATTGTACGAAGAAGAACATTCGATTACAGAATCTTTCCATAGAATTCATACCTTCCGGATAGAGAGGCAACTTGATCTCTCCAATGTTTGTTTTACTTCGCCACCGAACCCTACTAGTACGATGAATTCCTCACAACTTCGATAAAGGAATGCCCATCTCTTGCAGAGCATGGGTAAAGATTATATTAACGAGCTACCACCATCAATAAGGATCCTCTTGACCATACAATTAGCTATCGAACTTGGACAACTAGACCATCATGATGGGGGTCCAGCGTGTTATCCTTGTCTTCATCTTCGAAGGAGATAACTTGACCATCCGTGAAGTCGCGGCATCTTGAAGGCGGTTCGACCGATCCTCCTTTGAGCTCTTGGCATGACGCTTGGCTGCAGAATAAGTTGTACCACAAATATAGGATCCACCGAAATAACATTTACTACCTTGGGGTGGAGGAGGTATAACTTTCTGCCGGACGCTCCACGAATCGGGTTCTTTGGATTCACTTCGACCCTCTTCTTACCCAACAGATCCTTGAGGAGTCCTTTTGACAATAAATGAGCAATCTCCTTCCTCAAGGCGAAACAATTTTCGATAGTATGCCCGAATTCCTCATGAAATGCACACCACTTGGACTTATCCTTCCAAGTTGTGGGCTTGTCACTTTTCTTAGGCCATCTTGCTCTATCTCCAAGATTCTCCATGGCGCAAAGAACTCTGCAATATCCACGAAAAGCAATAGTCGAAATTCTAGGGTAGTCATTATCATCTCCATCTTGATCATCATCTACAAAATGGACTTTAGAAGATTCAGATTTAACAGGGGTTTGCCCTGCTATGCTTATAATGATGGGAGTCTGATTTTACGTCCGATGGCTCAAATAGAGGGTCCTTCCAATTGACTTTTCCATTGCTAGACTGTCCTCCTCCAATCGGATGAATCGTAAGGCTCGGTCCTTATTTCTTCAAGTTGTTTGGCAGTGTCATCACCACTCATTATAAAATGGAGAGTTCTTTCTCGGCCAATACGGAATGCTTCCGTAGCGTGGACATATCCAGATTGGGTATGGTCACCGCTTCTTTATTAAACCTGTGCAAATATTCCTTAAGACTCTCACTAGGGTTGCACTATTCGTAAAGATCATTTGGTCAACTTGTCGAATGCCCCGTTGCATGAAAATTGATTAGTGAACATGCCGACAAGTTGAGCATAGGAAGAAATAGAGTTAAGAGGAAGTCCTGTTAGCCATTTTAAAGCTGGTCCCGATAGAGTTGAGCCAAAGCCCTGCAAAACATGCTTCTTTAAAAACAGGGGGATACTTATAATGTCCATTGATTCTTGATACAACACATGTTCTCTGGATCAGTACTTCCATCATACTTCTTCATATGAGGGACCGAAAATTTCTTTGGGATTTCCACATTAGCTATGGCTGGAACAAAACGGGATTCGTTGTAGCAAGTTGGGGAAATTTGGTGATGAGGCAAGTTGACTGGCACACCTCGAAGCAATTCTTTTATGGTTTGCATTTCCCTAATAAGTTGACTTTCTCGCAAAAGAGAATTATTATTAAACTGGGATGCGAAGCATCAAAAGTATTAAAGAAACTCCTGTTTGCCCCATCGAGGGTGCGGCATAGGTATAGCAAGACGTCAACACAGTTGGCTAGTTGTAAAGTTGAACCGTGGCCTCGAGGTTGGAATTGACGTCATGATTGTACTTTCGGTAAGGTACTAGACATAGGGATATCTCCAACATGGCTTGGTCCGTACTGCACCAAACAAAGATCTAGGATGCAAAGGTGAAAATGGAGTAGATGCTTGAGTTTCGTTTGTTTTCCTTTACGCATGGAATCAATGGCATTGAGTATCATAGTGTTTGTATGCTCTTGAGCGTCCAAGTCATCACTTTTTCAATATCGTGACCATGTTAGACATTAGCTCCATATTGGCGCTTCCGGATTTGAAGACGGATTGCACGAGATACCGAACTAGGAAGTGGTGGTTCCTCTCACCAAGACTACCAGACGATGGATTGGCCATTTCTATATAAATAATCAAAGTGTCCCACGGATGGCGCCAAATTGTTTTGGTCAAATTTCAACAAGTGAGACTAGGGACAAGAAAGATGACAAAAATAATGTTAATATGGGTACAATGATTATAAAAGGTTATAGAAATGAACTCAAAGGATTTTGTTAACTAGGGAAAGCCCTTGAACAGCTTGTTCGCCGGCACAAAACCCCGGGAGGTTTTAGGGAACCTGCCTTGACCAAGTGATTGATTAACCAAGTTGAATACAAGGCTAAGAGCGTATACTAGGGAGCTTAAGCTAGTGAGAATGTGTGTGTAAAATACATGTGTTCCTCCCTTTTTATACCTCAAATACAAAGAAACAAACAAGCCTAGAATATAGGAAATTGGTTGAAGTTGTTGAGGTATTCTCGCCACAATGTTGGTTTGAAGAGATAAGGATCCCTTGCTGGCTTTGTTTGATGAAGGAACGTTTGTTGACTCAGTCTCCTTTATCTGGTGACATACTTCCTAAAAAATAGGTTGTAATGTAACAATAATTCAACCTGCAAAAAATGTCAAGGTGCAGTAGGAGAGCTCAAGTTGTAAGTGTCAAGATGATATATGCAAGTTGTAAACAAGTTGATAAAAAATGTAGGCCCAACAATTATGATATCCGTAACATCTCTAATGTACCTTTCTTTCAAAATCGGCTCTTATCATTGTCACCCCCACCCCTAAAATATGCCCTGCAAAATGCAAAATTTAGTGCATAACATACTAACTTTAGTGATATCAAAGTATTACATTAGCAAAATGAAAGTGAATTTAGTTTTGAAATGCATACATATTGTGAAAAAAAGGAGAGAGTTGTGAAGAATAATTCAGTCTTGGTTTGATTAACATGAACATCCAACCAATTCGACCATGTCTTTAGAGTCATCTTTGTCTAAAGTTTCTCCTAAACCAAACAACTCCTGCTTAACACTCCCAATCTTGCAACTTCGATATACCAATAACCTCTCAATTTACTAAATTGGCAATCTAAATGCACATAAAAACCACCAAATTAAGCCAAGTACAACTCCAAACTACACTTGAACTTGAACAACTTGACATAGTTTAAAGTTATTAATTCAGGAAGCAGCAACAATTAAGTAAACAAAAAAATAAAATCTGAAATAGAACAAAAAAAAAAAAAAGTGTGATACTATTTGCAGACCCAAGAAAGTGTTAGGCTTGGGCATACGAAAGGCTAGAATAATCTGGCCAATCTTGCGTGGGATGGAAGCTCATTCAAAATGATGGGACTTTGCAAAATGCCTCTCACAGGAAAGGTATCCTGATGTCCAAGGAAAGCCTTATACATGCCTTAAAGCTAAAAGATCGAAAATAGCCAGAATGTCTATGTGTGGAAGGATTGGTGGTGTCCAAAATTGGGTTGGGAAAGTAAAACTATGCCAGACCTAAAAGTGATACATGCCTTAAGGCTAAAAGATCGAAAATAGCCAGAATGTCTATGTGTGGAAGGATTGGTGGTGTCCAAAATTGGGTTGGGAAAGTAAAACTATGCTAGACCTAAAAGTGAAATTATGGATCCCATCAATAGAGCCAGGGCTCTAGACAGTCTTGCTATTGAACAAAATAAAATTGATTAAGCGAAAAAAAAAACCAGACATGTGTAAAGCAATAAGCTAGGAGAATATAGCCGATAGTAGCTGACTAATACATATTATACTGAGAGTGCCTGCACATGGTTAGACGATGATTTTTAGCTCAACAATAATCAAACAGTTTGCATGTGTAGAGAGATCTTATATCTATACACGTGCAGACCAAAATCATATGCCAAGAGAATGTCAATATTAGATATCTCTTGCATCACGTCTAATAAATAAAGATAGTAGGATTTACTAACAAATAATGAAAAAAAATTTAAAAAGACTACTCATGTTCTGATGCAACTCAGTAGAATTCTTATGTACCAACACATACTATAGCATGTTGACATCAACATGGTGATTCAAGGAAACTTTTGACAAATGAAAATTTGGCAAGCTCACTAAACCATGTAAAATAGATCACCACCAATTTAGCATACATTTCTATGTTGGCTCTATTGTTTATCATTTACCTGTCCTCGCTGTAACTTTCCACGACCTATGCCACATAAAAGGAGACCCACATTGTCTCCACAGCCTTGTGAAACATCAGATAATTGATGTCATTACCCTATAAAAAATCATTAGAAATTGTCAAAAATAAAAAAAGAAGTACAAAAAGCTTCTACCGTTATTAGCTATAGCTAGGAGAAGGCCACATCGTCGTCTAGGTGATTCATCAATAGGAGACATATCTTGAGCCATTATAAAAGCTAGATATGTATCTTCCTCTGCCTGAAGATAAAATGAGAATCAAATAAGAACAAAGGGCAAAAGCAATAAGTATATAGTTTCGAATTAAAAATAAAAAATATATATTATTAGCTTACAATATTTTTCATTTACATGCTACTTCAGCTTTTTAAAAGCTAGATATGTATCTTCTTCTGCCTGAAGAAAAAATGAGAATCAAATAAGAACAAAGGGCAAAAGCAATAAGTATATAGTTTCTTAATTAAAAATAAAAAAATATATATTATTACTGCTTACAATATTTTTCATTTACATGCTACTTCAGCTTTTTAAAAGCGACTTATGTATCTTCCTCTGCCTGAAGAAAAAATGAGAATCAAATAAGAACAAAGGGCAAAAGCAATAAGTATAAGAAGAACAAATCGCATCTCCAATTATGATTCATACATCTCGACTGACACTATTGTATTTCTAAACGTAAGGTTATACCCAACGCCAATATTAGTTAATTTCCTTCTTCCCCCTTAAATCCACAAACTCTCCCATTTTTACTCTCACCCCCCCTCTTCCTTCTCTCTTCAACAAATATAATATAAGTCAACGCCAATATTAGTTAATTTCCTTCTTCCCCTTAAATCCACAAACTCTCCCATTTTTACTCTCTCACCCTCTCTCTCTCTCTTCAACAAATATAATATAAGTATGATGTGTCTATAAATTCTGCAAGTGGGCTAGTTCAAAGATTGGTCTTTGCTGATCAAGATATTGAACTTCCCATTTGACTTTCATAGAATGAAATAAACATTACATAGAACCAAAGCCAAATATTTTCATCAAGAAATTTCAAGGCAAATTATAGGATGAAAATGTGACAAAAGAAATTTCTAATAAATCAACCTCTCATTTAAACGAAACCAACGTTCATGTTCCTTAAAGAGACTTTCTTTTCTTCTTTTAGTAGATAAACTTTCTAAAAAACAATAAAAGAATACTTTTTAGGAGTATATATTAATAATGTCCCTCCATGATTTTCACCAATATTAGTTAATTGCCTTCTATGTTCTTTTGTTTCTGTTCCATAGATCCGGACAGTTCTCACTAAAGAAAGAGTTTCTTGCACAACCTGCAATTCGCACACATATATAGAAATGAGCTATAGAATATAGGATTTAAGGGGGAAAAAAGAAGGTCTGTATCAGCTTTTCTTTTACTTCATTGGCACATGCAGTGAAGTCTTGGGTAATCTTTGTCGCTTTCCTTTGGTACCTATCCAACACGGCTCATCTTAGCAAATATTTTCAGAATTTCTAAATTCTTCAATCATGCCTTAATGAACATTAGTCCAAAATCTCTGAGAAATTGGAACCATATTTTATTTAATAATAGATATAACAGTGAAGTTATTTATCTTTTTACTGAACTCGTTTTGCAAAGAACCTATGCTAAATGCATCAATTTTTTTCCGCAAAGAGCCAAAATCAGAAGAAGCATTTCAAATGAAGCATTCTACTTCTTAAATTAGTTTGAACAATGCAGCTCCCAAAAGAGGAGGTGGGGAAGGAAAAGAGAAAAGCCACATCATTAAAACACAATCAAAATAGAGAAAGGAAAGACATTCTTCAATTGCAAATAAACATTTATGATAGAACCCTTTTAAACTTATATTTGTAATCTAAATCCACAATCTAAAAGTGGCAATATAGCAATGGGCCATGGGTCGAACAATCATCCCCAATATCAAGGGCTGTGTACCTATCAAAAAACTTCATACTTAATGAGCACTCTATGAATTTTCAAAATGTGATGAGGGAATGCAATGAAGCTTAGTGCTCAAAGTCAATTGTATATAAGTAGAACAGCTTAGTTTGAACTACAATATAATCAAACCACGGCCACCTAATAACACATAAAAATGAATTATATATTATATTATATGCTTACACAGTATAGATTTCTACGATACAAAATTTATGGTTTTGAAACCAATTACGTCGTTAAGGAGGAGATAGGTACGAATGCTTACGCCCATAAACCAGGAAGATCACGAAAGTACGCAACATATAATGGTGCGAACAACGCAAGAGGCCAAGATAAAGTCAGCAAATTGATGAATGCACCTATCCCCGAAAGTAAAGTTTCAGCCCCAGAATAAGCAAAAGTTTAAGGCAAAATCTGGGAAAGAAAAGGGTCTGAATTAGAGTATCAACCTGAAGAAGATTGCGCAATATCAAATGTAAATCGCGCCCAATAACATGTGACAGCTGTTGACAATCTGCCCCAAGCTAACTGCTTCTCTGTCGAAGAAAGATATATCCTGCAAAGATAGCAACATGAAGGACTTCATCAAAACAACAAATATGAGGAGAATGTATTACATCAAAACATTCTTAAGGATTTCCATGGAAGCTCATGCTTAAAATTGCGTAATTATACAATTACCTGAAAGATAAGAGATGAATACAAAGGACCAAATTGATATGATATGCAATACAACTACTTATATAATACCCAAAAATTTGTTTGTGACATTTCATCAAACGGGTGGGGTGCCAAAGAATATATAAATGTTAGTAAAAATAAATAATGACTTATAGTTTTGCTGTCCTCTAGATACTTATTATCAAAAAAAGAAAAAAGTGCACCATAGTATATAGTAACACAAATCATCAGTCATTTTCCAGAGAAGTCTCTGATGGTCTGGAAATTGGAGGAAGGAGAGAGAGTACAACATGGGAAGGAAAGAGATTCAGACGCATCGTTCTTCATCGGCGGCTTTCAGAGTGGTGGTGAGAGAGAGTGACGCAAATCAAAACCATGTCTTAAACAATTGCTATAAAGTTCAAAATTAACAACGTTGTACCAAAAAAAATAATTATACATTATATGAAGATGAACAAATATATGTAGATGAAGATGATGGCTCGGCACGTGCAAATTGATGTTGCTCAAATTAACGAAACAAACAGAAACACATACTTGATTCGATCGTATGGGCAAGGAGACTCGGAGGGAGAGGAGGTCTGACAGGAAGTGACGGCCGAGAAGGAGAAGTAGAAGAAGGCGACTTGCTGGGTGTCGATCGTTCGTCGTGAGGAGTGCGAGTGAAAACGTGGGTTTGATTGGGGAGAGTGAGAATGGATAACCGTCTTTCACGCATGTGAGATTTGAGTTAAATCATGGCCGTTGGATCTCGGTAAAACTTTAAATCCTGGCCAGTAGTTGTCTCCTGTCAATTGTGAGCGTGCGAAGGCCCCTGTATTGTATTATAGATACTTCCGTTCTTTGTTTACATTAAAATATACTGTATTAATGTAGATTTGAGTAATGCTCGAGCCACTTAGAGCATTTCCAATGCAATTATCTATTTAGTAAAAAATGTTAGACACGTAGAAAAGATAAAGTTTTTTCTTTTTCAATGCAAACTTCTTATACTAGATGGAGATGAGGTGACATGACATTTAGTTGGGAAGACATCATCTACGTGATCCTCTACTTCTAGAGGATCACCTAGAAATGTCTTTTTATCCACGTTATTTTTCATCGGTTTTTATTTTTATTTTTTATCGTCAATCAGTTACGATAGGAGTAATTTTTATTTTCTACTTTTTATAATTAATTATAAAACAATATAATGTCTTAAAGAATGTTCTAAAAGAAGTCTTGCATTGGAGCATGTTTGGAAAGATGACTCTCTATCTTTTAATTTTTTTTGCCACATATGAAAGAGGTCTTCTTGTTTAACCATGCCACATAGAAAAAATTATATGATAGCGTTAGAGATGCTCTTAAAGAGTACTCAATTTCGTGTACTAATTAAATGATGTGACATCTTATGTGTCAACATCTTATGGGCTCCACTGTGATTTAAAAAGTAAAGCCAACTAGCTAGTAGGATTCCACATTATTTAGTACACAAAATTTGGTACTCATTAAGCGCCTCTAGCATTACTTTGTAGATTTTTCTATCAAACAAAGAATTGAAAAGAAAAGAGAAAGAATTTTCAATATCTTTGCCTTCTTTTTTTTTTTTTTTTCCCGGTGGTAATAAGAACTTCAAATATTAATTGGTAGTAGCATTACATTTGAAATAGATGAGCCTGGGTTTGATCTTCCAAACCTCTAGGATCTCTCCAAATACTACAATCATCGGATCTCCTAACAAGCCAACAAACTATAATATCATGCAAAATGCTATAACTAGGGGGTCTGGAAACCCAACCTACATAAACTCCTAGTTAGACTATCAATGAAACAATCACACTGGAATACCCCTGCATCTGAAACCTTGTTAGAGTCTCCAAAACTGCAGCAACTTCAACATGCTCACAAATCTTTGTTGCAAAAGAAATACAACACTGAGATTATACTATTTCTAATTGGATTTTAAAGCACGATTTTTGAAATAAGCTAAAAGGCCAACAAAAGGTGCATTGACATATGTAGTCGGCTCCGAATGTCCAGCATCAACCCTATCATCTGCAAACCAGTCGTTAGTATCAGGCCCTCCAACTAAAGCTCCTATCAAGAAGTTAGGATTAGGGTTTTCGCTCAGGAAATAGGGTGTCCCTTCTTTACAATGAATCTGCTGTGGATGTTGATCAATCGAAGGCAATGATGACCCTCTATGATGTATTCTTTGCGGAAACCTTTGTCCGTATCCCACCATATACGACATATTCATCGGGTTATTTCCCAGTAGATAATCCACCTACGTAATTAATTTCATGATAAATTAGTCATAAGCTGCATGAATCATGCATATACGGAGTATTATATATATATATATATATATATATAATTTTTATACCTGGCTTTTTGCAAGATGTATTAGTCTTGATGAGTTGACAGCAACATTACCGCATTGTATCACCCTTTTAGCATGACTCAAATAACGACCATATGTAAGGAGGAGGAACGACAAAGCTGTTGTATGTTGCAAGTTACACATACCGGGTTTAAACAGAAGACCTCCTGCGTGCGTAATAGATTGAATAATCATAAGTAAGAAAATGCAGTGCTATATATATATATATATGATTTATCGGCCTTAAGAATTTCTTAATTTATTGATGTTTTGATTAATTAATCTTAAAGAAAATTCTCTAATAGGTTGAAGAAAAGAACCATTTGAATAGGTGGCAATTCTGGTTGGCGATTCAGGCACTAGGCTACATATGAACTGATCCGCAGAAGGAAAGGGACTGTCATGTAATATATCCTGTTAAATAAATTAACCGAAAGAAAACTAATTACAAAAGCTTTTAGTAGCAAAATATTGAAAGAAAAAAAAAAAAAAGAAAAGAAAAACAGAATGAATAAAATAAAATTATATATGCTGATACCTGAGAAATGAGTACATTGACTCCAGCATGCTTTGCATCCCATCCGAACTCAAGAAAGCCATATCCTTCGAAATCTTTAATGTTCTGTGTCACATAATTCGAATAGAAAGACGATTTTGTTGCTTTATGTAGCCATGCTGCTCCCCAAAGCAATTCGTCCTGTAAAAGTAAACATTCTTCATTTATTGCCAAGTCATCTTCAAAAGAAAAGAGTCGCACAATTGGGGAACCGAAACTTAACCATCTGCTCCACCTCCTACGTACTTATCAAAATTCAAAGCATCAACGATGCAGATATGAATGTGAAAAGAATTGAGTATCAATTAGGATTTAATTACATCTTCTTTGACTAAAAAATATTTCTTTAATGCAGTTGCGGAGTAGAGTTGTGACTTGTGAGTATCATGTGTCAACCAATTTCCTTCTCATTCTCAATTTTTTAACATTCTAGTTGAGGATATAAGTACCTCAGCATTTTTCTTATTAAATCAAACGATTCTCTCTATTCTTCATTATTCTAGTGGTGGGACATATGCCTCATAGAATCAAATCCATTTATGTCTCATATAATCAAATCCATAGTTGCATTGAAGAATTTTTTTTTTTTTAATTAATTGAATGTAAATGAAGAGATAAAAATTACCACATATAATTGAGGGTGTTAATTACACCAAATCACATGGGATCAAATTCACAATTGCATTGGTGATACTCTCGGTGTTCTTCTCAAATTCGACCATCAATCAAAAATCAAAAAGTACCACTTTTTGTTTATAAAACAAAATTGTGATTTATTTATTTATTTTTATGCGTGATCGGATCGGGCTTCCTGTGTTTGTGATCTGCTTCCTAGGTTAATATATATATTTTTTTGATAGGTAAATATGGCCCCTTGGTATGGGGATTGGAACCAAGGATCTCAAGGTCTTTGCGTTGAGTGTCCTTGCCATCTCTTCCACCCCGTGGGGTTATAATTGAGAAATTGAAAGTAAGATGTACAGGAGACGTCGTACGTGGCTTTTTATAACTAGTTGGGATTCAAGAAATACCTCGTAACCACCAAAGTCGCAATAAAAGGGGCACACCCAATGTCCAACGCTATCGTTATAAGATCCTCTATATGTATTTGCGAAATCAAAAACCTAACCAACCAAATGGGAAAAGAAATAAAAAGAAAATGAGTAGTGATGTTAAACACAAAAAAGGCCAACAAAGAAAAATAGTTAATATTCTTGGAAGGGGGTACGAAATCAATTGAAAGGTACCGTGGCAGCTCTTTGAAGGAGCAAATCAGAGTATCCGGGATCAGATGACCTAAAAGCAATGGATGATGCGGCTAGAGCAGCTGCGATCTCAGCTGAAACCTCGGAGCCAGGAGCTGCTTTGTTGACTGCAACGGAAGTTCGAGGGGTGTCCATATCTTCAGGCCTTTCCCAGCAATTGTGATCAGCATTAGCATCACCAACCTGAACAAAGACTACACCGGGAACGCTGGTGGACTTGAGGAGATAGTCGGTTGACCAACGAATGGCATCCAACGCATGTTGTAGATCAGGACCCATGGATTTACCGAATTCTATTACGCTCCATGCTAGCATTGTTGTTGAGAATGCCATAGGAAAGTTGTATTTGACGTTGTCACCTGCGTCGTAGTAACCACCTGTCAAGTCCACCTGAGAAGACACGCTGAATTAAGTGCATGCCCCATTGTTGGTTTTGTATCTCGTGCTAAAAAATGCATCTTAGGCATTTTATCTTGGGCTGAAAAACTTGAACACGCTTTTTTTTGGCAACAGTAGTTGATCCGAAAGTCTTGCATACAACTACAGGGAAGCCTTAAATTCACAAACTGCATTGTAGTTGTTTTTTTCTCCTTTTTTTTATTTTGAAAACATATACTATTGTTATTAGAAAAATACGTATATTTGGTGAACAATAATACTCTATATGCATTTTCAAATAGAAAAGGAAAACTAAACTGCTGAATTTGCTTTAGAATCTGTGTCCTGCACTGGGTCAAAAATTGGATGATAAAACTGGTGCCAGTAAATAGCTTAGTGCTAGACTCGTTATAAAGCACATACATAATAGTGTTTTAAGTAAATAAATATAGTAATGCTAGAGTCACAATTTTTTTACGGAATATTGTGCACAAAATATTGTGTCATTTTATGTTTCATTTTGTTGACTTTACTTTTTTACTCCTAACAGAGCACCAAAAAAAAAAAAAAAAAAAGAGGTGGCACATATGATGTCACAATATTTTGTATACGAAATTTATTACATATTTGATAGTTCTACCAGTACGCAAATAAATATTATTATTAGGTGTAAATAATATTGTTAATTTAGATTTTATTGTTGAAAATTGTAAATCTTTTGTAATATTCAGTTACCATAAGTTAGTTTTCACAAAAAAAAATAAGTTAGAAAATTAGCCTAATTTAGATTTGTACACCCTCTCTCTCCCTTGATTAAAATATTTTTTTCAAAGCAATTGTCTATGGTAGGTACGTTTCTTAATTCCGGAAATGAGCCTATTGATTTTATACCATTAGTGATAACTTAAGAATGTTAAAGAAAAAGTTTATATATTCCAAGTAGTATTTTTTTTAAAACTCATATAAAACTGATAAAAGATACATATTTACGGACAAATACGTTAGTTGACCTTAGTATACGACCTCTCCATTTGGAGTTTCTATCCATTTCTTTAATTTTGACCATCCAATAGTGTAAAACGTGCTAAAACTTAATAATGCAAAGCTTTTGGAGAAAAAAGTACTATTGTTGCTATAAAAAATAAAATATATCAAAAGTATCACACTTACTATGAAAAATACAAAATGTTATACTTCGACGGTCCCAAAAAAATAGTTCATTTTCCTTTTTGATTTGTCCCGAAGAAATGTATAGTCTCATTTCTAAAAATAATAAAAATAATATTAGCGTAATTTAAAAATATACAAGCAAGTAAAACTACGATTATAGAAAAAGTTTAACTTGTTAAATAAGATTATTATATTTTAGATGAAATGAGTATGAAAGTAACAAATCCGTACGTTATGAAAAATACAAAATTTTCGAATTGAGAAAAACCCCAAACCGTTACCCAGTAGCTAGGTGATTTTCAGTACTATTTCTCACCCCTCTTTCCTTTTCTCTCGTCTGTCGTCTGTGTCTTTCTCCTATTCAAGACAGAACCTGTGTGTGTTGTGTGATTTATTGTTCAAGTCTTTGAAAACGAAGCGCGCATATATCTCAGCTCATGTAATTGGAATGTATTAGGTACGTCATGAAATGTACCAATTAAAGGCCTAATTGAAAAATAAAATAAATAAATAACAGCCAAGATACTTGCGCGAATTGAAAGATATATGGATAAATTTGTTTTATGATATAAGTAACTATTTAATAAATTAATAATTATACAATCATGAGAGAGAGAGAGAGAGAGAGAGAGAAGGGCGGAGAGAGTGAGAGAGAGAGAGAGAGACTTACACCATGATCCGAACCGTCACGAAGAGCAGAATCCTTCCTCCAAGTTAATCTCTGGTTAGGAGGTAACCTTCCTGACCTTTGGCCTTCAAAGAACATAAGGCTCTTTGACAAGGCATCTCCATAATCGTGTGCCCCCACTGCCGCTGCCACCACTGCCGCCGCCACCACTACTATCAAAATTCTCATTACTCCACTCATCCTAACTTAATTGTACTCTCTCTCTCTCTCTCTCTCTCTCTCCATTTCCAAGGGGAAGTGGGGGTATATATAGGACATGGATAGGACACTTTTTGTATTAATTCTAACAGAAGGTATGGTTGATATATAGTCATGGAGTACCAATTAATTTTACTTTCTATAATTTCCATATGTGCGAGAAGAACAAATTGTAATAAATGAATATTCATGAACTTACCTTATTAGTGAGCATTTGTAACGGCACCAGCATATACCACCCACCATTAGTGTTGAATCTGTATTTTTCTGTGAACGATGAGCGGGAACATTTGTCTCATTAGTTCTTCATATCATCGTTTCAAATTAAAGTTGGGAGACTGAGTCTAATACAAGCCAAGTAGTTTTACAAGGGTGAAACCCAGGCCCCCCATATTTGGTATTCTGCATCTCGAAATCATTTGGCATATATATGTTCACATGTTTAATCTAATTACTAGTTGTATTAAGTTATCGTATTCATGATCCGTAAAATTTACGCCATTAGACCGATCTCCAACAATGCATGTATATCAAGTTTAACTCTCTTTACGTGGAAAATTTACTGTTAAATTTAGTTACAATTATGCGTTTCTTTTTAAGTATAGTGTAAAATGCAAGGAGATGGTTTGAATTCAAGTCTTTTTCGTACCATTGCTGATACTGTATTACATTACAAATTCCTCTAAGAACTTAAAACTGTTGAAAAGAGGCCCAATAATGTGGTCAAGATCAAAAAATTAAATATTCACTTGCAATTAGTTACCTCTCGTGAGATTATATATTATCTCAACATGTCATTCACATGTAAACTGGCTTGAAGCATATTGAATGACATGATTAAACCAATTAGCATGTGGTCGATTGACGATTGGTGGTCATCCCTCTAAACTTATAGAAATGAGTTCGATCTTTGCAGCCGTAGCCATTCCAACAAAAAAGTGAAATGAAAATAACGTGATTAAGCCTGTACATGTACTTGCACTTGTTTTGATACTATAATCAATCTCGAATATTTGTATAAACCAATTAGTTTTTTTAATTTTTAATAATGAATTATCTGACTTAATTTAATAGTTCACCATATCTCAAGAACAGCATAAATAGGGAGTTTAGACTTACTTTGGTATTGTGGGTAATGCCTATCTTGGCTTTGTTGTAAGCTTGTCAATCCATTGGATATAGGCATATTCGAAATCTTATATTGTCAAACTGATCTGATCCATTAACCCGACGTACAAAATATATGTCAATTCATATCCGAATCCGTTATTAGTTATCTGAAAAAAATATCTGACGTGATCCGAAATTCTCGTTAATAAAATTAAATGAATAAAATAAAATAAAAATTACACCACTACCAACATATATTCATGATTAGTGTAAATACTATATATGTGTATAAGAATAAATACGTTATTTTTGGATCGAATCGGGTTTTAACAGATCGAATATAAGTAGATTCATATCCGATCCAATAAGTAAATAAATTATTGAATCAAATTCGGGTTACATATCCGAAAGTTTGCATCGTATTTGGATCGAATTCAGGTCAAAATCCGTTCCATTGACATGCCTACTTTGTTGTTAAGGAGAGATATGTAGTGTTGTAATCTCTTTTAATAATTAATAAACTTAAAAAAAAAAAAAACAGCAGAGGAAGTGTTCATGACTTCCAAAATCAAAACAACTTTAAGGTAGTTAGTTAGTTTCAATGAATATGGAAGATTGGTTTTCGGAAATTACGGTGACTCAAAGGTGTTAGTACCACTTTTCTTGCATTACACATCATACTTGGGGATGATCAAACAAATCCTCCCCGTACGGCCGCCATATATTTTGGCACACAAATGAATTTTATACATATTTTAGTATTAGTATTTTCTTTAATCCGATATTTGTTTGGACCAATATATGCGCACTTAACCTAAATTCACTTCTATGGATATATAAGTCATAGCGCGCTCACTAAAACATTTGAAAATTATCTTTTAAATCTCGTAATCATTTGGATCAATCTTTCAAGACCTCCGCTGAAATTATTACAACACATTAATGAGATTCATTCAGAAGGACAAAAAGATTCGAACAAAAAAGGAACACATTTGACTAAGAGAAATAAAATAGTTTATTTAAAGAGTAAATTAACATTTTGGTACAAAAAGTATATAGTTTACTATGAAAAAACACATTTTGACTATAAATTAGTGATCCGGCCGGGTGGTTCTTTTTGATTTTGTTTTTGCTATATTGGATAATGGTGTACTTCATTAATGTGTTGTCAAATCTGGAGATTAATCCTAAGGAGGAACGAAGAGACTCCGGGTGGGTTTGCGGTCGTCATTTGTTTTAGATTTTAAAAAATAGCTCTTGTATTAAACTAGCAATAACCAAATCTTAAATAACAATTTTTAGAACTCTAAGAAATAAGCAGTATTGCAGTTACAATCGAAATATCCAAAAAATAGCTATAACTGAATTTCATACATAAGGGAACTTTATATTGATAATCTCTAATTGCCAATTCGGTTAGAACAGTTCTTTAAACCCAAAAATTTAAATCTTTAGTATTATTGATCAAGGAAAAATGTGACTCCAATATCGGGAATGAAAGTAACTGCAATCTGTTCTTTTGCATTTGTAAACTGTAACTGATTCTAATAGTTCAAGTTTGTTTGATTCTAATAGTATCATTTTTAATCGGTGACCATGAAATGATTATTACTTTAATTAAGCTGTTAAAGTGATCAAAAAAATTGAAATATTAAGTGATTATTACCCTATACAGTATACTACTTCGTAAACTCTTAAATATATATATATATATATATATATATATATATATGGGGAAGTATTTAATGGTTACTTTTTTATTTAACCATCAATAGTTACTCTCATTATCAACCATTGGATCAAAAATTAAAGGTTGAGATTTAATGCATTAAATGACTCACCTACTTACATTAATTGCATTTTCCAACTAACCATTAATCTCAACCTTTAATTTTTGATCCAATGGTTGATAATGAGAGTATCATTGATGGTTAAATAAAAAAGTAACCATTAAATACTTTCACATATATATATATATATATATATATATATATATTAAAGTTGGTGAGGAGACCTATGAGTTTGCCACCTACATTATTTTTGTTAAATTTTCATTTTGGTTAATTTGACTCTTCAAATTCTTATTTATTAGAAGAGGATGTCATTAAGTAATAATATTACTTAATAACAATAAGGGATAATTATAAAAATGACCAACGTACTATCAGTCAGTAACCGATTTCACCCTGTATTCCCAATATCCTAAAATTGACCAATGTACTACCAATTTGAGTCCAATGTGGTCTCTCCTGTTAACTTTCCATCCAAATTTTTAACGGGACTGCTAACGTGATTAACGGAGTTAATTTATGAAGGGTATTTTTGTCATTTCCTTTCAGGATAATTATAAAAATGACCAACGTACTATCAGTTAGTAACCGATTTTATCACGTACTCCCAATATCCTAAAATTGACCAATGTACTACCAATTTGAGTCCAATGTGGTCCCTCCCGTTAACTTTTCATCCAAATTTCTAACGGGACTGCTAACGTGATTAACGAAGCTAATTTATGAAGGGTATTTTTGTCATTTCCTTTCAAATCTCACCAACCCACCCACATACTCTCTCTCTTGCTAGAGATTTCATCTATCTCTGTCTCTCTCTCTCTCTCTCTCTCTCATATTCATTCATTTGTAATTAGCTAATTTTCTTCATTATTTTGACCATGGTATTAGGGGTTTTGTTCAAAATGAAGGTGGTCTAAGAGATATTTGGTCTCCGCTAAAAGACTGTTATCCCCAAACCCCCTTCTCGTCGTCGTCTCCTCCACCTGCCTCTGTTCCCACCCTTTCCCCATTACCACCACTCCGCCTCCACCCCTCTCTTCAATTTTAATTCTACCACCGCCATCATCTTCTCCTCCTCCAACAACCATGGTGCCACCACCGTCGCCATCCACGTTACGAGAACAGGTCCAACAACAACTTAATAACATAATTGACGCACTAATCGGTTCCAGCGACTATGCTGGTTGGGTCAATATCCTCTCCAATAGAAACCCACCATTTCTCAGCCACTCATTGTGCCGAAATAGTATTGTAAGCCGACGATGTTGACAATAATGAAGCCGACCATGTAGGTATCAGAGGGTTGTGTGAGGTTAGCGGCGGAAGAAGCGGAAGAATCATCGGGTTCGTTGTTGAAGGCTTTTGGAGGTTTCCTTTGTACGCCCCTAGCTTGCTCCTGCCCTACAGTCGCCGTATTTATACCTACCTTCTCCCTTCTTACGTCATTAGAGCTGAGAGAAAAATCTAGGGTTAGATTTTGGGTCTTTAGCCATCTCTCTCTCTACCGTTAGCCTTGAGTCTCTTCTCTCTTCTCTTTGTAAGTGTGTGAGAGAGAGTATACACTTGGGTAGGTTCTTGAAGGTTCTACCTTCGGTGAGCTTGCTAGTGGCATTTTGGTATTGTTGAGGGTTTCGGGGTTTTCAGTAAAGGTGAGAGAGGCAGTGAGGGTGTTGTCCAGTTGTCGTCTTTTTTGTGGCCACTGGAGTTTGGGGTTTGGTCTGGTTGGGTAGTTCTCTTGGTACTGTGCTTGCTGGGTTTAGTAGTGCGAGGGACTCGTTTGGTGGACTAATAGTGAGAAGGGTGACTGAGCTGGAGAGTTCTTTACTGACTCTGTTTTGCAAATTATGGCCAAGGCGTGAGTTGGATCAGATCTAGTGTATTTTCCATAGAGAGAGAGAGTATGTGGGTGGGGTGGTGAGATTTGAAAGGAAATGACAAAAATACCCTTCATAAATTAGCTCCGTTAACTAGTGTTTGTAGTTTTAAAGTGCAACTATATCATTAGTACTTGA
Source organism: Platycodon grandiflorus (assembly GCA_016624345.1). Classification (NCBI taxonomy): domain Eukaryota; kingdom Viridiplantae; phylum Streptophyta; class Magnoliopsida; order Asterales; family Campanulaceae; genus Platycodon; species Platycodon grandiflorus. Next base: position 12,386,757 of record CM028361.1, read on the forward strand.
TTACCCATTTAATCATATTTTTTGTAGAAATAAAAATGTTAATAAGTGCTATATATTGAAGAACACTTTAAGAATCTGAATTTAGAAAGATGTAATAAAATTCTCCTTAATAGCCTTGTCAACTTTAGTACTCCCTCCGTTCCTATAAAACAATGTTTTACACTCTTAGGCTCCGTTTATTTCACGGAAAATGATTTTTGGAAAACGTTTTCCTTAATTTTTGGTGTTTGGTAACATTTGGAAAATAAAGTCAATGTAAGATGTTTTACAAGTCAACGGAAAATGAAGCCTTCTTTTCAGGAAAATGACTAACAGATTCAATTTCCGTAAGTCATTTTCCAAAACTTGTTCATTCCAATTTTTTCCTAATATCACCTTTGCACATTTGGATGTGCTATATTCATTTCTAACTTTTTGTTCAAGAAAAATAATCATAATATTTTACCGTAATATTTTGAAGTGATTCTATGAACAAAGTTTTATTTATATACTTTTATTTGTTGATATTGTCAAGATTTATGGAAACTTTTATAACATTAAAAAATATATTCATGTTCATCCCAAAATAAATGTTCACTTTTATTTACGATCACAAATAAAAGTAAATATTCATTTTGAGACGAGAAAATAACAATAATATTATAGATTCAAGTAGTTGAATTCCAAAAATATTTTAACTTAATATTTTAATTAGAAATACTAAGATAGAGTTCATGTTATATATATCCTGTTTGAAATTCTTTAGTGCGTTGATTTAAAATTTTAAATTATTTTTTTAATACTTTAATTTTTAAAGATACTATTACACGGAATAAAATATTTGGTTGAAGAGTACATGAAGCTTCTGGTATAATGTTTAAGATCATAGAATTTTTAATTTGAGGCTAGAATTGGAGCCTAATATCACATTTACACTACTCAATTTTAATAAATACCATCTTCGTCCTAAAATAAGTGTCTATTATTTCATTTCGGGACGTCCCACAACAATTATCTCTTTCTTTTCTTTTTTCTTTTGTTTTTGAAATGTGTTTTCAAGTCAATTATCAATTATGTTATTGATATTTGTGATATTGAAAAGTAGATAAACCCCCATTGATTTAATACCACTAGTGATAATTTGGGGTTACTAAAGAAATTATTTAAAGTAAAAAATTTTTAAAAAATAAGTATATATTCAATAGGAGGCACTAATTTTAGAACGGAGAGAATATAACTGTTTATATGTATTCATGATATGTTTTCCGTAAAAATTTCATTTGTTTGCCAAACACCGAAAAATATTTTTCGACATATTTTCAAAAGATTTACCAAACGCCTGAAAATAGAACCTTTTCATTTTCCAAAAGCTATTTTCCAGAAATCATTTTCTGAAAGTTATTTTTCTTGAAACAAACGGAGCCTTATTCCTCAAATTATTTAACTTATATAAAAATTAAAAATATAACTTTTTCCTTATTAAATTTGGTTTTTAATTTTTTTCCTTATTAGGTTTGTTTAGATTTTCTGAAGTTATCTACTTATCTATTTAATTTTTACCATACCAATGGTTATTAGAATCTTTAATTTTTTAAAAAATAAATTCAATTCGAACTTTGAATTTGTATATTCCAAAAATGATTATTAATAAAGTACTATATATAGTATAACAGGACAACATGGCCTAACAAATTAAGTACTATATATAGTATAGCAGGACAACATGGCCCGTATGCTCTCCAAAACCCCAATCCAGTTATGAATAAATAATGAGTAGACTGTAGTACAATGCAGTAATGTACTGTTGCACAATGATAGAACATCATCACGGTAACGACTATCGTCGCATTAAACGACCTTTTACTTCGGATAGGCTGAATATGAATAGTATGTTTTACTATTCATAAATAGTAATACTATTCATCAATAGTATTGTCACTACTATATGCGGTAGTGTAAAGATAATTGAGGGATCTGAAAAAACAACTTTCATAATGTCTTGAGACACAAGATTCATGATAAGTAATGCATTATTTTCTCCTAAATCCCAAAGAAACTTGTTAAGTTTCAAAGACATTCGTCTGAATGGATATCATATTGAAACTATGAATGAAGAAGAAAATGAATATCTTTACATTACCTCAATTACTTCCGGAAGCAAGTGTGCGTTAGAAAAATTATATGCTCTATCATTTGGATTGCACTGTACAAATATAAGAATATTTGAATCATATGCTACTGTAAACCCGAAGTTTACAGAAACATTTACAGTTTGACATGATCGGTTAGGGCATCCTGGCTTAATAATGATGCAAAGAATCATTGAGAATTAATTTAGTGGTCATCCATTGAAAAACCAAAAGATTTTTCAATCTCATGAACTCACTTGTGATGCTTGTTCTCAAGGAAAATTGATAATAAGACCATCACCAACCAAAGTTGATACTGAATCACCAACATTTTTGGAACGAATTCATGATGATATATGTGGACCTATTCATCCAGCATGTGGACCATTTTAATATTTTATGGTATTAATTGATGCATCTAGCAGATGGTCACACGTGTGTCTATTATCAACTCGCAATGTGGTGTTTGCCAGTTTTCTTACGCAAATAATCAAGTTGAGAGCACAATTCCCAGATTACATGATCAAGAAAGTTAGACTTGATAATGCTAGTAAATTTACTTCTCAAGCATTTACTGATTATTGTATGGCAGTGGGCATTGAAGTTGAACATCCAGTAGCTCATGTTCATACACATAATGGTTTGACTGAATTATTAATTAAACGTCTCCAACTTATCGCGAGACCATTGATAATGAGAACAAAGCTTCCTATTTCTGTATGGGGACATGCAATTTTGCATGCTGCAGCACTGATTCGCCTTAGGTCAAGTGCATATTACAAGTACTCCCCGTTACAGCTAGCATTCGGGCGAGGACCAGATCTATCCCATCTTAGAGTTTTTGGGTCTGTTGTATTTGTACCCATTGCTCCACCACAACGTACAAAAATGGGACCACAAAGAAGACTGAAAATATATGTTGGGTATGAATCACCTTCGATAATCAAGTATCTTGAATCAAAAACAGGTGACATTTTTACGGCCCGTTTTGTCGATTGTCAATTCGACGAAGGTAAATTCTCACATTTTGGGGAAAAATGGAAACAATTGGGAAAGGATATCAAATGCTGTACATCATCATTATTACTAGAGCCGGCAAAATTAGCCCAGCCCAATGGGCCGGCCCAGTCAACCCGATGTTTGCATGGGCTAAAGTTTAATTTTTGGAGGCCCAAAAAAACGCGGGCCTTTTTGGCCCGGTCCAGTAGGCCCGACGGTTCAATTGGGCTTGCATCAAAAAGCCAGGGCTTTTGGGCTAGGCCGGCACAATTTTATTATTATTTATTTATTTTCACTCAAAAATAATTCTAACTTCTTAAATAATTAAAGCAATAATTAAAGACAATTCTATTTTAAAGCTAAGTAGAATGGTCATGTTAGCTTTATTGTTTGATATTATGATTTATACATCTTTGTAATGCAATCTCAAACATTGAAGCAACATGTTCCAATTTGATTATTGTTTTATTGTTTAATTATTGCTTTAATTGACCAATAAAGTTAACTTCTTAAATAATTAAAGTTTCGGACCATTCTAGTATCATATTTATTTCCATTTTAATTAATGTTTGATACGGTGATTGCATTATTTTACCTTTATTAGTTAGCAGTTAGGACAAACAATAAATCATAGTATTGCTTTTGTTTAGTAAGTAACTTAGAATTTAATTTGGCAATTGGCATCACCATTGTTCCTTTTATTTTATTTATTTTTCCAACAAGGGCTTTTTGGCCCGATGGCCCGATGGGCTTTGATGGGCTGGGCTGGGCTTTACTTTTCTTCGGCCCTAGTAAAATTGGGGCCGGCCCAGCCCGACCCGATATTGAGTATTGGCCCGGTGGGCTTGCACTGGGCCGGCCCAGCCAAGCCCATTGCCAGCTCTAATTATTACACCTTGATCCTCCCACAAAGCAATGTAAACTGGAAGTTCTAAAGATTATACATTTACAGAATATAGCAAATCAATTACCAGATGCATTTACAGACACAAAAAGAGTGACCAAGTCACATATAGCTGCTGTAAATGCTCCTGCTCGAATTGAAATTTCAAAAGGGCTACCCAACAACGAAATGTCAAATGAGTCCAAAATTCGCTTGAAGGACGACCAATTGGTTCCAAGGATAAAAATCTTCGAAAGAGGAAGGGGATTGAAAAACCTAAATCAAATGAGTGTATTCCAGAAGAATCACACGAACAAGAGAACCAAGGAATCTCTAAAGATAACCATGAAATTTCTATTAATTACATGAATAATGGAAAAATATGGAATCAAGATGAAATAGGGGAGATCAATGACATATGCTCTTATTCAGTATCACAAGACATTAATAATGAGAATGAGGATCCAGAATCGAAATCGATATCTGAATGTCAAAAGAGGTATGACTAGATCGAATGGAAAGATGTCATGCATACTGAATTGAATTCGCTTAACAAACGAAAGGTATTTGGACCTATCATTGTCACACCTGAAGCTGTGAAACCTATTGGATACAAATGAGTTTTTGTTCGAAAGCGAAATAAGAATAATGAGATTGTAAGGTACAAAGCTCGCCTTGTTGCACAAGGTTTGTCCCAAAGACCTGGAATTGATTATGAAGAAACATATTCTCCTGTTATGGATGTTATCACGTTCAGATACCTGATTAGTTTAACAGTTTCGAAAAATCTAGAGATGTGTCTCATGGATATTGTAGTAACAGCGCATTTATATGGGTGTCATTGGATGCCGATATTTACATGAGAATCCCTGAAGGAATCAAGTTGCCTGAAGCAACGAGCTCAAAGCCCAAAGAATTATGTGCAATTAAATTGCAGATATCATTGTATGGGCTAAAGCAATCCGGGTGCATGTGGTATAATTGCTTGAGTGAACATTTGTTGAAAAACGGATATGTGAATAATCAATTATGCCCATGCATCTTCATCAAGAAAACGACTGTTGGATTTGTAATTATCGATGTCTATGTTGATGATCTGAATATTATTGGAACTCCAAAGGAGATTCAAAAAGCTGTTACATACCCGAAGGGAGATTTGAAATGAAGAATCTTGGGCAGACTAAATATTGCCTTGGCTTACAAATAGAACACTTACATAGTGAAATATTTGTCCATCAGTCCAATTATACAAAAAAGGTCTTAAAACGTTTTAACATGGACAAGGCAAATCCCCTTACTAGCCCTATGGTTAACCAATCACTAAATGTTGAAAAGGATCTGTTCCGTCCTTGTGATGATAACGAAGAAATACTTGGTCTTGAAGTACCATACTTGAGTGCGATTGAAGCTCTTATGTATCTTGCTAACTGTACCCGACCAGATATAGTATTTGCTACTAATCTATTGGCAAGATACAGCTCATCCCCGACGCGAAGACATTGGAATAAGATTAAACACGTATTTCGTTATCTCCAAGGAACAATCGATTTGGGATTACTTTATCCCAGAAATTTAAAACATGAAATAATTGGGTTTGCAGATGCAGGTTATTTATTGGATCCCCATAAGGCTAGATCACAGACTGGCTATGTGTTCACGATGGGCGGTACAACAATATCTTGGCGTTCTCAAAAGCAAACACTAGCTGCTACATCTTCAAATCATGCTGAGATGATTGCACTTCATGAAGCAAGTAGAGAATGTGTATGGCTTAGATCCATGACTCAACACATTCAAGGAGCCAGTGGACTACTAGTCAACAAAGACTCGACAGTTATATTTGAAGATAATGCCGCATGTATTGCTCAGACCAAAGAAGGATACATTAAGAGCGACAGGACCAAACATATTCCCCCAAAGTTCTTCTCGTACACTCAAGAACTTGAAAAGAACAAAGAAATTAATATTCAGTATGTTCGGTCAAATGACAATACATCAGATTTATTTACGAAGGCATTCCCTACTACAACCTTCAGAATGCATGTTCGTAATATTGGGATGCAGAACCTACGAGATTTACAAAAAGGATTATCCTTGTCAACTCGAAGGGGAGCTCGTATAGCTGTACTCTTTTTTCCTTATCATGGTTTTTTTCCCACAGGATTTTTCCTTGTAAGGTTTTTAACGAGGCAGCCTATGCTCACGATTCGGACTTAAGTTATGCACTCTTTGTTTTTCCTTTTGTTCGATTTTTTCCTACTGGATTTTTCGGCTTAAGGTTTTTAATGAGACAAACTTATCCAACTTACAGTGCTACGTCCAAGAGGGAGTGTTATGAATAAATAATGGGTGGACTGTAGCACAATGTATGTTTTACTATTTATGAATAGTAATACTATTCATCAATAGTACTATCACTACTTATAAATAGTATTTTTGTTGAGAATTTTGCCTATAAATAAGTTGTCCGGTGATTCCGAAATATATACATTGAGATCAGTCATTCTCTCTTCAATTTTCTCTACCTTTGTATCATTCTTTCTCTGTGACTTTGCGGTTATCATTTTATAACAAATACATTTTTTTTATATATAGAATTGTTGAGCTTAATCTAATTTTCTACTCCACTTAATTAAAAAACAACTAATATATCAGAAAATAAGCTAAGCCACTTAATTTAAACTACATTAGAATTATTTATCTATCTATCTAATCTATTTTGTATATAATATACTAACTGTTTAACTGTTTAGATTTAATGATATAATAAAAAAATATCTAATATTTTTATAGTTATAGAAGGTAGATGATTTTAGAGTATAGAAATTAATTAATTAAAAATATATTAATTTGCATTAGAAAATTCAATCAAAACTAACCAATAATATTCTGTGATGTCTTTTTGTGAACTTTCCGATATTTGGAGCAATACCGTAGTTTCTAATCATTTTTAAAATTAGGACTCTCCATGATTATAGTCTTTAAATTTATTTTGTAATAATTTTTCCTTGTTAAATATCATACAAATTCTTTATAATTTTTGCCTCCTTAGATTATGTATCATATATATCTGTTATATACATTTTTTTTAAATAAAATATCTTTGCTATATAATAGTCCTCTCATTCAATGGAAAAAATTTACTATTTTATTTTATAATGTTCCACCTAAGGAGCCCGCTTTTAGAAGGTACGTCTTCAATCTTCATAATCTTTAAACTTAATTTACCCTCATGTGTTATAGCTATATGAACTATGTCAAAATAGTTTTATAATTATAACTAATTCTAATGATATTAATATATTCTTTAACTATTAGATTGTTTAGACATGGTCTTTTTGGGTGGAAGGGATGAAGTATTAAAATAAATTCATATTTTCCATAACTTCCAAGCTCTAAAAAAAAATAAAAAATCTCACTATCTTAATATTTAAAATCTATTAAAATTATGTGCAAATTCGCTTCTATTTTATAAATATATATTCATATAAAATTAATTTGAATCAAATCCTTTTTATTATTTTAAATGTAGAGCTTTATTAATGTATTTGCATTTATACAATATGCTAACTTATGACTAAAAATCTTTAGAAATGTTAAATAATGAAGTGTAAAGTTTTTGAGTTATTCCGTCTGTAGGATGGCCATACTAATAATACTAATATATATATATATATATATATATATATATATATATATATATATAGACACACACACACACACACACACACTCACTCTCACCGAGTTAGACACATCCACGGCCGTTGCACATACTGCTTTAGTAGAATTTGAATTTATTGATTAGCAACGAAAATTACACTTGTCATACAAATGCATAAGGGATGAACAACACGAAAAAAAAAAAAAAAATTGTCCGGATTGTTCATATAGCCCGGGGAAGTAAGCTAATAATTAAATATCCCCGGCTAGAGGAGCTGTGATGCATGTTTGACTGTTGGCTCTGATGAGTATCATATTCTGGGAAAAGCTTTGAAGTAAGCTAACATCCCTACTAGAGGAGCGTTTGTGTATGTGGTTGGCTCAGAATGGGCGGAATCATATCGAGAATCATTATAAGAGTCGTTCTCATAAGGCCCTCCAACAACAGCCCCCGTTAGCATGTTCTGGTTAGGTCCGTTGGTTTTGAAATACGGATCTCCACCTCTGCACCCAAAGGGCTTGGGATGTTTAAAAATAGAAGGCATTACAGAGCCTCGATGATGAATCTTTTGAGGAAATTTCTGCCCATATCCCACCATGTATGACATTCCTAATGGATTTTGTCCCAGTATATAGTCCACCTGCAACAATTAATTAACGCATTTTTTTTTATAAGTTCTTAATTAATTTCTAGCTAGCCCATCTTTTCAATTTTAATTAGCATAAATTTTAAACAGATAATTGGGAAATGTATAATTAGAGAAAGCGCCAAATCAAGACATTTTACCTGGCCTTTTACGACACTAATAAGCCGTTGTGGTGTGGCAACAACATTACCGCAATGAACCACTCTATTAGCAGCCTGCAGAGAACGAGCATAGGCAAGAAGAAGAAACCCTAATGCTGTTGGATGTTGCAAGTTGGCTCCTCCTGGCTTGAATAAAAGGCCACCTGCATTTTTGTTTTGTATTTGAATTAATTATTGATTTACCTGGGACGGCTACTCATAGATTGAACCCGAATCAAATAATCAAAATCAATCATATTTATGTACATCAAATTAATCACCTGGGGAATATGTGACGGTTCTGTATGGTGATTCAGGCAATACGGTACATATAAAACCATCAGCATATTGAACAAAAGGACTACTTTCCCTTGGGTTGCTCATCACAAGCTGCATTTGCGTAAAGTATCAAAATTTTATGTCGGATTATTAAAATAAGAACATTACTCTAAGTCTCTAAGTATGTACTGAAATTAATGTGGTATGCAAAATTAAAATAAATTAGTTTGTTATACACCTGCGAAAATAGTACAGCAATTCCAGCATGCTTTGCATCCCATCCAAATTCTGTAAAACTACCACCATTACTGACTGCCTTTCCAGCAAAGTTTCTTACGACGGGCACTGCCAATTTTTGTATGTTTGCCTTAACATAGTTTTTATAACGATCTGATCCGGTGGCTTTGTATAGCCATGCCGCTGCCCAAACCAGTTCATCCTGTAAACAAAAAGATGGCAATGATATTATGATCATTTGATGCACTAATTAAATTGGAGGAGTAATTTTTTTTATAGCTAGAAAGATTGATTGATTTCAAGTAAAGAGTTTAATTGTTTTATTCCAGATCGAGATTCGTACCTGGTAACCATTGAAATCACAATAAAATGGACAAACCAAATGGCCAACGCTGTTGTTATAAGATCCTCGATATTTATCCGCGAAATCAAAAACCTGATAAATAGGATCAGTACCAATTAACCAAAACAATATGTATGTCCGTTAAAAATGATTAGTACTGATATGAAGTTGTTAATTACCGAAATAGCCCTGTTAAGTAGCTCTCTGGCATATTTGTTATCGCGATGCCTAAAGGTCATAGAAGAGGCTGCCAACGCAGCAGCCATCTCAGCTGAAACCTCTGATCCAGGGTGTTGTTGGTCAATTGATATGGAAGTTCGAGGCGTATCCATATCTTCGGGCCTCTCCCAACAATTGTGATCAGCCCAGGGGTCGCCTACTCCAACAAAGATCGTGTCGCTTCTGCTTGTGGACTCAAGGAGGTAGTCCGTTGCCCATCGAATAGCTTCGTACGCATGGTTCAAGTCTGGGCCCATGTACCCGCCAAAATCTATGACACTCCATGCTAACATTGTTGTTGTGAATGCCATTGGAAAGTTGTACTTGACATTGTCACCAGCATCGTAGTAGCCGCCTTGTAAATTCATCTGATCCATGATAAAGGACTGATCATATTCACAATCAATACAAACACAAATTTACCCTAACTTGTAAAATCATATACACATTGTGCTAAGAACGGATTCAGAACCTCTTCCGTAAATTAAGCTTGTCACCAGTTCACGGCCCAGAGCACGTCAAATCACAATTGAGCTAGCTAGCCTAGCTAATAGAAACATTTGGTATATATACACATTGGCTAGTACTTCAACTAATATATATATATATATATATATATATATATATATATATATCGTATTCATGCATATGCGCAAAACTTTTTGAATGAAAAGAAGGGGGCAGATCGAGACATACACCGCGATCTTGGCCATCCTTGAGAGCAGAATTGCTCCTCCAATTCATTCTCTGGGTGGGAGGTAACCGCCCGGACCGCTGGCCTTCAAAGAAGAGAATGCTTTTTGTCAAAGCATCTCCATAGTTATGTTGAGAGGCCACCCCCCCAACCACCATCATCAACATCATCATACAAGCCAATGCCATTCCCACCACCCTCATTGCTTCTCTCTCTGATTCAACCTATTTGCTGCTTAGCTTTTCCTGTTGTTTTCTTTTCAAGGTTCGAAGGGTGCTATTTATACATATTTCTCTACTCATTTCTGTAAGGAAAAATTCCCTTCATCCAAAGTAGTTTTCGAAGAGATTACTTATTTATGAATTCCCTATATTCGATTGTGTAAATTAAGCACTGCATGCAGTCAACAATCATTATTTAGAATTATTTTGACTAATATGTTGGAAATATTCACCAATTTACTGAAGAGTATTCCTCTCTAAGATTATTTTCAAAATTAGATTATCAACAAATGACCTTATATATCCACATGTTAAGAGAATCCCATGTTAATTATGCATTCATATATATGAAGTATAATTTACTACCTTTGTCTCAAAAGAGTCTAATTTTGACTAACTCTACTTTTGCGTTATTTTTTTTGAAAATTAAATGTTGATGCTGATTTATTTTTTATTATTGAAAAACTATAAAGCACGTGATCAATGGCTAATACTTTTTCTATAGTTTATAAAAGTAAAAGTTTTATTTCTACAACTAAATAAAATTTTGTTAAATATCAATCATAAAATGGTAACATTAATATTGAAAAGTCAATACGAGACTTACTATTGCCTCAGCCCACAAAATAAGTCAACATTTTGACCCTCTAAAGACAATTTGGTAATCTTTTAGGGCAAATTACACAAATGGTCCCTGTAGTTTTAGTATTTTTTACATTTGGTCCTTACACCTCGCAAATGGTCCTTGTACCGAGACATTTTACCCAAATGGTCCTTCTGTTAAACTCTGTTAATTTTTTGCCGTTAAATGCACACATGTGCCACACACGTACATTTATTGATGGGTAAAATAGTTATTTTATCTTAAAAAGTACAGGGACCAATTCTGAAATGATTAAAACCAAAGAAAATCAATCCATATGGAAATTCACCCATCAAATCCATATAATCTATACTGCTGCATTGTCTCTCTACCTGCTTAGCTGCACTCCTCCATCCTACTACTTAAAGTCGCCGTCACCTGATCTCTCTCTCTCCTCAAACCCAGAATTCCACCACCGGTACAAGTTAGCACCACCCCCTCTTTCCGAAAGTAGACAAAGCAGCGCCCGTTGCCCACAAACCTCCTCCACGGCCGTCACTCTCTCACTTTACTTTCCCTCACTTTTACTTTTCTCTCTCTCAAAAGAAAGGAGATCTGGGGATAGAAGATAAAAAGCGGCTTTCTTTATGAATTCAAGGCCTCAACTACTCTATCGTACTACCAAAAGAAGATGGGCGGAGTGACCTCCTCGATCACCGCTATGTTCGCTTTCTTCCCACCGACCCCGCCGTCATACACTGTGATCGCCGACGAGTCCTCCGGCGGCCAACTTTACTTGCCGGAAGTGCCCCGCAGAGACGGAGTGGATGTGTTGAAGCTTCGCAGAGACAATGCAGCAAGTAGTGGGATGGTTAAACTTCCCCAACCCACCCATCACTCAGTTTACCCAACCCATCAATCACTCAATTTATATGGAAATTCAATGGTTGCTGTACTTTTTTGTTACAAGAAGAGAGAGACTTCAAGGAATAGAGGACAATGGTCTTGAACTTTTTCAAATTGAAAAACTCTCCATGAATGCGATCACCAATCGTATACACCGCAAGTAGAGAAGGGGGAGAGAGTAAAAATGGTTTGGAGAAAGAGAATCAATTTTACAATTTTACCCCCTTAAATCTTGAATTTTTGTAAGTAATTTTACACAATTGGTCCCTGTACTTTTAAAAGCAAAATGACTATTTTACCCCGTCCAAAATGCACATGTATTGACTTAACGGAAAAAATATAACGGAACTAGACGGAAGGACCAATTGCGTTCAATTGGTTGGTACAAGGACGACTGGCAAAAATTTTTTTGTACAAGGACGAATTGCAAAAAATACTAAAACTACAAGGACCATTTGTGTAGTTTGCCCAATCTTTTAACTCTCCGCTCACTTTGCAAGGTTTTAGGATTTTATTTTTTATTTTTTACTTTAGGTGAATTACGGGCCGGTCCCTTTTTAAACATTTGTAATCGCTCCAGTCCAGTCATCTTTTTTTAAAATCGAAAAAAGGCATTTTTGGGGTAAAAAGACGATTATGTCATTAATGAAAGAAAAACACGCGCGCATCAGTAACACAAGGCATCGCAATGAGTAATCCAAGGCATCGCGTGGGTTAATCATCGTGATAAGCAACCAATGCATAGCGATGAGCAACCAAGGCATCGCGATCCCCGTTGATCCCGAATCCAAGGCATTGAATGTCAAAAAAATCAAGAATCCAAGACATCGCATGTGTTAATCATCGTGGGTTAATCATTGTATTCACATCTCGCCTCCACAGTTGCATTGAATGTCAAAAAATCAAGAATCTAAAAACCAATGTGAAATAATTTAGTTGATACATCGTATCCACAACTCTCTTTCACAATTGCATTGAATACCTTTTTTTCTTAGAAAAATGTGTAAATCCTAGGTGGCACCTAATTTTTTAACATTAACATTTTCATTGGCGATGCTTTTAACAATTTATATTCGACACTTTCACAATTAACATCGATTAAGTGTTTCAAAACTCTGCAAATACAACTGAAATTCAGCCATCTAAATCGTTGAAAATATATAGTTGTGTGAAAAAGGTTTGGCCAATAAAAAAATGAGCAAACTTAATATTTCACATAATAATAATTTACCATCTCCCACGTTCATAAATAATTGATTGTATATGCGTAAAGCTTTATATGATAACACAAGACTTATTATTGAATATAACCCAGAAAAACCATTGGCTTCCACCTCCTTCGAGCTATTCAAAGTTAATATATTTTTTATTTAATATATTTTTTATTTTTTGCAACTACTAAGTGAGTAAATTAGTTAGTGAGAAGTTGTTTTAACTTAATTATGTTTTACCGTCCTTGTGGGATTAGTCAGCAGATACGTTGGGAAACCGAAACAAAAAACAATAATAATTCCAATACAAAAAAAATAAAAATAAAGGGTTAATGACACCACTAGTCCCTTAACAATTTTTTTTTTCAAATTTTAGTCCCTTAACTATGAAAATTAGACATGGTTGATCATTTTGTTGGATGCCGTTAGTATTTTTCCGTTAAGTCCGTCATTTGCCCATCATATGTCTTTGGTTAAAGGCATTTTTGGAATTTCATGTGAAAAAAATTTATTCTTTTCTCTCTGATCACTTTCTCCCCCCACCCCCCCTACAACATCTTCATCCCCTTCTACCATCTATGTTTTCCAACTTCCCCCACCCGAGCTCTGGCATCCCAGCCCCCATCAACTACCACCACCTGCACAATCTCCGACGAATCTCTCACTCGAGACTTCACTTTTCGCGCACCCCCGAGCTTCAGCATCCCCAATTCATGTGCACAATCGAATCATCCTTCTGCTTCGCAAAGCTCCTTACAGATACCCAACTGGGGCTTTTTTGATTGAATTATGTTAATCAAGCCAAGATTTGGCTTCTTCTTTACAGATACTAAACTAAGGCTTGAGGGTTTGTGGGCACTATCACAAGTATGAAGAGGGGGAGGTTTGTGGGATTTGTGGCCACCGGATGCCGGTCGTAGCTGAGAAATCTTCGTTTCAGGTTAGCGCTTTTCCGTTTGAGATCTTACCGGAGTTTCTTTATCTGGGTAGCTATGAAAACACTTTTCGGGCCGAGCTTCTCAGGACTCACGCGTTCTCAATGTGAGACATAGTCTTTGTTTGATTCCCAACTTAATCAGCTTAAATAAAATAGTTGCACGTGATTTTGAATGTTATTGGTAGCATGCGTTGGGAGCAAGCTTGTGATTTTGAATTTGGGTGAATTATTATATTCATACTTTTCTTGACGATTTAAGTGGGTTTGACGAGATTCTGAGATGTATTTAATAGGGTCGTTCGATAAGATTTGAATCAATTTCAAATTGTTTCGTGGTTGGCTTAGTATTGATCAATAGAAGCTAGTTGTCTTTGCCCTTTTGGATGGATAGAGTTTATGGAAATAATGTTAATTATGAAGAGTATTGATAGGTTTAATGAACTTGCAATGAATTTAATGTGATTTATAGCTGTCCAGGGGAAGCTCCTTGTGCACTAATAGTGAAGAATACATCTTTGTAGTAGGGATAGGGAGCTGGTAATCATCATCTGTTAGTTAGCTTTATTAAGGGACTACTGGTGGTTGATGGGAGCTGGGATGCCAGAGCTCGGGTGGGGGAAGTCAGAAAACATAGATGGTAGAAGGGGATGAAGATGTTGTAGGGGGGTTGGGGGGAGAGAGAGATCAGAGAGAAAAGAATAAATTTTTTTCTTTTCACATGAAATTGCAAAAATGCCCTTAACCAAAGGCACGTGATGGGCACATGACGGACTTAACGGAAAAATACTAACGGCATCCAACAAATGGACCAACCATGTCTAATTTTCATAGTCAAGGGACTAAAATTTGAAAAAAATTTGTTAAGGGACTACTTGTGGAATCGGCCATAGTCGAGGGATTAGTGGTGTCATTAACCCAAAAATAAAAAAGTTAACAATTTTGAGAGTGCAATGTTTAGGAAAAAATAGGGCAAATTACACAAATGGTCCCTGTACTTCTCAACCTTTTTGGGATTGATCTTAATCTCACACCAGCGGTCACTGAATTCAATTTCTTGACACATTTGGTCCTTCCATCCATTGTCGTTTATTTTTTTTCGCTAAGTGGAATCACGTGCATTTCACGTGATTTTGCCCAATGGTAAGTTAGTCATTTACATGTAAAAAGTACATGGACCTTTTGTGTAATTTTTCCTAAACTAAACCCACCCCAAAATCAAAATTATTTTCTCCTTTCTCTCTCCCCCCCTCGGTTCTCCACCCACAGCCCTTCCCTCTCTTCCCCAAGCAAAACAAAACCCATTAATTTCCTTCATCTTAGCCTTCAACGACGAACCCTAGCACAAAACAACCAATTCAGCTGTTGGATTTTTGTAACCGTAAATGAGTCACCGACGAACCAATCAGACTCCGAACCCTAGCGCAAGTACCAACTCAACACATTCAACCGCCGGAGCTCCGGCCCAACAAACACACCACTCTGACAAACAGTGGATACTCGTATCCCAACAATAGACATCAATAGCAATCGAGATGTAAACATTCTTCGTCAGGAACTCGGGGCAGCTAGCCTGCCAAGATTGGGGCGCATTTCATGTGACCAACCATGGTGTTCCGATTTAATTACTTGACGATATGAGGACCATGGGCTCCTCCGTCACTCTTTTTCTCTTTCTCTAATAATATTATGTAGTACGTGTGCACTATGCAAGAAGGGGGGAGAGAGAGAGAGAGAGAGAGAGAGAGAGAGAGAGAGAGAGAAAGAGAGCACATTTTTTTTACTTTGTTTTACTTTAACAACAAACAGTAACTTGTTTGTTTGAAAAGTATATTACCAATTCATCACTTTTTCCATCTATTTCTTGGTTTTGCAGCGAAGCATGGGGGTAAGATTGAACTTATTTAATAGAGAGAGAGAGATGTGAATTTTAGAATGGGTCTAGGGAAAAAGGGAGAGGGGTTGGGATAGAGAAGAAAGGGGTGTGAAAATTACTGTAATATCCTTTTATAAAGTTTAAAAAATAAAATTATTATGGATAATTTTGTCTATTCAAAAGAAAAATTTGCAAAGATAATTTTACCCCTGCTCAAAATCACATGCGTCGCACATGCTTACACTTAACGACTAAAAGTTAATGGGATTGGACAGAAGGACCATTGCGTTTTACTTAATTAGTACAGGGACAAAAATTTTACAAAAGTTAGTTTAGGGATGAATCTCAAAAAGATCAAGAAGTACAAGGATCATTTGTATAATTTGTCCGAAAAAATAAAATGTGAACAATGAAAAGGACGTAACTATTGAATGACCAATAGTATACTTTCAAACTTTGGGCCGAGAATATACTCATGCGCCTCAATACCAATCCCCTGGTCTAAACCAACATTACCCAGCAGCTCATCATATTGTATTCACCTGGTCCTCAAGCCCATGTTCACTGTGAAATGATCCAAATTAGCCTTGTTACTTTGGGCCCATCACGTAGCCCATTTTACCGACAGGCTACCATAACCAAAACTAACGAAAAAATGGAGCAAGTGATTTTAGACCATCGCAAATATTGTTGATGTGATGGTCTATGGATCAAAAGAAATTCATCATTTATTAGGAGAGATGAACAACTTTTAAACATGAATTTATTTCAATTTGTTAAAGAAAAAGGGGAGAAGGTATATTTGGGCCACCGAATTTTTCGTAAAATTATAGTTCGACCACTGAAATTTTAAAATTAAATTTTGAGTCAATGTACTTAAGTTATGATGTATCCGTGCCCCTTTTTTGAACGGACGTTAATTCACCCGTTAAATTCACATAAAATACTCATTTTACCCCTGTCCTCTTCTTTATCTTCTCTAATCTAAAAAAAAACAAACCCTATCTCATGAACTTCTTCTAGTTTTAATGATGGAAATATTAAAATTAATCCCATTACAAAACTAAAATTCCACCTAATTCTTTAATTAAACCCACCAAACAGCAAAATGTCATCGTATAATTATCCAAACCACAAAGCCCTTATTTCACTTCTTCCCATCTTTAACTTCTTCCAACTTTTTGAAATCATTTTCACTCCAACAACGATGGCCCAAAGCCCTAATTTCAGTAGCACTCATCTAGATCTATGGTTGTTCTCTTCATCTCTTTGTACTAAAAGGACAAACTGGGGCTTCTTTTTCTTCCAATTCCTCTTCGCTATCGAGATCTGTAAATCATGGAACGTTGTTGCGGTGGGGGCGGCATCGATGGCGGTCGAATTGACTGTGGCGGCGGAGCGACAGAGGGGGAGGGGTTGTTGAGGAGGGATAGAACGGGAAATTAGGGAGGATTTTGAGGGGTATTTTGGGGAAATGGTGAGTTTGAGATTGGAGAGAGAGTGGTGCTGATGGGAAGAGGTGAAGGGTTTAGGAGTTAAGATGGTTGTGTGGAAGGAAGGTGAGGCCGCTATTGATGAGAGTTGTTAAGAGAGTTGCGAGAAATGAAGTGTGTTGTGGGGGTTGCGCCGCCGCTTTGAATGGGCCAAGTTTGGTGGAGGAGGTAGTGCCGTAGTGTAATTCTTCTGCTTTGGTAAAGCCTAAAATCCATTGTACTGGTGAGTTTGGGAACATGAGGATGATGAAAGGCAGATTTGACATGTTGATTTTTGGTAATCGGGGTTGATGAATGTGCATTTTGAGCAGGTCCAAGACATTGATTTGGGGAAAATTGTTGTTAGGGTTTTTCTAGGGTTTGTATGATGGAGGAGAAGTGGGAAAAAAAGGAAAAAAAATATGTGATCATTTTCTAAAGATGAAGATCCGTGTTTTAATTTTCTAAAGAAGATGAAGACCGTGGCAAAATTGGTATTCCACGTTAATTTAACGGCTGAACTAACATTCGTTCAAAAAATGGGCACGGATGCATCATAACTTAAGTATAGTGGCTCAGAGTGTAGTTCTAAAGTTTCGGTGGTCGGAGTGCAATTTCGCAAAAAGTTTGGTGGCCCGGATGTACCTTCTCCCAAGAAAAAATTATCCACCTCACCCATTATAAATATTGATATATTTCCTCCGTCCTTAAATTATTGTTTTACTTTCTTTTTTGGTTCGTCCCAAAATAATTATCTTGTTTGAAAGTTTGTTTTAGGACAATACTTTTACCATTTTACCCTTATATTTTTTTTACTTTAATTATGTGTCAAATACACATGGTCATTAAAGGAAATTACACAATATAACAATATTAATAATTAAGTCAATTGTTTTCTCTTAAGTCGTGTGCCGGTTCAAATAAGACAATAATTTGAGAACGGAGGGAGTAGTATGTAACTTTTATTAACGTCTATGTGCATGTGGGACTATCGTCAAAGTAGGAAAAAAAGTATGGGTAAAATGATAAAAATGTATTATTAAAAATACAATCTTAGAAATAAGACAATTTTTTTTGAAACAAACAAAAAAAAGAAAACATGAAAATTATTTAAGAATGGAGCGAGTAATAATTTTTAAAGTTACTGCCAATAAAGAAGATCTAGCCATGTATGTTGATCTTACTTTACTAGTTAACCACGTTCACTCAGGTGTCGCACTCTAATAGCGGCTTGTAACACCTTTAACAACTTTAACTAGGTCTTACACTATTTTAGCAAAGGTTGTTGATCCTACAACTCTCTGAAAGTCCGATTTCATGATCTACAACAAAGATATGATAGGTCATGAACGCTCAATCTTCGGCTTGGTCCTATCCACTAGAGATGTTAACCTAGCTTCCTTAGAGGTTTTAAACCAACTTTAAAGGGTCATGGCCCTACTGGTCTGCGACTAAACGTGCCAATTTAAACTAATCGCTAATATTGCAAACCTAACCCTAATCCTATTCGATTTTTTATGCGAATCAAGATAACTTAATTCCAAAGTTCATACACGTGTTCGATGATTCTATGATAAAACTGATGAGACATAATTTTTCCGGGGAGCTTGCCCGGAGACATGCTCTTAACGGGAGCCGAAAATCTTACGCTCACAGGGGTCTCCCCGCTCCTGGCAGTGTGGTTCATGTGGTGTCACACTAGTAGCGGGTTTTTGCACTCCCTCACACCCTGAAACTGATGATTCTATGATAAAACTGATGAGACATAATTTTTCCGGGGAGCTTGCCCGGAGACATGCTCTTAACGGGAGCCGAAAATCTTACGCTCACAGGGGTCTCCCCGCTCCTGGCAGTGTGGTTCATGTGAGGGAGTGCAAAAACCCGCTACCAGTGTGACACCACATGAACCACACTGCCAGGAGCGGGGAGACCCCTGTGAGCGTAAGATTTTCGGCTCCCGTTAAGAGCATGTCTCCGGGCAAGCTCCCCGGAAAAATTTTGTCTCATCAGAAAAGGCGTCATTTTTGTTGAGGGGATGACCTTCCTTTCGGGGGACTTGCCCGACTGTCAGGAACGGGGAGACCCCTGTGAGCGTAAGATTTCCGGCTCCCGTTAAGAGCATGTCTCCGGGCAAGCTCCCCGGAAAAATTATGTCTCATCAGAAAAGACGCCCTTTTTGTTGAGGGGATGACCTTCCTTCCGGGGGACTTGCCCGGAGACAGGACTTGCTGCTCGCGGGAGCCGGAAGTCGAGTACATCCGTTTAAACTCATGATCTCCCCACCCCTGGCAGTGGGTTTTTGCCTTCCTCACGCCCCTGAAACTGGCGAAACCCAGTTTTGAACCTGTGACCTCCAGGAGAAGTACACAGATTGCCCTGAAACTGGCGAAACCCAGTTTCGAACCTGTGACCTCCAGGAGAAGTACACAGATTGTGGAGCATGAGTACCACTCGGGCTAGCTAGCCTAAGTGGAGCATGAGTGCAAACAAACCCCTTCTTAATTCTTGTGTTTTATCCACTAGGAACTTTTTAAAATATAACAAATTATAAAATAATTTTTTTAAAGAAAGAAAAGATGCACGCATGCATTAATTGCATGTACTACATATAAGTTTTCACACCTCGATCACACAATCGGGTTAAGAAAAGCAAATAAGAATACAACTGGATGATCAATCATAAGAATAAGATTAAGTACGGTTTGCAACAAATTTGTACTTCCTAATTAAGAAATTTTGTGTTGTTAAATAACAACCCATTGTTAGGCCGTATTTTAACAGGATAGATAGTTTGCTTTGCTGAATAAAATCTCATAAAGCACATGCATGGTTTAGTGGCTTTTACTCCCTAATAAATCGCTGTTCAAAACATCGAACTTGTTAATGGTTATATATATATATATATATATATATATATATATATATATATATATAGGCTTCTTTCTTCCTTTGAAAGACAATGTCGCTTCCACTTAACTTCTCAATCATATATTTATAAAATCTAAAAGACGCGGTTTACCTATTTTTGCTTTGGCAACCCTATACGAAAAATTTCTGTCTTAGTTTCTGGTACAATGTTGCTTAATTGTGAGAAAAACAGCCGCCAGTAATTTCCTTAATTGACTAGTATGAACTGTGGCGAAGATCATAGACTTTGAGGTTTTGTTTAGTATAGTTTTTTAGCAGTTTTTACGCTTAAGCAATTTGATAAATAAAATAATATCATGCAAATTTTGATTAGTTTTCAAATAATAATATACTACTACTTATGATGCTTTCAATTTTGAATAGCCACCGACCGTGCATTATAATCAAACATGTTACGCTCATTACACAATGCATTACAGCATTAAACCTGGAAAATGGAATCCTCAGAAGAACTTTCTCTTTCTCACACACACAGTGTACGCCTGCAGTTATGGCTCATGACACCATCCATGATGCCTTGCAGCATTAAACCTGGAACTCTCACACCCACCTAGCGTGCATTATCAGCGATCCGTATAACAAGGATCTCATAACATAAAAACATTTTAGTAATTAAAGACAATGGTTGAATATCAACTTTTTCAAAATTCCACCAGAATTTTTTAAAATATTCTTAAGTCCCTCCCATCCCAAGAAATCCAACTGTACATCAAGAGTCAAACTCTCTCCAATTCCCTAGCTTAATTTCTATAAAACAAAATCTCTACCAGAATTTCATGATCCTCAATGCACAAAAATCCATTTCAAACAAAAACAAAAAAACAAAAAAAAAGGGCCCGGCCTTGTAAATGGCAACAACCAAGCTCGTATTCGTATTCTTGATTTACATATTCATTTTTTCTTCGTTTTCTCAAGCCGTTGAAGAGGAGGAAGAAGTAGCTGGTGACATCGAATGGTGGTGTAAGACAACGCCTCATCCAGAGCCATGTAACTATTACTTGGGCAACGGGGCATACCATAAACCCCGACATAGAGCAGAGTTTAGAACATTGATGGTGCAAGTAGCCCTCGAACGTGCCATTGATTCTCAAAATTGCACAACCAAGCTCGCAAAAAAGTGCCGGAGCAAGCGAAGGATGGCTGCATGGAATGATTGCTATAAGCTTTTCAACAATACTATTCTTCAACTCAACCAAACCCTAGAGGGCCTAAAAAACAATGTGAGTTCAGATTTCGATGCACAAACTTGGCTTAGTACGGCCTTGACCAATCTTGAAACTTGTAGGTCAGGTTCACACGATCTAAACGTGTCAAACTTTATATTCCCTCTTGTTTCAAACAATATATCGGAGTTACTGAGTAATAGCTTGGCCATAAATGGGGCTTTGTTGAACCAATCAAAAGATCACGACGAAAATGATTTTCCTAGTTGGGTAACGGCCGATGATCGGAGATTGTTGGCAGCTTCATCGTGGAGTACGAGGGCAAATTTGGTTGTGGCTAAAGATGGATCGGGTAGATTTCGTAGCATTCAATCGGCTCTCAATTATGCAGCAAGAACTAGGGTTGGGAGTAAGAGGTACGTTATTTATATAAAAAGAGGGGTTTATAGGGAGAATCTTGAGATTGGAAATAATTTGAACAAGATTATGCTAGTTGGAGATGGATTGAGATATACAATTATTACGGGCAGCCGCAGTGTCGCCGGAGGATTCACAACTTACAGCTCTGCAACTGTTGGTAACCATCTCTCTCTCTCTCTCTCCTAACTTATGTTGCTTCATTGTTACATGAGTAGAGATGAAGTATAGTTAAGCTTATAACAATTATACTATTAGTGTTTATTATCATCAGTAAAGTGAAGTAAAGTAAACCAATAATGTTTCTTGAAAGATACGAGGAATCATTTTTTTCAAATTAACTAGTTATAATTCTTATGAATAATTATACATCTCATTTACTTTACTAACAAAGAAAAAGTAACAGTTTATATCTTAAGATAACTTAATGAATTAGTTTTATATCCTTTCTTTTCCTATGAATATGATTGCAATTCTTCAAAAAAAAAAAAAAGAATATGATTGCAATTGCATGGAGCAGAAGATATGATGCAAATTTACTTTTTATTTTTGTGCAAATAAAGGATTGATTTTTTATGATTTCAACTACACAAATACTTTATTTTTCTGATCCAAATTATATATTTAAAGTAGGTATTTCAAAGTGCGTGCCATCTGATTGCTTAAGTGTGGTCAATGGTTAAGCACATTGAAAATACTATCACTTGCGCAAGCGTCTTTAACTTCTTGATGATTATCACTTGTAGGAGTTGATGGTATTGGATTCATTGCACGTAGCATAACATTCCGTAACACGGCAGGCCCAGCCAACGCCCAAGCAGTCGCCCTCCGATCATCCTCCGATCTCTCGGTGTTCTACGCATGTGGCTTCGAAGGCTACCAAGACACTCTTTTCGTACTTGCGCAGCGCCAATTCTACAAATCTTGTTACATTTATGGCACCATTGATTTCATTTTTGGCAACGCTGCCGTAGTATTCCAAACTTGCATCATCTACGTGAGAAGACCCTTACATGGCCAAATCAATGTTATCACTGCCCAAGGTCGAGCTGATCCTTACCAAAACACGGGGATTTCTATTCACAGTTCTCGGGTGGTGGCTGCGCCAGATCTTAGGCCTATTGTACGTTCAGTTCAAACCTATTTGGGCAGGCCATGGCAGCAATATTCACGAACGGTTTTTCTCAAAACCTTCATCGATGGCTTGGTGAATCCAGCAGGGTGGTTAGCTTGGCAAAAGAGTAATTTCGCATGGGATACTTTGTATTACGGAGAATATATGAATTTTGGACCGGGTTCTTCCACAAGGAATAGAGTCAAGTGGAAAGGCTACCGTGTTATTCGAAGCACAACCGAAGCGTCGCGATTCACCGTGGGAAGCCTTATAGCCGGTAGATCATGGTTGCCTTCAACTGGTATACCATTTACTGCAGGGTTGTGAGATCATATATGAAGTATTTCTAGAGAATCTTATTATTTATTGGTTAATTGTTTTTGTACATTACTAAAAGAAATATTCATCTCGAATATTTAATTCGATGGTGAAAAGATGAAATTTTTCGGTACTCTGTTTTGTATATCATCATTATATATTTCGAACATTATGCTCGAATATATGTATAGTATCAATTTCAATTTCTCATCACATCACAAATGAACCTTTGTGCCCTCACGGGCGTAGCTCAGTTGGTTAAGAACTAGTAGATTTGGAACAGGACCAAGGATCGAGTCCTAGCAACCGCAGTGTGGGGGTTTCATCCTCTTGTGAGGATGGCTCCTTGTAGGTACTAGGCACGGGTCCTCCTAACTACTTAATCGCTGAGTCACGTGATTTTCCCTCTCACATTCCCATGAGGCTGGGGTGTGGGGGCTCTCATGGGGCTGGGGTATGGGGGCTCTCGGGGGGAGAGTTTCCCCTTTTTGGAACACAAATGAACCTTTGTAACAAATAAATTTGCCATGTCAAGCTAGGCCATGGAAACGCAAAAATATGAATATGAAAAAAAAAATTAATACGAGGTATCGAAAAACGAGAGATTATGACAGCTTTTTATTGGGCTTTTCCTCCTGTCAATAATGGGCTTTGAAATGTTCGTTTTCTTGCTACATTGGGTTTTGAAAATGTGAGTTTGGGAAAGAGAGTGCCAAGTTCAAAATTAAATTTAGTGGGCTGATCAGCCACAATGAATTAAAAAATAATACGGAAAATTGTTGGTCAGTCCACTTTGGAAAGTTTTTATTCTCTTCAGTCCACCTTTTTTTTTTAACTGCTAAAAGGCACTTTAATAAAATTGTTCCTAAAATACCCCCGCAATAACATATATAGTAGCTTCTTCCTAAAATTTCTCCAGTAAATCTTCTTTTCTTCCTAAATTTTCTCCAGCCAATCTTCCAAATAACTTCTTCTTAATATTTCTCTGGTGAATCTTCATTTCTTCATAAAATTTCTTAGGCCAATCTTCGAGATAACTTCTTCCTAATATTTCTCCGGTGAATTTTCTTTTCGTCATAAAATTTCTTTGGTGAATCTCCCTTCTTAAAATTTCTCCAGTGAATCTTTGTTTCCATTCCAATAGCTAGTAGCAAAAAAATTGATTTTTGTGGATAGCCTATGTTTCCATTATAATAGAACACTAGTGAATCTTACTTACTAAAATTTCTCTGGTAAATCTTCATTTGGCTGCACCCGATAATGAAATTAAGCATCACGATAATGAAATTAGGCATCGCAATTGGACATCAAGATGTCTTTAATTGGGCATCAAGTAAAATTTCTCTAGAGAATTTTACTTACTAAAATTTCTCAGTTAAATCTTCTAGAATTAGGCATCGTAATTGGGCATTGAATCCTGAACTTTTTCTAGTGAATCTTACTAAAATTTCTCCGGTAAATCTTCATTTGGCTGCATCGCGATGACTCATCATCGCGATGATGGAATTATGCATCACGATGATGGAATTAGTCATCGCAATTGGGCATCGCGATGATAAAATTTCTATGGTAAATCTTTCATTAATGGCATAAATTAAACAAGTTGACTTTTAAATTATATATATATATATATATATATATATTTCCTTAATATTTACATAGAGTATAACATTAGAAATACACACTATGACATAATATGTGTTAAAAGTGAAAATAATAAACTTGCACAAAAATAGATTCTTACTTTCTATTTTGGGATATCCCAACTAATGTTCCTAAAGACTTTTAATCTACCTATTATCTACCATTATTCCTAATATACCCTTAAAGGGTCATTTAATATAAAACATCCTAAAGAAACCTAATTATTTAAAATAGTTGAACTCAATTAATGTTTATGAGTATTATTGTCAGAACACATTTTACAGCATATCATTAATTATGTTTCTTAATTCTTTTGTTTTATTCACTAGGAACATTTATCCGGGATGGAAGGAGTATTCATTTAGAGATAATTTTTTTAAAAAATAGACACTTATTTAGGGACAGAGGAAGTATTATTATTGTGATTAAAAGAGGTCCTTGTTGGGTTATTATTATGATTGTTTTCGAATTACAATTATCAGTGAGGCTGCTTTGGAAACGAATTCATGGTATTGATTATCTGGTGATGTTGCTTGCAAAAGCCATTGAGAAAGCATATATGGTTTTCGTATCTGATTATCACAAAACTTGTTATAAAAACGAAAATATTCTTAAATTAAGAATTTTAAATTTCTATCTTCAATGCGGAAGTGAATTGATCGAAAATAAAACTATCAAATCAAGTATTTGGAAGAATTACAATAGAAAGTTTTCAATGTACTCACCCACAAGGGTTACAAAAAACTATCCACAGAGTAGGCCAAGACCTCGAGACCCTTGACCACCAATTAT
Organism: Platycodon grandiflorus; assembly: GCA_016624345.1. Taxonomy (NCBI): domain Eukaryota; kingdom Viridiplantae; phylum Streptophyta; class Magnoliopsida; order Asterales; family Campanulaceae; genus Platycodon; species Platycodon grandiflorus. Next base: position 12,412,545 of record CM028361.1, read on the forward strand.
GTCCGTTGTCCGTCGAAACTCTTGACCACCAATTGTATCCGTTGTCGTCCATCTCTCCGTATGTGTCTCACACTCTCAGCTCACGCTTTCTTCCCAAATGCAGACGGGACCTTTATATATAGTCATGTTCTTCATGATTATCCTAAGTTAATTGGGATTAACACCCTCAATTCAATTTCCTTACATAACAAGGTAATCAGCATGTTGGTTACTTTTATGGATTTGACCAATTTAAACTTATGTCAATCCTATTCAACTAAGGATTTGTGACACAAATTTTAACAAAACCCTATCGGAAAACTTTAGCATAAACAAAGCCCTCTACTTGAAAAAATCGAAAATGATTTGAGAATAAAATATTAAACTTATTTCCTGATGTAACATCTAAGACCGGCCTCCACTCCTTCAGAAGAATGGTTTGTTGTATGACCTAGAATTAGTTATGCACCAAACTTATTCTTGCAAAAACCATTATTTATTCAATTATTTACTTATGCACTAATAAGTCTAATTAATTAAACAAATATTCCTATGAACCAAATGTATATTTATTTGTTTCTTAAATACTGATGAAGATTAAGCCATTGACACACTCATGAACCTTCCTAGGCTTCCTTTTTTAAGATTAAATTGTTTTATAGTAATAACTGTACTTTCAAATTAATTCTTGAAAATAAATATAAAATGTAAATAACATCTCAAATGTGTGTGTATATATATATATATATATATATATATATATATATATATATATATATAAAGTTGGTGAAGAGACCTATAATTGTATTACTTCATCTTCCTTTCTATTTCTCTCAATTCTCATGTCTCAAAGTAATGAATTGAGATGATTTTTTATTTCTAAGTCATTAACTTATAACTATACCTACTAATAATATGTTTTACAATAGGTATTACTTTTCTTCTAATTATAATATGAGAAGAACTTTGAATAAAATAATGTTGTTAATGAGATTTAAACCCACACCCTATTAAATATGAATATACACTTTAAACCAACTCAACCAATTATATTATAATTAAGAATTTAAAAAAATATTAAATTACTCTATAAATTATTTTATAATATAAATCAACCAATTTTTATTTTTCTAAATGTTAATCTCTTCATGTCAAATACTAGTCTCATATCCTTATTTAAGACGTCCTAAAATAATGTTTATATTATGTGATACATATCAACAAAAATCTAAATCATTTCATCAAAAAAAATTTATTTTTGTAAATTTCTTTTTCACACTGATAGTGTATTAAAAATATATAAATATATTATCCAACTAAACATTTTCCAATCATTGAATGATCTTCAAAAATTATTTTTAAAAATATAATTATATTCAATCCTTATACAATTCTCTTTTGTTCAGAAAAATGTTATATTTCTTCAATATGTCATAAAGTTGATATTTTATTTTGATTTTGTAAAAAATCTTCAAATATATGTCTAAAATATCTTTATTAAGTGCAAGATGAAAAAAATAAAATAAACCCAACAATTTGATATCATTAAATGATACTCCCTCCGTCACTAAATTATTGTCTTCGTTTCCTTTTTTGTCTGTCCCAAAATAATTCTCTTGTTTGAAACTTTCCTTTTTAATACATCACTTTTACCATTTTACCATTACTTTTTCTTCATATTTTAATTATAGGCCACATACACATGGGCATTACAGAAAACTACGCATTATACCAATATTTATAATCAAGTCAATTGTTTTTTCTTAATCTGTATACCAGGTCAAACAAGACAATAATTAAGGGATGAAGGGAGTACTTTTTTTTTGACCAAATAATTAAAGGATACTTAAAAAATGTATAGAAATGAAAATACGCATATTGACCACTAAAAAAAAGCACTTAATCTGAAATAAAAATATTATAATAAATGATCATCAATTTTTATATATTGACAATACTTAACTTTGGTCAAACATTAACAGCCCGTTTGGTGCACCGTTTTTAAAACGCAAATTTTTCAAAACGTAACTTTTTTCTTATAAACGTATTTGGGATATCGCTTCAAAACGTAGCTTTTTTTTATCTGCGTTTAAAAAAAACCTAAAAATTTCAGTGTTTTAAAACGCAGCTGCGTTTTGAAAATGTAATTTTTTATGCCGCGACATTGAAACGTAATTTAAGTCAACAAACACTTATATTCAATAATAATAATAATTTTTTCAAAATTATTTCTAAAATGTATCAATTAATACCAAAATCAAATTAAACCCGTGCGAAGCACGGGCTCTATAACTAGTACTGATGAAGATTAAGGCAAGTCCAACAATGGGTATCAAATACAAATTTTGATACCTAGTTGAAGGTTCTAACATATCCAATAGTCAAAATAATTGGTACCAAATTTGCTACCTCTCTTAGGACTTCACATGAACACGCGTGCAGGTGGAGGACCCGGAGGCAACAGACGGTTGAATTATCATTAATTCATAATTTACTTTGGTTTTTATATCATGACAAATGACGGCTATAATTTTTTCAAAATTTTAGTTTTAACAAAAAAATTAATTAATTAAAACAACCGTCATACTTTAAATAATTGATAATGAATAAAGTATTAATAAAGTTAATTAAAAATCAAAAATAAATTTTTTATCATGAATTTGATACCTATTATTGGAGATGATAATTTGATACCTTGTAAACTGTAATCAATAGGTATCAAAATTTGGTTTTGATACCTATGTGCAAGTATTATTGTTGGACTTGCCCTTAAGCCATTGACGCACTCTAGCTTTGATGAATACCTTAATCTTTGAGAACATGTTTGGTCGTTCGCTTTGGTCAAAATGCAGAGATAAAACACAGCTTATTTGAAAAAATTGTGTTTCAATGTTTCGACAGAAAAAATAGCGTTTTTAAAATGCAGCTGCGTTTTAAACCCCTAAAATTTCCAGTTTTTTCCTAAAACACATGTTTTAAAACGCTATTAGGAAAAAAAAAAAAAAAACTACGAATTGAAGTGATATCCGAAACGTATTTATAAAAAAATACATGCATTTTTAAAATACTGCATTTTGTAAACGCTGCACCAAACCGACTCTAACTATCTTGAAGTCAAAAAATTCCACGAATATAAAAGTATCCGCGTGGACGCGCGTGCGCACACACACATGTGTATATATATATATATATATATATATATATATATATATATATATATGCTCACATCATCGTTTTTTTTTTTTTTTTTTGGGGGTTTTTGTTGTTGTAAATGTCAATTGTCAACTATGCATAATTAGCCCTTCAAACCTGGCATGGATTTGTAACCAGGAGGCCAAAGTTTCATATTTTTTTTTCTTCTGATTAATTTAAACTAATCATTGAGAAATTAAAAATTACGGAAAAATATGAACCACAAAAGTCAAAACCAACCATGTATAAAAATATGAAATTAATAGAGATACATAATTTGTTTATAGATTTAGTTTATGTTTAGCTTTAAAGTATCACAATACAACTACCAAATGCATTAGTAATTGTATTGTATAAGACTTTAAAGCTAGTTGTAAACTAAATTTATAAACGAACTCTGTTGCTATAGCATTACTTATAAAAATAATATCTAACTTATTTTCCTTTTTTTTCTTTTGGTTAGAGTCGGACGTGGCATACCTGAGAAATGTGAAGTTAATTTGTACTTCAAATAGTTTTATTTTTCTCTTTCGATCTTTTTGTTTTGTTTTGTTTTATTTTGTTTGTTTTAAGGAATAATTGCGGGCCGGTATATTTTTTGAAATTTTTAACTTCTTAATTTCACTATAATCTTTTTTAACCGTTTAAATTTATTTTAAGTGATAAATTAATTATTTATTCCAAAATTGCCCCCGTCCCTTCACTTTCAAAGAAACTCCTTCACTTCACTAGACTTTTTTCTCTTCTACTGAATTATTAAATGCTACCAATCCATCTCTTAACTACTAAATTACTAATATCACATTAATCAAAAACAAAGGTACTTGGCTTGCGCGCTCACTTAGGTCACTCCCTTCCGGAAAAAAGGTCGAAGCAATACATTTGAAATCATGGGAAAATCAAAGTCTGTGACCAAGCCCTCTTCTGACCTTCTCTTTCCCATTCTTCCATTTGCAAAAGACCGATCATTTGCCTTCGTTGTCGTTTATACAGCTTTGGCGCAAAATGTCGTTCAAGTACCTTTTGTACAGAAAGCGTGATCAACTCTATCATTGTCTTAGGTTGACGGAGTGAAACGGTAATTAGAGAGTTTACTTTGAATTAACTATCTTCTTCTTTTTCTGGGTGGTTGATTTTGTTGAATTTTGTGCATCGCGATGCATAAATTTGTGCGCGATGCACGCTGTTGTTTCATGTTTTTTTAAGGGTATAGATGACATTTCGAAATAAAAGTGTCATTTTTCGATTTAAAACAATTATAGTAAACTTGTACGGTTGAAAATTATCTAAAAAATATCTTCCCGAATTTCACCCTTATTTTAACTGCCCTTATTTTAACTTTGTGCTCTCCAGGCACCACTACAGGAATAGAAGGTGGCAGCGCCTTCTATCTTGAACAGCCTCATGAAGATCATCAGGGATTTTACATGGGCCAATTGACACATTCAACGGAATAAATGTCGAACTTATTGCATCCTTATATATTCATGCATGGATTTTACATGGGCCAATTGACACATTCAAGGGAATAAATGTCGAACTTATTTCATGCATGGATTGGTCGTTGAGGCTTTCTAGAAAGTCCATTTGATGAAATTTCAAAGATGCATTCCCAATAGCCTAGCTCTGAAAGGATTCAAGCGAAAGCAAAACAAGAAAATCTGCTCCAATAATTTTTTTATTTTTTTACTTCCTAAAGAGTTCACTTTTTACTTTTAAAAGTTAACATGTGACTAAATCAAATTAATATTTTACATATTTTACTTATGTTTAAAAAAATAAAATTTCATTAATTAAAAAATAATTTTAAAAATACTATGAATTACAACTTTCATAATTTTGTAAAAATAAATAAATTTATGTAAATTATAGGTCAACCTTTAATAAAGTTGACTCAAAAAAATAAAAAATTGACTATTTTCCTAAAACGAAGAGAGTAATATATATTTTCCTTTTCTCTTTCCACCTATTCCTTTATTTTCTCCAGTTAAACGTAGTAATATATACTCCCTCCGTTCCAGGCAAAGAGTTCACTTTCTTTTTATAGAAGTCAACATAAGACTAAATCAAATAAATTTTTTACATACTTTATTTATGTTTTAAGTAATAAAATTTCATTAATTAAAAACTATCTTAATAATACTATGGATTACAACTTTAATAACTTTGTAAAAACCACTAGATTTATGTTAATTATTGGTCAAATTTTAACTTAGTTGACAAAAAAAAATCAAAAGTAGACTCTTTGCCTGGAACGAAGGGAGTAGTATTTCTCTCTCTTTTCTTCCCTCTATCACGTCTTTTTGGCTTCATGTCCTTATTTTAGTTGACCTACTTGGCATGCGCATTGTAAAATTCATACAACAAAAATCGTGAGAAACAGCTGATTAGCATGGATAACAAAGTTAGAGGCTCCTGATTAGGATTTGGAAATCCTTCAGTTTAGCATCTTGCTAGTATCAATAATTTACAGTTGATGTTGCTAGGTTTAAAACTAGTTTTATCACTATGTTAACAATTTTGTTTAGTTTGGGGGTGTGATGAACTCTAAATTTTCACGAATTTTTCTTTGAATTTTCTTTTATTTTGTGCTATTTTTTAGTTAATTATGCTTGAAAATATTATTATTTGTGTATTTGTGCTTTAATGTAGGTTTTCAAGGTATTAACGAGCATTCATGGGGTTTAGCACAAAGTTCGAGGCAATTCCGAGCTTTAAAGTTGAGTACAAATTATTCTGTTACCCCTCCGTTAGTGAATTACAAAGGAAAGGACTGAAATGAAAGAAGAAAAAGGCTGACGGATGACCAAAGTGAGAAGCCTAGAGGGAGAAGGATTGCGGAGCTCTTTCCAAAAAGGGCACCGGAGCAATTATAAGGAATGAAGAGGCGCACCTTCCTTGTGCGCTTTTAAACGCACTCAGCCAGCCTAGGCCACGCCGTTCCGCTCCCTTCCCGCTCCCATGCCACCCTGAGTCTTGTGAGGGCGGATTGGAGGCAGATTAATGAGGGATATGATTGAAGGAGTTTTTGTCCTTTTTGCCCCTAATCCTTCATGCCAAATACCTATTCTGCCCTTAGCCTTAGAACCACTCATTTGCTATCTCTTTTATACCAAAAGGCAGCCCCAAATCAGAAAAAAAAAAAAAAAGCCCCCATTTCGGGCTGTGAGTCCCAAATGGGGCACCAACCCCTTTCCTCTCAAATTTCTCACCATTTCATTGAAGTTTGATCATCTTTAAAGGTTTGGAGCAAAAAATCAAGGGTCAAGGAAGCATTTACAAGTGATTTCAACCATGGATCTCGACAATGCTTGGTTTAATTCTTTCAATCTATATTTATGTTATTTTTTAGGGTTGAATGATTTTGTAATTTGTGGTACTAGTTATATGCTTAAATGATTTATGGAAGCAATTGTTTTCTATGTTGTTGTAGTCTTTTAATTTAATCTCTCTATTTAGTATACAAGCATGCTAGGTTATTATTATTGTTGGGCTTAATTCTTTTTTCGGACCGATCAATTTAATAGTTGGTGTTTTGTGACATACACCAATAGCTTTCGGCTACTTCTTGACTTGTAGAAAAATAGAGAGAATAACACTCTACGAAGTATTACCCATTATCTTGGTTATTATTGTGTATTTCCAATGCTTCTGATGGATTAGCTACTCATTAGATGATCACTAGAATTATAGGATAGTTAGCGAGAGTCATTCCTATTAATCCCAAAAACACAATAATTGTTTATGTGACGCTAGACCGAGAGGTAACAAGTGTTCATAGATAGCCATATGAGAACTTGTTCTGAGTTGCAATCAATCCACCTTAGTCATTCGCGAGGTAGGGGAGATTAGGGTACTATAAGCTCGTAGTTAACCAATTTAGTGTTTTCGGTTACCAAGACTTGAGTTAAAGAAAAGTAAAGAGAGGATTAAATTAGACATGAGCTATACTATAAGTATCACAATCCTATAATCCTATTTTTAAATCTTGATTTGTTGTTGTCAAACTATTTTTGCGTCTATGTAAATATTAATTGTTTTCTTTTATTTTTAGTCTTTAGTTTTTAATCTCAATTTATTTTCGTTCAAATATAATTAGTTAGTCCAATTTCGGTACTTAGCTGAGTGAAAATTACATACATTTTCTGTGGATTGATACTAGTACTTATGTACACTTTATTACTTGATACGGCAGGGTACTCTTGCCCTAGTTGCATTTTGTGCACATCATTGTACTTGTACCATATACCACTTCATGTTTATTGTAAATTAAATCTGTAAATCAATTACGTTACTCTAGTATTACTCTATTAAAAATATAATTAAAATATTTAGAACCAAAAAAATGTCATGCTCTGTATAGATATCTTTCTTTTTCATCATTTTTTAGTTTGAATGTCTTAATATTCTCAGATCTATACACTCTGAAAAATATTATTTTCATATTATTACTTATTTACTATAAAATAGTTATATATGATTTAAAAGTCAAATGAAAGCATAATTAAGGATATATATGCTCTTATGTGTATGTCAAAAAGTATGAACAATAACAAATAATATTTCTTAAATTTTATTGTTAATATATTCATGTTAAATATCCTGTTTAATCAATTTGCAAGATATTAATAATAAAGATTGAATAATTGAAATTTAAAAATTATATCAAATTTTGTATTTATCGAAGTTTTATACATGAAGCACAAAAAGTTTAAAGTTTCTTACATGTATTATATGGTTCAACCCAAACTATACAAGTATTTTAAATTGGGTTTGGTTCAGATACGGTAAACAGAATTGACTATTTATTTGCATCTTGTGAATTTATTTATTATATGGTTCAACCCAAACTATACAAGTATTTTGTATTTATGTATTATATGTTTTATACATGAAGCACCTAATTTGCATCTTGTGAATTTATAATTTCATGGTCCACAATCCAACCACAAGTGCACAAAATCAATTCAATCCAATCCATATTCTTGCAGATTGGTTTGAGTCGGATTGCGGATTGAACCTGTATTATTTGGCTACTTTTTATTAGGAAAAATTGTGGATCGGTACCTTTTGTGAAATTTTCAACTCTTAAGTCCACTTTTTTTTTTTCAACCGCTTAAGTTCATATTAAATGATAAATTGACTATTTATTTCAAAACTGTCCCCACCCCTTCACTTCCCAAAAATTCCCTTCACTTCACAAGACATTTTCTCTTCTATTAAATTATTGAATCTACCAACGAATCTCTTAACTACAAGTGTCACATTAATCAAAAGCAATCAAAGTCTGTGACCAAGCCTTCTTCTTGACCTTCTCTTTCCCATTCTTCCATTTCCGAAAGACCTATCCTTTGCCTTCGTTGTCGTTAATACAGCTCTGACGCAAAACGTCATTTAAGTGCCTTTTGTATAGAAAGTTTGGTCAACTCTATCATTATTTTAGGCTGACGGAGTGAAACGGTAATTGGAGGGTTTACTTTATGTTTACTTATCTTCTTCTAATTGGTTGATTTTGTGCATTGTAAAATTTACGATGCACAAAATTTGTGCATTACATGCATAGCGTGCTGTTCCTTATTTTTTTTTAAAAGTACAGTGATGTTTTGCAACAAAAATGTCCTTTTCGGTTGAAAACAATTATTGTATCCTTAAGCGATTGAAAATTCTCTAAAAGGGACTGGCCGAATTTTACCCTTTTTATTAATACTTTTGGGCCAATTTGAAAAATTATTTTTGATTTTGATTTTGATTTTTCTTAGGTGAAAATTTGAAGAAATCATTATTAATAATAACTAGTAGCTTATGACTCGATTCACTTAAATTTTTTTATATTTGAATTACGTGACAGAAATATAACTAGAACTTTTAGAGATTAACCATCCATGAAATAGTTTAATTATGACTTTCTAAATTATCCATTATAAATTTGCAAGCAAAACCAAAATAAAGTTTTTATACTATATTCTAGCTCTCATGTAAAGTTCACACACACACACACACACACACACACATATATATATATATATTATAATAAAATATATGTTTTATTATTATTAATATTGTGAATCAGGTTTGAGTTGAACATATTTTTATCAAGTAAATTTAAAAACCAATTCATACTTTGGTAATGAGATAAATAGGGGGATAACACTAAATTATTTATATTCCTTATTTGGTAGCTTTTTTGATCAAAGATAAAAATATCCGAATTATCCGGATAACTCCCTTGTCCGGGACTAAATAATCTCTCACTCTTCCTGTTATAATTTAATCCCAAATAAACAAAAATCAATGCTATTTTTTATTCCTAAATTGCCCTTGCATAAACTTGTATTTAATAAAAAATTATTAAATATTCTCAAAAAAAATATTTTTTACCTTCCCTCCTCCCCCCGCCCCAAGCCTTTTTACCTTCCCTCCCCTCTCTCTCCCCTCACAGCCACCCCCTCCCTGGCTCCCTCCTCACCTGCTCCGGCCGCTCCCCCACCTCCAACCCACCCATTTTTATTATCTTACCTTCCCTCCCTCTCTCACTCACCCTCCCACCTCCCTCCTCCCCCCACCTAGGGGTGAGCAGAATTTTTCAAAAATCAAACCGGACCAAAGCAATCGGACCGAGCCAAAAAAGTGGACCGAACCAATATTTTTAGTTTGGTTCTGCTTCTGATTTTTAGTAGAACCGTTTATTTGGTTCGGTCCCGATTTTGAAAATTTTAGATTGGTTCTGAACCGGACCGAACCAATGTATATTACAATATATATATATATATATATATAAATTAATGTTTAAAAAAATTTAATTTCTATTTCTAGTTTTGTGTAAAATTTCTTATTAGGTATAGAAATTCAATGGACAATGAAAGTATGACAATATGACTGAGAAGCACTTAGCATTATTGTGTGTGTGTATTATGCATTTGCAAACATTTTTCTTCTCCTATTCTCTATTAGCAAAGTTGGTAATTTGTTGATTGCAATATCATAACATTTTTAATTGTTGAATGGTCGATGTACTATCATTCTTTTTTCTTTTGTGAGCTTGTTTGTATTTTTAATATTTTATCATTATTGTATACTTTTTAATTGTTGTATGAAATATTAAATTTTATTATTTATTTGTCACCTCAAAAAATTAAAAAAGTTTATTCCATTAGAACCGTAAAATGTGCAGGACCGAACCAATTAGAACCGGACCGAAGTATTGATTCTCATAAATCTTAGTTTGGTTCTGATTCTAAATTTTTTAAGAACTGAAATATTGGTTTGGTTCCGATTCTCTAATTTTTTTACAAAAAATGGACCAAACCGGACCGTGATCACCCCTGCCCCATCCACCCAACCCACGCAACCAACCTCACCCCACATATTCACACTTCTTATTTTCTCTTTCAATAGCCTACTTATTAGATTGATATGCTTTTTTTTTTTTTTTAAAAATTTTATATTACTATAGTATGTTTCCGTTCAAAAGAAAATATTACTTATAGTATGTATAAATTAATACATGCATATACATATTCTATTTTTTTCTTTAAATAAACTAATACAGTAGTATCTTTTTCTAGGTTGAAATTAAAAAGAAGTTTAAATTTTATAAATTTGTATTATTATTATTTTTATGTACTTTATAATAATTATAAATAACTAGATTTATCTAATTTATAAAAATATTGTTGTTGCATTAAACAATGGAATTAACTATATTTTTTATAAAAATGTAGACAATAGTAGATTGGAGAAAAAAACTCGAGTGAGATAGGGTGTTTTTAGAAAAATAGTGTAATACTGAAATTAATTTGAGCTACCAAATATCAAATTAGATAACTAGCAGAATAAATTAATCTTATCCGTGATCTACTAAACATAAGATAACTCTATAACCGAGATAAAATAATTTTGATTAAAATAATATATGTTATACTCCCTCCGTCCCGAAATTATTGTCCTGTTTGACTTTTTTTGGTCAAACAGAACATTTTTCAAACGCAAATTTAACGTATATTTTTTTATTTTTTCTAAAATCATAAAACATGTAATTCGTAGTACTTTAAAAGTAATACGAATTACATGTTTTATGATTTTGGAAAAAGTAAAAAAATATACATCAAATTTGCGTTTGAAAAATGTCCTGTTTAACCAAAAAAAAGTCACAAACTTTGAACTAAACACAGCATTTTATCCACCTAAACTCACAAACTTTGAACTAAATTGAACATATTTTACAAATTGGGGGGACCTTGTACACCCTCTTAGAAAGAGGTAGGCGCGAAATGTTGAATTGGCCAAAAGGAAAAGCAAAATGCATTTTTTGTGGGGGTGGGGGGACGCGGTTCGCACGTCTCCTTGAGATTGAATCATACATACGCGCTTCAGGCTTTTATGCAGCTACTATATGATTATGTATGATATATACACCAATGGAATATAATCATTTGAAGTCAACCACGTACCATGAACAACAAATATTTGAAAAAGTCAAACATCACCTGAGCATCTAAACTACTCTTCCCATTCAACACCCATTCCGATTTGATCTTTCTTTCTTTCTTTCATGCGAGAGAATTAGTTAGTAGGACTATCTTAACACGCAAGAAATTAAAAAATTATATATTTAGTTGAATTATTTTAATAATACGTACGGTATGACGACGACGACGACGTTCATCAACTTAATTTTAACATGTGGTCGGCCTGGACTAGTTTTCCACTTTTCCATATATATATATTCGAAAGTAGATAAGGCCTTAGATATTGGGTGCTTAAAACAATTCAAGTATTAATATTCGATTGGTTAGACATACCATCCGGAAGGAAGCACTGATACAATTTCATTTCCTTAATTAGGATACAATTAATTAAACTATGGCTCAGCTCACTATATATATATATATATATATATATATATATAGTAATTATTGCTCGGTTCTAGTTAAGAATATATATATATATATATTTTGTTTTGATGTCCTAAGGGGGCGTGGGAAGGGATCGAACCTGAGACCTCACACTCTGTAAAGCTCAGTTCTACCACTGGGCCACCCCTTAAGGACTAGTTAAGAATATATATATAGTTACATTCACAAGAAAATATTTATTGTATGATGCTTTAGTTGTGGAGCACTACGACTTGGTGCTAGCTAGCTAGCTAGGATGCAAACACCTTTCAACAGGTTACTCTTAACCTGACTACGGTGAATAGTGTTTAAGTTTTTGACGTTCCTAGCCAACGGATCAACTTCTTCTTGGCTAATTTGCACAATCTGTTTCGTTTTTGTTTGTAATTCCATCTTAAAATGTGCATTTATTTTTAGTTTTTGACTAAAACTAAAGAAGTTATCTTTTAAATTATTTTAATAATACATATACATTAACACCTCTAATTTTCATGCATAATATTGCAAGTACTCAATAGGACATGATAGGTACTGAAGTGAAATTAGTAATTAATTTATACAAAAATGGACTCATTTTGTGACGATAAAATTTTAAAAATAAACAATCATTAATTTTGGGACCAAAGGGAATTTTTCTTTTATTGGTTTCCCAAAGTATCCCCAGACAGAAGATCCAAAACTAATCATTTAGCCACGTAGGATCACAAAAGTGGTAAAACTCTCCCTACCAAGTAAAGAAATCCTAGCTAGCTGATCTACGCACTTGGTGGTAAGTAGATTTTTTTTAGTTATATAATGAATGCGTCAAATAATTAAAATGAGATAAAGAGAAAAACGGTAAGATTGATGAGTGAGAAAGTAAAAATTAAGAAAAATTACGAAATAAAAAACAACCCATCTTTGCAAATAGAGCTATATTTCATCCATGATCCATTTACGTGAAATACAAAACTTTTTTATTTTTGGATAAAAAGGTCTAACATCATTTTGCTCCATTGTATTTAGATTCAGATTCGACTTCAATCAATAATTTATTTTTATTTTTGCTCTTTATCAATGTGAATGTGAGACAATTTCAACTAAACACATAAGTTATAATGCCTGTAAAAAATGGACGGAATTGTAACAACCATCAAGAATTGAAGATGAAGAAATTGACTCTGATAGCACGTGATTTCGTCCCTAGCGTCTTTTGAAGATAACGGTATATTTCCCCAATTATAAATGTAGGGTTTATGCACCATTAATTCTTTTCAATTTGTGATCTATAAGACATTATTGCAGAAATATATACATATATATACACACATATATATATATATACATGTATATATATATATATATATATATATATTAGAATATGGTTCAGTAAGTGAATGGGGTGTTTAAAACGGGACTTCTTCTAATTCGAGTTCAAAATTTTGTCACTGCAAGGTTAGAGCATTCAAGTGGGTTTCCTCGAAGCTTGAAAATCCTGGAAGAAGAAGATTTGTAGGATGTACCGATTTGCTCTTAATCTCTCACGATCAACTTTTCCATCTTCAATTCTTGACAGGCGTTACAATCCTGTCAATCTTTTATTTTTATTTTTTTGCAGGGGTAACAATTTATATCTTTGACCAAAGTCACGTCACATTAACAATACTAGAAGTGCAAGAAAAAAAATGTTAGAGGTAATAGTTAAAGTCCAAATTCAAACCTAAGTACGATAGTACAAAATAACTTGGTTTAAATCGCAATTTGGTCACCCTACTTTGGCAAAAAATTCATTAAGCTAACCCTATTTTTTTTTCTTAATTTCATCACTATACTTGACATGTTGTCTCCCGTTCAGCACTCCGTCTAGGTTCTAGATAAAAAACTTTAAACATTTTATCACGTGATTAACACGTGATAGAAGTAACCCTCACCTCAGACCATTCATTGAAGAAATGTACACCCTACAACCACCCCTTCTTTCTCCATCAACACAGCTGGCACAATCCTATTGTACCCATCACCACCACTGGCCACATACGCCACCAACGCCGCTTGCACTGGCCCCAAATTCGGACTATAAGCTGCAGACTCCATGTAAGATCCCTTATATATTCCCTTTAGAGTCCATTAAGGTCACCCTAGAAGGGCATCCACTTTATGGGGCATGTGAGCTGTTTGCCCCTTCCAAAGCTTCAATTTTCAAAGCTAACTCGTTTTTCACAAACAATTCAGAAACCCCATTGGACAAATTGCCATTATTAGGGCAAAATCTGTCATCTTCGTTTAATAGGGTTAACCCATTATTGTGTTTTCCATGAACCAAAGGGTTTCATTGTCTAATAAATTAATCAAATGGGTTCGGTAGAAGTGACGGCAAGAGTTGGATATCAGTATTTTATTGAGATTCGTCGATGATTAGGAACTAGGTTTGGGACACGTGGCGGAGTTCTTGGAAGAATTGGCGGCAATGGCCGCAGGGGGCGGTGGAGACGGTGAAGTAGAGAAGGCGGGGGATTGTAGACGGCGAGATTGGTGATTAAAAATTGTTCTGCGTGGACGGAGTGGTGGAGGGGGAGGCCGGGGAATTCAAGATTGACACCGAGGAAGATCCGGCCATCGGACCTTAATCCGACGGCTCCGACGGGGAAGTTGGAGATGGGTGGAAGGGCGAGACTTTGAGTTGATTTAACGAGAGTGGGAAGGAGTTGGGGGAGTGTAAGGCTGGACTTTTTGGCCATTGATTCAGCTTCAGAAGCTCTAATCACAAATTTGGTTCGATCCAATGTATTAGTATGATTCTCTGTGTATATATTTATGTAAATACTATAATATGAATGAATTCTTATATGCAAAACTGGTGGGAGGTGGGATGAAGATTGAAGATTGAAGATTGTGTCAATCTGTCCACGTGCCGCGTGCACCTTTCATAGGTAAAGGGTATTACTGTCTTTTTGATGATTTTCATCCAACTTCACTAACGAAAATGACTCCTAGTGACCTTTTTGAGACTACATGTCAAGTAAAGAGATTAATCTATGAAAAAAAAGTGGGGTGAGCTTAATAAATTTTTAGTCAAATTAGGGTGACCAAATTGCGATTTAAGCCAAATAACTTTGAGCCAAAAAAAATAAAAAATTTAAACTTCTGATTTAATCGACAGTAACAAGAGCACGTCGAAAAAGCATAATGTCAAAACTCAATATTAAAGTTTTTATTATAAATGACAAAAGTCGCGGTGATGCAAAGAAATAGAATCTAATGACTTTCATAAGCCTTTGTCAACTCTGTCCATCTACTAAGCCATATTCAAATCAAGCCAACCTGTCACCTTCCCATACATCTTCATTCTTCAGACACCTCCCTATATAAACACAATCTTTAACCAATTTAGAAACACCAACAGCTTGTAGAGAAAAAGAAAATAGAGGAAATAAGAGCTTATAAATCAATGGCATTGAAGTTTTGTTTATTGATTTTATTCATTTCCCTCTCTTCCTCTCTCTCCTTCGGTGACGTAAATTGGTGGTGCGACCAAACCCCAAACCCTGAACCTTGTAAATACTTCATGAGCCATGGCCCGCGCCACTTTGCACCAAAACACAAGTCCGACTTCAAGAACATGGCTCTTCAAATAGCCATGGAGAGAGCCCTTACAGCGGCTGGCCATACCAAAGGCCTCGGCCCAAAGTGTCGCAACGAGCGCGAGAAGGCTGCATGGGCCGATTGCTTAAAGCTATACGAAAACACCATTTTCCAACTTAATCAAACCCTAGACACAACCACTAAGTGCACCGACTTTGATGCGCAAACTTGGCTCAGTACTGCCTTGACCAACCTCGAGACGTGTCGAGCCGGATTCGTGGAACTTAATGTTTCGGACTACATGTTGCCCCTCATGTCAAACAATGTCACTAAGCTTATTAGTAACACTTTGGCTATTAACAACAATGGGTCAATGGAGAAGCAAACTTACAAACATGGATTTCCCACTTGGATTACGGCTGGTGACAGGAGGCTTTTGCAGGCGGGGACACCAGCGGCTAACCTTGTGGTGGCTCAAGACGGGTCCGGGAATTACAGGACAATTAAGGCGGCAATTGATGCAGCGGCAAAGAGGAGTGGAAGTGGGAGATTTGTTATAAGAGTGAAGAGTGGTGTTTATAGGGAGAATATTGAGATCGGGAATAAAGTGAAGAATATTATGCTTGTAGGTGATGGGTTGAGGAACACTATTATTACCGGTAGCCGGAGCGTTGGAGGAGGTTCTACCACCTTTAACTCTGCCACCGTTGGTAACTCTCTCTCTCTCTCTCTCTCTCTCTCTCTCTCTCTCTCTCTCACACACACACACACACACAAACATTTTCAGCTTGAGGATTTCCTAGCTTTCTCATCAAATCCTTTACCTGGTCATGATCTTCTTTGGCGTTCTACTTGTCAACAATATAAAATCTGATAGACTGAACAAGTCTTTGAATTTCTTGAGTAATGTTACGTGCTCCTAAATTGTGTACCAAATATGCACTAAAATTTCTGACCAATCAAAAGATGCCAATAAGGATTTTAGGTGCACATTTGGTACACGTTTTAGGTACACATAGCATTACTCGAATTTCTTACCTGTACGTCAAGAAACAAAAGATAAATTTATGCTAAACTTACGAATAATAAATTGTGCTAACTTCTTCAAAAGTTAAACAAATTCATTAAGCTTTTAAAAATAAATAAAATTATTTTTTGAATGTATAAGCATGTAAAGTTAAAATTTTAAAAAGTTTGACTTGTAAAATAAATTAAAATTTTTTTTTGCACGAAGAAAGTATCAGGAAATTACAAATTTATATTTCTCTCTGCAGGTTAATTATTAGTAATTGGCATGTATTCTGAAACTAGTTATGGAGGAAAAAGTCTCTACAATCACTTTCTGATGCCAACATAAAATGACTCGAAGAGTAATTATTTATTAGAAAAGCATAAATTATGGCATAAATTGACAGTTATGACATTTTATTTCTTTTTCATTATGTCAAACATACTTGAAAGAAAAAGAAAACATAACTAAATTTTAGCAAGTATCTAGAAGAACTTTTAATCATCTGAAAGATGTGCAAAAATTGATAATTTATAGTTAAAGAGATATAGAGAAATATAAATTTGAGCATCATGCATGCAACTATGTCCAAATATTTTGATTCAATAGCATTAAATTAAATACATGTATATTACGGTTTGCAGCGTACAAAATTTTAATTTGTTGACAACGGTTAATTGATTGTATAATGTTGATAACTTATAACTGACGTTTTCAATCCTCTTATAATAGTGGTGACCGGTGAAGGATTCATTGCCCGCGGCATCACATTCCGAAACACGGCTGGCCCCCAAAACCACCAAGCAGTGGCACTCCGGTCAGGCTCCGACCTCTCAGTCTTCTATCATTGCGGCTTCGAAGGCTATCAAGACACCCTCTACGTCCACTCGCAACGACAATTCTACAAAGAATGTTACATTTATGGAACCGTAGATTTCATCTTTGGCAATGCAGCCGTAGTTTTCCAAAACTGCATGATCTACGCAAGAAGGCCCATGGCATCCCAAAAGAACACCATTACAGCCCAGGGCCGAACCGACCCGAACCAAAACACCGGAATTTCGATCCATAATTCACGGGTCATGGCTGCACCCGACCTAAGACCCGTGTTGAGTTCGTTTAGAACATTCTTGGGTCGCCCATGGAAGACATATTCTCGGACCGTTTTTCTTCAGACTTATCTTGATAGCTTGGTGGATCCAACTGGGTGGTTGGAGTGGGATGGAAATTTTGCTCTCAACACTTTGTACTATGGAGAGTATAGGAATTTGGGTCCGGGTTCTTCGACCAGCAGGAGAGTGAAATGGAGGGGTTTTCGGGTTATAACCAACCCAACTGAGGCAAACCGGTTCAGTGTGTCGAATTTTATTGCCGGGAGATCGTGGTTGCCGGCGACCGGTGTGCCATTTACTTCTGCCCTCTAAATTACTATGTGTGTGTGTAATTGCTAATTAAATTAATTTCTTTGTATTATTAGTAGTACTCTTCTTGCTCAATCCTTGTAATTGTTGAATTCATTCGTTTGTTAATTGCTTTTGGAGGATACTACTCTACATGCAAGAAATAATTATCTTGAATATATATATATATATATATATATATATGTTATTATATATTATATATAACATAGATATTTAATTGAACTTTTTTCTGATGAGCCACGATCATTTCGTGTGGAGCCACGTGAACTCACAGGGGTCTCTCCGCTCTATAGTAGCGGGTTTTGTACTCTTCCTCACATCCTGAAATTCAGCAAGTTTCGAACCCTGACCTAATGGTTGTAGTCATAAGCCATGGTACTCATGTCCCATGCCTTATGACTAGTGGTACTCATGTCCTATGCCTTATGACTACAACCATTAGGTCAGGGATTCAAAACTTGCTGAATTTCAAGATGTGAAGAAGAGTACAAAATCCGCTACCATGGAGCAAGAAGACCCTTGTAAGTTCACGTGGCTCCAGACGAAACGATCGTGGCTCATTATAATGTATCTCTAATAATGTGAAGATAGATCTATTGGGTGTGAAGAATGACTACTAAGATATGTATTGTTGTTCCCGATTTATGTTTGTACTCCGTGCATAATAAGTACTGTTTTAAAACGTTTCTCTCTTTCTAAAACCGTAAATGCTTTGAATCTTTTTAATAACCTCATTAATTACAAATCCGATCCATTGAAAAATTAAATTTTAAAGGATTAATATATAATTTTGTCTCTAAACTTTCCATTTCCTAGTGATTTGATACTCAATTAATAATTTTTTTTACGGTAGTCCTTGATCTCAACATTTGAAGCCTCATTAGTCCCTCATACCGTTATCTCTAGCAGAAGCGTTAAAAAAAATCTTAAAATAACAAAATTGTCCTCCACTAAGTCTGATGAAAATCCATGTGGCAATTTTTTTGTTGAAAGAGAAAACAAAATAAAAACCCCTTCGCAAGAAGGTAGAAGCTATGGGCTAAATTTCTTCCTTCTTTTTCTGGTATGCCGCTCCGTCAGCAAGGAGCTATAGAAGAAAGTAGGTTGTGGTGATGTCAGAATTTGCACCTATTTCTATCTTTTTAGTGATCAGTCCGCTAGTTTCTCTGATCCCACTCGATCTTCCTTTTCTATTTTCTTCCAATAGTTCGACCTACCCAGAAAAATTGTCGACCTACGAATGTGGTTTCGATCCTTCTGGTGATGCCAAAGTCGTTTTAATATACGATTTTATCTTGTTTCATTTTATTTATTATCCCTGATCCGGAAGTCACCTTTTCCTTTCCTTAGGCAGTACCTTCCAACAAGATTGATCCTTTTGGATCTTGGTCTATGATGGCCTTTTTATTGATATTGACGATTGGATCTCTCTATGAATAGAAAAAGGGTGCATCACTCTCTCTCTTACACACACACACACACAAAAAACACGATTTGTCCTCCCTCTTTCTCTCTCTACAATCTTCCATGGCCGATGAGCTTTTCTCCAATGGCAAAATATCACATCATGAGATCATTCCCCCAAACTATTCACACATCAGATCGTTAAGGTTCTAAAACAACTGTTCGATGAAAGTCCAGTAGAGACTTTTGTGTGTGTGTGTGTCTATATGATCTCAGATAATTGAAGCAAAGAACAACAGCAAATTGACAAACGGATCGTCAATTTTCAGAAGTCGAATTGACAAACAAATTAACCAGAAGCTTAAGCTCACAGCACCGAGGAAGTTAACGTCGACGAACGGATCGTCGATGCAATCCAAGGCCGATTTGAGATAATTGGAGCAGGAAGCTTCAAGGAGTCACTGTGAGACATCTACTTCGTAGTTTATTTGTCTATGGCTAACTGTTTATTTCTCTATGTTTTTGTGAGAGAGAGGAGAGGAGAGAGAAGGGAGAGAGGGAAAATGTTTTTTTTTTTTTTTGTGTGTGAGAAAGAGAGGTATAGATAAATAGTATAGAGAGGGAAAAATTTTCTCCATTCCCGCCATGAAAAAAATCTACATAGGCATCCTGGTCAACCACAATTGAAGGCAATTTTGTCATTTTAAAATTTTTTTTAACACTCCTGTTAGAGATAACGGTACAAGGGACTAATTAGACTTCAAATATTGAGATCAAGGACCACCGTAAGAAATTTTATCAATTGAGTACCAAATTACCAAAAAATGGAAAGTTCAGGGACCAAATTATATATTAATCCAATTTTAAACTAGTATTTCTAAATTATAAGGAAAGTCAAAGTTTTTTCTATGTCGAAAGTAATAATGTACTCCGTATGTAATATCAGCATGGGTTGTATACTTGTATTGTATTTGTACGAATGGGCCCAAGTGTGGTTTCTCTTATTGTGCTTTCCTTTTCTCTTTTGGCGGGGAAACCAATTAATTACAAAATGTGCAATTGTATTTTATAGAATTATATAATTATTTGGTTTCTCCGTTTTATGAAAATTATGCGTTATGCGTTTGGTTCTCCATCATTAAAAAAAATTATTCTGGTCACTCGATTTGCATTTCCTTGTGAGATTTTTTCTTTAGGCCGTTACCGTTATAATTTTTGTCTATTTTTTAAAAAAAATACTCAAATTACCCTTAATGCTTCCCCTACCCCGCTTCATCTTCTTCAACTTCTTTCATGTCTTTACACATTTTGAGATTTCATCTTCAACTAGAACAAATAAATGAGCTAAGAAATTTCACGAAAGAATCGCCCAGAATAATGACAGAAATAGTAGAAGAGGAGAGAGACAGAGAGGAAATGGGAAATTAGGTAAGTGGGTATTTAAAGAAAAAACTCAAATCCAGATCTAGATATGGGTTATGAACGAAAACATCCGTCCAAATCCAGCTGGCGTTGTTGCTACTGTTGTTGTGTTCTGCGTTGAGACTAGGTTGAGATTAGGATTGGGTGGGAGCAGATGGGAGGGGCGAATTCGTTACCACGAAGAGCCCTTCGTTCTTCCTCTGTGAGTTCCTCCATCTCTTTCTTCTCTCTCAAGAGCTGCGATGAACTAAGTATTGTGAATGCGGAGGACGCCGCCGCAAAATATACTGATTAATCCTTAACGTCCGCTTTACTCAAATGGATTGTTTTCTTATTATCTATCCTATCTGACATCCGCTTTATTCAAGTGGTTTTGGAGCTAATATTAATTTGGATTACCCGACCATCTTGTTTACCCGTTTATTCATTAATTAAGTAGTTATGATCCCTTGGGATAAGAGGTTTAATCCCAGGTAACCCCTTGGAATTATTACCCTATTGTCGTACATTCTCTTGTTCATTCCCATGCTCTTTCTCTGCTTGCCTTTCCCTTACATCATCCCCAGTAGTATTTCGCACTTGATTCAAATCAGCATCTGTTATTTTTCTTCCATCTCAGGCACTTCAATGTGCTCCTCTCCTCCTAACTTGTTACATGCTTCTTTATCTGGCCTTTATCTTCTTTTGGTTTTTCTTTGCACATGTCGTCCTTTTGCCCAAAATTTTAGTGGTGGTTGGCACTAAGAAGAAAATTATAAACAACAAGAATAACCAGTGCTTGATGTTCATGTGCCTTTCCCAACCGAGTACTTTACTAAATATGGTTGATTCTTTCTTCTGCCTTGGATAATGTATACAGCAAAATACTCAATAAGATGCTCAAAACCTTGAAAGGATATAATCTCCAATGGCACAAACACTAGAGCCTTTATATTACCAACCAAGAAAATTAACTAGATTTAACTGCTCTGAAGATCTCACAAGGGTTACCTGTCCTTCCAAGAACTATACCGTTAGTAAATCTTTACAAGAACAAGAACATATGATGGTATGAAACCATGTCTTTAAGCATCGAAATCCCCTTTAAGCTTTTCATCAAACATCTGGCATGCTATCGCAATGATCCAAAAATATACTAATTAATCTGAGATAGATCGCAGTCCAAAATCTGGTACATAGCATGAATATGCATTGTTTAAATCCTTGACTTCCTAAATTATACTTGTAATTCTTTATTAGAATTATATAATTATTTGGTCCCTGAACTTTACCAAAACTATGCGTTTGGTTCTTCCTCATAAAAAAATGCAATCTGGTCACTTGATTTGCATTTTCTTAAGAAATTCCCCCTTCAGGCCGTTACCGTTAGAATTTTCATCTAATATTTTTTAAAATGTCCAAAATACCCTTAATACATTAATTTCTATGTGTAAATTATCCTAATTCTTGGGGAGTTAAGTGAAAATCTCTTTTAAATAGGGGTTAAATGAAAATCTATTTTGCAAACTCTCAGGGGATAATAACCCCACCCACCCACCACTGTATTTTTTCCGGCTTAGAGCTTTTCCGCTCTATTACTGCCTAACCCAGTTTCAATCAAAGAAAACAAAAACCCAATTTCTCAAATCTGAATCCAAATCTCAAATTCAAACCAAATTCGCCCAACATTGCCATGAAATCACCCAGCAACTCAGAACTGAGCAAAAGCCAAATCTTAAAACTTAAATACACACTCAAGAGCAAACTCAAACTCAAATAAAATGCTTAAATAACAAAAATAACAAAACTCAATTTCTCAAATTTGAATCTGGATCTCAAATGAAACTTTCTACATTAAAGAACACTCTAGAACCCTTCTTAATCGCTCTACCGTCCGCCACCACCTCTTCTCCACCTCCACCGACGCTGCCGCCAGACTTGGGGAAGACTACAGGATCTGATGAATACTTCGCCGACCAGGAGAGAAAACAACCGGAGATGCCGTGGATGTTGTGGTCGGAAAAGATGGAGACAGTGAGAGAGAACGGATGGGGTTGATGACGGTGGTAGAGCGCGACGCGAAGCACAGGATCGTTTCTTCGGGTTGCATATGACGGATGGGGTTGATGATGTGGCGGATGAAGATGAAGCTTGGGGGTTTTGGACCAGATAAATGGGTCGAGATTGAGGAGCGGGTTTGAGTTTGATGATGGGCGAGATGTAGACGGGTCGAAATAGTTAAAAAGTGGGTCGAATATAGAAGGAGGGTGGTGGTGAAATGACGGTGGTTGTGGTGAGTTGGAGAGGGATTGGTGATGGTGGTTGTTGATGAAAGCGGAGATAGAATTAATCAGCGGCGGCGGCATGTGAATCGTACTCGTCATCACCATCGCTGGACGATTGTAGACTACCACTATTTCCAGAATCTATTGCTGTTGTTTTGGAGAGAGAAACAAATTTAAATTTTAAAGACAGAAAAGAGTAGTAAGGAAATAATATAAAGGAAGAAGTCATTTAATAAAGGTTTGATCTGCTTAAGAAGAAGAAACTGTTTTCTTGCTTCTTTTTTTTTTAATTATTTTCACTTTAGGGCAAAGGCAGAGAGAGACAGAGACTGAGATAGAATAATAAGATGGGAAAACAGTAGAGCCAAGATGAACAGGGGTAAGGGAAGCATTAAGGGTAGTTTAGGCATTTTTAAAAAAAAAACAGAAAAATAGACGTTAACGGAGGAAATGAGAAATTTCTTAAGGAAATACAAATCGAGTGGCCAGATTGCATTTTTTTTGATGAGGAGGGACCAAACGCATAGTTTTGGTAAATTCGAAGGACTAAATAATTATATAATTATTTATTATTATCTATCTCAGATTAATAATGTATAAAATGTCATTTTATAGAAGGCAAGGATAGTTTGGGCATTTTTTTTAAACAGACGAAAATTATAACGGAACGACCTGAATGGGAAATCTCACAAAGAAATACAAATCGAGTGACCAAATTGAATTGTTTTGATGAGGAGAAACCAAACGCATAGATTTCGTAAAACAGATGGACCAAATAATTAGATAATTCTATTTTATATAGTTGATTCAATTTTATATATGTCCTTAACTTAACTAGGGGTTTACACGCAACAAATGTACCTTTAACGCTTAAAGATTGTAAATAAGCATCATATATGGAAGAGTATAATTCTCAGTACTAATAAAACCCAACACTACATTGGTGTGCATGATTAATTTTCTTTAAAATGTTAGTATAATTAATTCTTTTTTAAAAAAAAATTACTCCCTCCATCCCTTAATTATTGTCTTGTTTGACCCGACACACGAATTAAGAAAAAATAATTGACTTGATTATTAATATTGGTATAATGTGTTTTTTTTTTAATACCCATGTGTATGTGCCCATAATTAAAGTAGGGAAAAAAGTAAAAGTAAAATGGTAAAAGTGTTGTTTTAAAAAAAAAAATTCAAACAAGATAATTATTTTAAGATAGATAAAAAAGAAAAAGAAAATAATAATTTAAGGACGGAAGAGTACTATTTAATTAGTGGTTTCTTATAGTTACTGATAGTTGGTGAAAAAGGCGAGTAAGCGGAGGATAGTTTCTAATTTGTGATTGATAACTACTCAATAAAGATAGGGGTAGATTTGCAAATTACTAAAAGAATTCATTTAGGGGTGATAATTTTGAACCGAAATGCAAATATCCAAACTCAACCGAATCGAAATTGATTTAACTGAATATGAGGTGGGGCGGATAATGAGAAATAACTGAATTTAAAAACTAAAAAATGATTTGGATACCATATTAATAATATCCGCTCGATTTCCCGAACAATACATGACTAAGTACTCCCTTCGTTCCTAAATAATTATTTTCCTTTTCTTTTTTGCCCATTTCAAAATAATTATCTTATTTCAAACCTTTTTTTTTTTTTTAGAAAAACACTTTTACCCTTACTTTCCTCTTACTTTAAGACTTTATATGAAAGTAAATATTATATTAATATTTATAATAAAATCAATTATTTTTTTTTAAAGCATGTGTCCAGTTAAACAGGATAATTATTTAGAAACGAATGTATTATAATTTTACCTCTATACGAGCTGTATGTATGTATTAGTACGTAAACATTAACATTTTCAACTTTTCAAAAATTGAGAAGTTGGACCCAAATTTTTAATAGCTAAACTTTGTCAACTTTTTATTGACTTATTTTCAAAATGAAGTACTCACTTCGTTCCTAAATTATTGTCATATTTGATTTGGTACATGAATTAAGAAAAAATAATTAATTTGATTATTAATATTTATATAGTATATAATTTCCTTTAATGTCCATGGGCATGTGATCCATAATTAAAGTAGGAAGAAAAAATAAGGGTAAAGTTGTAAAAGTCATGCCCTAAAAAGAAAAGTTTCAAACAAGACAATTATTTAGGAAAAGACAAAAAAAAAAAAGTCAGACAATAATTTTGGGACGGAAAGAGTATAAGACAAGGCCTAATTTCTATAAATATTGATGCTCGTGAGTCGTGATTGCCCGTTTTGCCTCTTCATGATTCACGAATACGTACATAATTGTATACTAGTTACAGAACCCGTGTTCTGCACGGGTGCAATTTAATATTGAGATTAATCGATATATTTTAGGAGTATTTTTATAAAAATAAAATTATAATTAATATAGGCATTTATTGACTTAATGTTTTAAAAAAGTTAAGTTTTGTCAATATACGCAAATTGATGATCATTTTTAGTATAATACTTTTATTTTAGAATAAATATTTGTTATCGATTTGTATATGGGTATGAGTAAATCGTTATTTCTATATAATTTTTTTATTCCTAAAGTATCTTTCAATGATATCAAATTGTTGAATTATTTTTCATCTCGCCCTTAATAAAGATATTTTAGACATATACTTGAGAATTTTTACAAAATAGAAAATAAAATATTTACATTGTTATATATGCAGGATTTATAGTCTAGATTTCAATTAACATTTATGGAAATAGAAATTGGTTGGTTTATATTATAAACATAACCAAGAAAAAAAGTGATATACATCATTTAATCAAAAATCAAAACCAAATTTTCAAGGGAAAATCAATAAAATGAAAAAAATCAAGAGCAGAAATAAAACAAAAATTTTAGTATAAATTATGTACCAAAATCAAAATAGAAATCGATACGTAAAACCATAAATCAAGAGCAATATCAACCCCAAAAACATCGCCTAACCAAAACCAAAATACCAAAAAGTGAAAGATCGAGAAAATAAAAACAATAAAGATGTGCAAAATAAAAAGAAAAATTTTAAAATTGAAATTGAACAATTCAACTACAACGAAACCCAAAAACATAAATCGACCCAAATTTAAAATGGAAGCTAAAATCAAATATCATGAGCTATATAAGTAAAGCGAATCCAATACACCATGATCCGAGGAGAGAGAGAAACCATCATTCCTTCAGACAAATGATGTTTCACCTTACTTATTGTCTACAAAAGGGAAAAGTTATCTTGCAACCGAACGAAGGGAGTGATGGGCACATGCTTTATAAGTTTTACAATACCAATGGAGATATCTCAAAAAATTGAAGATCAAACCGTTTGGAATATAGAGTGGTAGGAACCATTGTGAAAAATAATTAATTTCATTACAAATATGTGGGAGTTACAAATAATGGAGCACTTAATGAAAAAGTAATTAGCAAGAAGGAGTTACAAATCTCTCTCTCTCTCTCTCTCTCTCTCTATATATATATATATATATATATATATATATATATATATATATATTAGAAACCCAACTTACCGATTTTAGAGAGAAAATGAAATTAAATATGGTGGTTACGAAGTAGATATAACTATAGTTCATTTGAAATGAATTTCTTTTAAAAAATAATTAAATGTGTTTTTTTAGAAGAATTAAATGTGTTATTAATCACTTAAAAAAAAAGTTTTGAGCGAGTATTGTCATAGGGTAATAGTAATAGCTAACATTAATACTTATAAAATTAATATTATTGAATATATAATAGTAATACCTAATACTATTAATAGCTATTAATAATACTTATAAGATTAATATTATTGAATATCTAATAGTAATACCTAATACTATTATGTCGTAGTTATATACTACCTAATAATAATACCTATAGGATTAATATTATTAAATATTTAATAAGGTATAAATACTATATGTTAAACCTATTATTATTAGGTATAGTTATTAGCTAAGGATATACTATTAGTAATAATAATAGGGATTACCCTCGTAATAATTTTAATAGGGATTATTACTCTCATATCATAACTATTATACTATTAGTAATTATAAAAGGGATTATAACTCTCGTATCATAGCTATTATACTATTAGTAATTATAATAGATATTATTACTTTGATATCATAGATATTATACTACTCCATTAGTAATTATAATAGAGATTTTTTTTTTTTTTTGATACCAAAATGAAGATGATTTATATATAGATATACGAAGAGGCAAGTATTTGAATGAACCTGGATATCTTTTAAGTAGCCAATATCGGTTATAAAACCTCTTCATGTGAGAATCTTCTTCCCCATGATATATGTAGCATTTTAAATAAATACATAAAATATAAATGGTTGAGTTGGTCTAAGGTGCATGTTTTAATTCAAAAGGGTGTGAGTTCAAATCTCACTAACAACATTGTTTTATTTTCTAGCTTTTCATTTCCTCCCTAGAATTCCAAAAGTCAAGCCATGAGAATGCATCTTTAGCCTGAGGTGTCACATCCTTAGGCATCCTCACCAACTTTAAATATATATATATATATATATATTTTTGTAATTTGGTGGACCAAATGGATTTTATACAAACAGTTTCTCTTATAGCCTGTTTGTTCGCGCGTTTTGGCCAAAACGCATGGTTAAAACGCAGCTTATTCCTTAACTTAGCGTTTCAATGTTGCGGTAGAAAACGCTGCGTTTTAAAACGCTGGAATTCCTAGCTTTTTCCCAAAACGAGATTTTAAAACGTAGGGAATAAAAGCCGTTTTGACATAATATCCCAAACGCATTTATAAAGAAAAAAGCCACGTTTTA
Organism: Platycodon grandiflorus; assembly: GCA_016624345.1. Lineage (NCBI taxonomy): Eukaryota > Viridiplantae > Streptophyta > Magnoliopsida > Asterales > Campanulaceae > Platycodon > Platycodon grandiflorus. The sequence goes on from CM028361.1 coordinate 12,440,520, forward strand.
AATAATCTGCGTTTTAGAAACGCTGCGTTTTTAAAACACCGCGTTTTCAAAATGCTACACCAAACGGGCTCTTAATCTGCTAGTAGGCGGTAGGCGGCGGATTTTCAAAGGATTGGGAAAGGAGTTTCTCCTTGTTTCAGAAAAAAAATATAATAATAAAACAATTTATTTATCATATTTCTATGGTTTAATGTATAATTTGATCCCTGAACTTTACACATTTTTTTGATTCGGTACCCGACCTTTGACTTTCCTATTTTGGTCCCTGAACTACACTTTTGGTCTTACGGTTCGTCCCTCAAGTGACGGCCGTCAATATTAACGTTAAATTTTCATCAAAAAGACATTAATGCCCTTATTTCTTGATGACTAGGATTCCAAGTGGATTTAAATGATGATTTTAGCAATTTTTCTTTTGTCTTTGTTTTCTCCTTTACTTTTTACTCACTTAAATATTTATACATTACATCTTTCAACTTAAAAGTAAAAAATAAATTTATAGTTAAGAAAAATTCAAATGTTAGTTTTATTTTCAATAACTTATTAAAAATATGTAACTATCAATTCAAAAATTGATCAGTTGACAAAAAAAAAAAAAAGTTGAATTATTCTTTCTTAACCGAGATGAAAAAAGTATTATTTTTATATGCATAAAAATTAATAACTTTAGTAAAATTGTATTAGTACAATTGTGACATTAACAAAAAATGCATAATGATTTAACTAATACTTACAAACTAAATTAAAAGAATTCCTAAAAATTAAGAAAATATATATATATATATATATATATATATATATAAATCTTACAACAATTATTTTCTCATTTATTATGTGTTTTCTAATTTTTCTTATCCTGTGAATCTATATATGTATATATATGATTATGTATTTCATATATATATATATATATATATATATATATATGTGGGAGTATTTAATGGTTACTTTTTTATTTAACCATCAATGGTTACTCTCATTATCAACCATTGGATCAAAAATTAAAGGTTGAGATTTAATGCATTAAATGACTCACCTACTTGCATTAATTGTATTTTCTAACTAACCATTAAATCTCAACCTTTAATTTTTGATCCAATGGTTGATAATGAGAGTAACCATTTGATCACGCAGAAATGGTTTTGGTGAACACGTCAGCGCCGTGTGTAGCAAGTTTCCGTGGTCAAGATGCCTCGGCTCTCTAAAGGCGTTCTTTGGCAAGGAGTTGGATACGGGACCTACAACAACCTGGCAAGAAACAAAGACCGTTAGGGGTGTCGGGGGTTTGACCCGACTATGACCCTCCGGCGTAAGAATCAGTATGTGGAGTTATAAGGGGTAGAGAGGCTTATATGAGGCTCTCGTGAGTGCACAGGCAGTGTATTCAATGGAGGTTATATGGTAGTTGTGAGTAAATGAGCTATGAAGGATTTTGTCTTGTAGAGAGTAAATGTTACCTTAGTCTTGAATGGATTTGGCTCCTGGTATTTATAGCCAAAGGTGGTGAAGTGTTGGCACCTGGTGTGCCACTTGTGAAATGGGGGAGGTGTCCACGTTGGAGAAGGGCCATGCTGGACATGCTGTTGTCAGGGTAGGTGAGCAGGTGAAGACTTCCCTATTTTGCGGGAATGGGAAGTTGATGATTATGGGCGCCGTCGCACGCCAGAAAGAATGTCTCCATTAATGAGAACGCATGGGCTCTGTGGAGTTAGGTACTGACATACAGTCAGCACTTAATGCTGCGAGGCCGACCTGCTCCCAGGCCGCATGTGGCTCTTCTCATGGAGTCGTCCTCAATGACGACCTTGGTCTCAGATCGCGCCGAGGTCTGGATTGACCGACGACCTCGGACCGGCGATCCGAGTTCCTTACTGCCGACGTGGCCCCTGGGTCCACTTGGGGTTGACGTGGAGGTCGCGTGTCACGCATATTTGGGAGGATCCCATCACCATTGATGGTTAAATAAAAAAGTAACCATTAAATACTTCCTCATATATATATATATATATATATATATATATATATATATACAGCGTGTATATATATATATTTGTACATTGATTGAAGTCTGAAGGTGATGATTACTTGATGACTTTTATTTACTTAGGGGTAGCAAATTTGAATCTCTCTCCCTGCTTTTCTCTTTAACCCAACTTCCATCCTTTCTCTATTTCTTTCAGTAGATGCTATGCCGGCTAGGTGGTGAAGGAAATGACTTGCTGCTAGTCTTCTACTCGAGCAACGAAAAAACCCAAAACCCAAAATTTTCTCTTGAAAAACAATTTCTTTACTCCTTTCAAACAGAACCCATCTCAAATCACACATATAACATTGCAATTTTTTTTTTATTGTTAAAAAATAACATTGCAATTAACAACCCAAAAACAAAACCCACATACCAGAACCTCTCTCTCTCTCTGTGATACGATTTTCACCAAAAATTCTCGACGAATCACGATTTCATATGTAACAAAAGCTAAGATCAATGAAGTCGATGGAAAAATAACACCTCAACCCGATAAATCAATCCAACTATGAACCTTGGCATGTACAGCCGCAACCCGATAATTAAGACGATCATGAACCTTGGTATAATGATGTTCGCCACAATTGGGATGAAATACCAATTGATAAGAATAAAGAATGAATGCCACAGGATATATCCTAATAAGTTCGAAAAGTTCGCAAAGAACCAAAAAGAATTGAATAATTATCTCAAATTAATTTAATCTCAAAGTTGTTGTTTGGAATACATAGAACGATTTTACATAGGCCAAAAACAAACCCTACCAAATCTTAAAATACATAGGAGGCAGAACACTAGTGAAAGGAAAGTAATTAAAGCATAAAATATCAAAAATAGGTCAAAATTCGCACAAAATCAAAAATTTGAATAACTGTCGTAGCGCCTAGCGCTAAGACTGCAGGCTTAGCGCCATAGTTTCTGTCCAAAGGCCTTTTTAACGTGTTTAAACTTTTTTCAATTGACAAATAAGCCCTCAATGTCTCTAGGAACATCCTCTATGCCTCCAAACTTGTTTGTAAACTTTGGATCAAGTTTATATAAGTCCCTTGAGTCTTCAAAACAATCATATAGCCTTAAAACATTTTGAAACCTCCTCCTTGAGTCCTCCAATCATCATCCATTTGAATCAAAACTTTCGTATGAGCCTTGGTTACTCGATCAATCACGAACAAAGTGCACTTGTATTTCCATGCACAATTTTTTTACCATAGAATCTTTGAACACGTATATGAACATCAAAATTGAGCTAACTCGGATCGCATCACTATCTCTTTGTCTCTTTCTCCTTTCCCTTTTCGTTGCCAACAAATTGGAAGAGAGGGAGTTGACAGAAAGAAGACAGACCAAGAAATAGAGAAAGAACAGAGTAACTAAGAGATATTGCTAGATCTATGCCTACTGCTAACCGAAATCAAATCTCCTTCCTTCCCTATCGATCCGGAGCAAGAATTAAGATTAGCATTTCTCTTCGGCTCATTAAGAACGAGATCCGGGGTAAGAAAGGTTGATTGAACTACTGATGAATAAGACTTGTCTCCCCTTTTCGGCCCTCTCACGTCGAGCTTGAGCTAGACAGCTACCCCCTTCCTGCGCATCCGCACCTGCGACCCCAACCAATTTCTTACTTCATTCATTCAGTCGGTCACCACCAGCAAGCTCATCTTTAAGAGAAAGAAAGAAAAGAAATAGAAGAGAGTGATCTTATCATTTTGGCTGAGCTTTTTTTCTTATTTGCGTAACTTACTTAGAAAAAAAAAACATTAATTCTAGCTAATCACAATTGTCCACAGTGGAATCACACTCAGCATTTAGTAAGGGTATTTTAGGTATTTCAATTATTTATTAACGTGTAAAGAGATGGACGTCACTTGAGGGACGAACGATAAGGCTTAAAGTGCAGTTCAGGGACCAAAATAGATAATGTCAAAGTTCTATAACCGAATCAGGAAACACTACTAGAAAGCGGACAATTATCTACGGCATTTCCGTAGGTATACGAAAATTTTTCATTACCGACGGAATTCCGTAGGTAAAGTGGCGGGCTTTCAAATTACCTACGAAATTTTTCCGTAGGTAATTTCCGTCGGTAATTTTGGAATATATCCTGTGAATATTCCTTTGTTTCCGTCGGTAAATTCACAGAAAAAAAAGCGCCAACATTACCAACGGAATTTCCGTAGGTAAATACATAGTCCGTCGGTAATTACCAACGGAAATTCCGTTGGTAATCCCTTTGCACGTTCCGTTGGCAATTACCGACGGAAATTTCGTTGGTGATATAAGATATATGTATGTTAGTTAGGTCAGATTTCTTGAATCTTTTAGCGTATCTCTCATCAAGCTCTCTCTCATCTGCCAACGCCACGACCGTCACCGCTCCCTACCAACGCCACCATCGCCACCGACCCCGACCAACGCCACCATCGCCACCGCCCCTACCAACGCCACCACCGCCAGCGACTATCGCTCTCTCTTATCTCCCGTTCTGGCCGTCGCCCCCTGCCGACTCCACCACCGCCCATCGCCACCTCGCTGCTTCCTCACCATCTCCGCTACCACACCACCATTGCAGCTGCCACACCAACACTGCCGCCACACCCCACCGCGCCGCCTCACCATTTGAATTGAGAGGTAAGTAATTAATTTGGTTCACGTTTGTAATTTGTTCGTTTGCAAATCAAGTTTGTGTTCTTTGATTTTGACTTGGGTTTTTAGTTTGATGATTCTTGTTTTGGTTAATTTTTGGATTTTTGGTTAATTTTTGTGTTCTTCGATTCTGTTTGATTAAGGTTTTTTCTAGTTAATATTTGGTCAATATTTTTCAAGATGCCTACATGCATCCAAGGAATTAGGTGAAAAATGTGGCTTTGATTTATATTTTTCTTCAATATGAAATGCTATTAATGTTGATGCTGTGAATTTTTTAGTACTATTGTTACTTTCAAAACAATGGCCATTGAGGAATAAAGTTTGAGTGTTCTTTCCTAGTTTGTTTTTTGAATTCAACATTTTCCTGAATTAGGTTTAGTTTTTGAACTGTTGCCTTAGTAGTAAAGGTCTGTTTGGGGGTAAGGGAAGGCAAAGTATGTATTAAGAATGGGAAATCAATCCTAGTTCTAGCTTTGGCCAATCATTTCATTGATGTTGTGTTGACTATGCTTTTCAAATTTCTTATTTTTGCAGAGACATGTGTAAGAATGGGAAATCAAATTCTTGTTCAACTCTTTTCGTTGATGGATGTTAAACTAGGGATGTATGGTGAATTGTTTTATTGGTTTCGAACTAAAATTCACTACTAAACTGTTAATCTGTTATGATCAATTTCTTTTAAATTAAAAATCAAAACCACACCAAAATGATGGTTTGGGTTTCTTTGATTTTTGTTTTATAATAATGGTTGATTTTGGTTATAATATTTATTTTAATTTATTTTTCATTACTCTATATTTATATAAGTAAAATAAGTTCGTTAAGTTAAGGAACAAATATGCAAACTCAGTGATAAACTACTTTTATAGACTCAAAGTTATTAAGTTTACTTAATTAGCTTATAGAGAAAAAAAATTGTCCTTAAGGGGTGGCCCAGTGGTAGAGCTGGGGCTTTACAGAGTGTGAGGTCTCAGGTTCGATCCCTTCCCACGCCCCCTTATATATATATATATATATATATAGAGAAAAAAAATTAAGGTAAAGAGTTTTTAATCCTAAATAAAAGCTTTTAAAAGATTCTTTAATCATTTGAACCCATTACCCACGACCTAATTTGATACAAGTAAACCCTTAAACAACCCTTAAACCCTATAATCCTAAAACCTTAAACCCTAAAACCTAAACCCTAAACCTTATCTCTAATCCCTATAACCCTATAACCCTAAAACCCTAAACCCTAAACCATAAAACCCTACAACCTTAAACCATAAACCTAATCCCTAAACCCTAAACCTAATCTCTAAACCCTATAACCCTAAAACCTTAAACCCTAAAACCTAAACCTAATCACTAAACGACCCTTAAACCCTAAAGCTTAAACCCTAAAACAAAACCCCTAAACCTTAAAATTTTAAAACTCTAAAATCTAAACCCTAAAACCTTAAACCCTATACCCTAATTAAATCCTAAAAACTCATTTAATTGCCTAAACTAACCCTAGGTATAGACACTAACTCTAAACTTTAACCCTTAAATCCTCAACCTTAACCCAATTATCGATAGAATATTCATAGATATTTACATCAAACCCTAAACTTAAACATAGTACTCTTTGCGTATTACTAGCACATACATATATTAAGTACCATTAATAAGGTTTGACTTAAGAGGCCAAATGTGACGAGGGAAACACTAAGAATCAATTACCGACGATAGCCTACTCAGGCCAAACCTAAATTAATTAGCTAATTTTCCTCCTTGATTGACTGTGACACTTTACCCACGATTGGTTAAATGATTCAGTCATGCAACTTAAAAGCTTAGAAACCCGTTCGAGAAGCTTTAGCAGATGTTGTGGTCAACATGAACATAAAGTTCATGTTGCGGTGAACATGTACTATTGATTCTTGAATTGTCCGTTTGGACAGTTTGGAAACTCACGGTGTGTGTACTTGTAAAACATTATTGTCTTATATAAATGCTAATGTATTTGATATCTGAGATATTTTGGTGGCATTATCCATTGTTCTCCGGGTGTATACTAGATGTGGGTTGAAATTTTTTCGAGTATCGTATACAAAGCATATAGACAATAATGGAATTACAAGACATACAATCGTGGGTTTTTGAATGGGATAGCAGCCTGACCTGAAATCAAATGACTTGCCAATGATGGAAACGACGTATTTGTAGGAGTAAACAATTTTTGATGGATTAAATTGAGAAGAGTCATAATTGGGGTCTTGTATAATATATATTTATTCAAATGTAGGAGTGATGTCTACTCACGATCGTAGTTGGATGTATAATCGGAGATTGCCGAACCGAGAGAGTATTACTGATGAGTTTAGAAGAGGTTTGAAGAGTTTTATTGACTTTGCTTTGGCGAACCCTCGATATATGAGTGGTGAAAAAATTAGGTGTCCATGCGTTAAGTGTCATAACCGAAATTTTCATCACGCAATGGTTACTCAGAAACACCTCCTAACACACGAGTTCACTCACGGGTATAATCGGTGGATAGCTCACGGTGAGAAAATTCAAGTACAAACAAATGTCGGCTCTAGTGGATCCCAAATGAATCGTGCTCCTGTAATCGAACCAGATGCTGAAGTACCTGAAAATATGATTATTGACGAAGAACCATTCCAGTGTATGGAAGATATGGTTAGGAATGCAGCTGGTCCTGAATTCAACTGGTCATTGAACCCTCGACAAGAACCAAATCCTGCAGCCAAGAAGTTCATTGATGCTATGGACTCGGCAAAGGAGAAGCTTTATCCTGGTTGTGAGAAGACAGTGTTAGAGGCTGTGGCAGAGCTCCTAAACATCAAGTCTGATTGCAATATTAGTCAGTCTGCTTATAATCGTATTATTAAAGTAGTTAAGGGATGGTTGTCTGAAGGAAATAAGCTGGTAAAGAACTTTTATGAGACAAAGAAGTTGGTGGGGCACATTAGGTTAGGGTAAGAGAAGATAGATGCGTGTAAGAATGACTGCATGCTATTTTACAAGGAAGATTCAAGCAAGACAGAGTGTTCTATGTATGGGCATAGCAGATATAGGCCAAAACGGATGGGTAGCTCGAAACGCAAAAACATACCTTATAAGCAGCTACGTTACATGCCTTTGATTCCGAGACTGCAACGCCTCTACGCATCTAAAGCTAATTCAGAAGCTATGCGATGGCATAAGGAAAGTTTGCGCGAAGAGGGCGTGTTGACTCATCCGTCTGACGGAGAAGCTTGGAAACACTTTGATGCAACATATCCTGACTTTGCTGCCGAAGTTAGAAATATAAGGTTGTGCATATGCGCCGATGGTTTTACTCCTTTTGGGCCAGGGGCAAAGTCTTACTCTTGTTGGCCGGTTATAGCTACTGTCTACAATCTTCCTCCGTGGTTGTGTATGAGTGATCCCTACATGTTCTTGTCACTATTTATCCCTGGACCAAACAGCCCTGGTAGAAATATTGATGTTTATCTCCGACCTCTGATGGACGAGTTGAAAAGGCTTTGGGATGATGGAGTTGAAACTTGGGATGCTTTCAAAAAAGAGAATTTCAACATGAGAGCTGTGCTGATGTGGACAGTTAATGACTTCCCTGCTTATGGGATGTTATCGGGTTGGAGCACGCACAGAAAATTGGCCTGTCCATATTGTATGGGCGACACGAAGTCCTTCGCTCTCCAGTACTCTAGAAAATCGTGTTGGTTCGATTGCCACAGACAATTTCTGCTAATGGACCATCCTTTCAGGACTCAGAAGACACAGTTTACTAAGAATAGGGTTAAGCAAGATGAACCGCCTATTCGTTTGAGCGGTGAAGATGTTTTTTGAGAGGTATCTAAACTGCCCGATATTAGGTGGGGAAAAAAGTTTAAGAAGGATAGAGTTCAAGGGTACGGGACTTTTCATAACTGGACTAAGAAGAGTATTTTTTGGGAGTTGTCGTACTGGAAGACAAATTTGATACGCCATAACCTTGACGTCATGCACATCGAGAAGAATGTGTTTGACAATATTTTTAACACGGTCATGGATTTCAAGACAACAAACCAAAGACAAAGCCAAAGCTCGTATGGACCTTAAGAACATTTGTAAGCGGCCTGCCTTGGAGTTAAAAGAGGCAATGGTAAAATAGTGAAACCAACTGCCACATACATTCTTACCAAGGATAACAAACAGAGAGTTTTGAGGTGGCTCCACGGTTTGAGGCTTCCAGATGGTTACGCGTCTAACATCGGTAATTGTGTGAATCTAGAAGAGGGGAAAGTTCAGGGATTGAAGAGTTATGATTGCCATGTGTTACTTGATAGACTACTCCCTATTGCACTTAGAGTCTTGTTGCCTGACCATATATGGGTTGCCTTAACAAAGTTAAACGAGTCTTTTAAAGTGTTATCATCTTCGACTCTGCATGTTGATGACATGAAAAAGTTGGAAGAGAGCATTGTAGTGATACTTTGTAAACTTGAGAAGATATTTCCTCCTTCATTTTTTGATTCTATGGAGCATTTACCGATACACTTGGCATACGAAGCTAGGGTTGGCGGTCCCGTTCAATACAGATGGATGTATCCATTTGAGAGGTAATTGATTTTACTTTCATATTATTTTTACTAAATACTTAAAGATCAATCAAAACTTGTTTAACATTTATGCTCTTATCTACAAATAGGTATCTAGGGGCATTAAAAAGGAAGATGAGCAACAGGGCCAAGGTTGAGGCCTCAATCTCAGAGGTTGTCATTATAGATAAAATCGTTGCCTTTGCAAGAACATATTTCCATCCCGATGTTGGGACGAGATTGACTAGGGTAGGTCGCAATTATGACGGTGGAGAGCCCGACTCTAATGAAGGGATCTCAGTGTTTTCTCCCCCAGGTCGATTCCTCGGCAAACAGGTTGGTAAGCGAATGTTAACCCGTAAGGAGTTTGATGCTGCAAAACTCTATGTTATCCTCAATTGTCCCGAGGTTGAGGATTATCTCAAGTAAGTTAATTAAAAATTCTCTTACATCATGTTTAGTTATAAGTTGATATTATTTGTATTAACATTCGTCCATTGTCCACTCTTAATGTAGAGCTTTCGAAGATGAAGCTGGAGATGATACATCTAATGAATTACTACAAATTAGGACAGACAAAGAATTTCCTTCATGGCTCAAAAAATATGTATAAAATCATCTCACTATTAATATTTGTACACTTATTTTAAAATTTCAATCTTCAAATTCCTATAAATTTATTTATGTTTTATAGATCTCGAAGCATCCTGAGGACGCCAAAGCTGCTCGGCTAAAAAAATTAGCTTCAAATCCGTACATGCAAAGTTAATTTATACAACAGTTATTTCGTTAATGGCTATGTCTTCCATACAAAAACATATGGGGGAGACAAGATTAACATGGAATAGCGGTGTCAATCTTAAAGGAAACTTTGAGTATTATGGTGTCTTGAAAGAAGTGATCCAGTTGAGGTATATAGGGAGTAATAGTGTTGTCCTTTTCAATTGTGACTGGCGAGATTCTGTCCGAGGTATTACAAAGCATGAGATTTTTAACCTCGTTGATGTAAAGGAGTCATCTAGACATGCGTGGGATGACGTGTTCATCTTAGCTTCTCAAGCTCAACAGGTATACATGACACCTTACCCTTATTGTCGACCTGAGTTTAGCGAATGGTGGGCTGTTTGGAAGACTAAAGCTAGAAGCACGATTGACATAGCATACCAGTCCGAGTCCGACCCACCTACAGAATCATCATTGGAGGGATGCTATCAGGAGGATGAAATGCATGTGCCTCCAAATGTTTCTTCAGCTAATCATCTCTTCGACGATCCTACTCATATGGCTAGAAATGTAGAAGAAGTTGATGAAATTTTACCAGTTGATTTGCCACCTCCCCCCTCGCTCAGGCCAACTTGCAATAATTGAAGCTGTAGAGGAAGAAGAAGAGGAAGCGGAAGAGGATGAGGAAGAGGAAGAGGATTTTGAATCATCGGAGGACGATAGTGAAGATGAACTTGAGTTTTGTAGTGGTGACTCAGAGTCTGATGATGAACAGGAAAAAGAAAAGGAAAATGAGACGAACGATGAATAGTTATTTATGATTTCATGAATTTGTTTGTAATAGGGACGGATGTACTTCATTTTGGGTTATTGTATTATTCATTTGATTGTCATTTGTTACATTCTTATTTATTTGTTTGGTTGTAATGTTTTAGTTTATAGTTTTTGTTGGTTGTTACATTCTTATATATTTTTATATTATTTGTTGGTTACATTCTTATATATTTCCTATATTGTTTGTTGGTTACCTTTTTGTGTTATTATTGTATCTAGACATGTCTGGTAGAGGTGATGGCAGGAGTAGAGTTGGGAGGAAGGTTCGTCGCATAGTGACATCCATTACTGGGACACAGCCGACACTTTCTACACCACTCGAAGATGTAGGTTCACCGGACCCCACCTCACATAGTGTACCATCATCATCGTCAGCAGCAGCGACCCCTGTCGAGGAGCCATCTAGACTAGACTTGGAGGGTAGGATCATTGTCAACATATCTCCTTTAAAACAGTAAGTCTCTTCACAAAAAAAACATATCTTCTTTATGTATTATTCGTTTTATTAATTATTGATTTTCATATTCATCTTTATTTAGTTAAACCTATTCTTCTTTGTCAAATTTCTGGGCGCAACCCCTAGTCCTGCTCGCTGGTTTAGCGAGATCCTTCGTCAAACGAGCCACGATGATTTTTGGCCCAAGTTTAAAATGGTTTCAAACGAAAAAAAAAAGAGGAATGGTGGACAGAATTCAAGGTTAAACGTTAAATTTTATATAATATATAATTTCATAATTAGATTATCTGAAATATTTAACTAACTGTTGTTTAGATTTTATCATATTAATATAAGTTTGGTTATATTTTGCAGGCGAAATATTCGTGGCCTAACAATTCCGAAGCCCAAGCAAAGGAGGCGTTCAAGGTCTTAATGCCTAATCGATACAAGGATTTCATCTATGAAGTCAAGGACAAATATTTCATCAAACATGGAGGCTTAAAGCCAACATTCTTCGCCGATGATGTTTGGGCAATGTACATGGTGTACTGGAACAGCCCTGAGGCTAAAGCAGCTTCAGAGAGGGCAAGAAAGAACAAGGCTAGTGGATCGGGGTCGGGTACAAAGCACACGACGGGGTCGATTAACATTGCTGAGCACCAGGCGCGCATGGTATGTACTTGTTTTTATACTTGTGTTTTAATTAATTGGGTTATGTGGTATTAAAGTGTAAATTTAATGTTCCTTTAGTATACTTGTATTTAAATTAGTTGGGTAACCATGTTAATACTATGAAATCCATGGTTTAGTTTTGTTTAAGTTGTTTTTATACTTGTTATTTGACTCTATGTTTTAGCTCAGTGAGGTGTGTGGTTTTATAGTCGGTTAATAGTGTGAACATTCAAATAAGTTGATGTAAATTTAATGTTCCTTTAGTATACTTGTGTTTAAATTAGTTGGGTAACCATGTTGATGCTATGAAATCTATGGTTTTAGTTTTGTTTAAGTTGTTTTTATACTTGTTATTTGACTCCATGTTTTAGCTCGATGAGGTGTGTGGTTTATTGTAGCGGAGGGCTTGGGTTACAGCCGTCGAGATAGTTTAGTTGTTGTTGTTATAGTCGATGTATGGTTGTTCGTGAGGACTGTTGTGGTCGTTTTTGGGTATGTTGAAAACATGTGTAACTTTCATTAGGGCTGGGAAGGGGATGGGGTCTTAGTACTATTAATACTTTAAATTTAAAGTATTTGAATGTTTTTCTTTCTTTATGCTTGTGTTCAAATTAGGTTGGTGGGTAGCGCATGTTTCTTTTTTATTATACTTGTGTTTAAATTACCTAGGTAACTATGTTATGCTATATGAAATCTAGGTTATAATTTATTATTATGCTTCTTACATATTTAATTAGATATATTCAACTAATAATAATAATGATTGTGTAGACGGAAAAATATGGTCCCCACGTCGAGTACCCAGATGTATTTGTGAGCACCCACACGAGGGTGACTGGTCCCAATGAACCGGTTCAATGGGTTGATGAAAAGGCTGAGGCGGTATATGTAAGTATTAAAATGCTTAATGTTGTTGTAACTTTTAAATTAAATATGCATAGAGTTTTAATATTGTTCTTTTTATTATTATTACAGAATGAATATAAGAACAAGGTTCGGACAGAGAGTTCGAGTTCGGCCTCAAATATTGTGTGGAGCCCTCCTGTATGGTGCGATGTGGCCTCAAAGGGGCGGAAGAAGAGGAGGGAGAGGATATACGGGTTGGGAGACCATGGTGCAGCTGTGATCATGCCATCCACAGCCTTTGTTGATGTTGATTCTCTGTCCACAGCTCGATCGCATCCCTCATATCCTAACCCAATTGTGGCCAATTTACAAAGAGAATTGACGCAGACGCAGCAGACCTTTGTGGATATGCAGGAAAGGGAGAATCGGCGTATAGCGGAGATGGAAGAAAGAGAGAATAAGCGTCAACAAACAATTGCGGAGTTGCAGGCACAAGTCCAACAACTCTTGCAACAACAAACCCGCCAAAGTCAAACCCCCTCCCCTGAATCACTTGCCCGCAACTTATTTCGAGACATTTAAACTTGTTTTTCTTTTAGTTTATTGTAACTTTTAATTTGTATTTGAATTCTTACTTGTGCTTGAATTTGTAAAACTTTTGAATTGTTGTTTGAATAATTTGTATTTGAATTGTTAGATGGTTTGAATTTATGGCCCTTTTGAATTGTTGTTTGAGTTGTTATAAATTGATCAATCAGGTACCGAAAAAATTTCAGTAATCTTTTTATAATTTTTATTTTTTTATTTTTATAATTTTACCGACGGAACGTACCGTAGGTAAATTTATTTTTTAAATGTTTTTATGGTTTTACCGACGGAACTTTCCGTAGGTGATTATGTACGGTAATTCCGTAGGTGATTACCTACGGTAATTCCGTAGGTGATTACCAATGGAATTTACCTACGGTAATTCCGTAGGTAATCACCTACGGAATTTTCGTAGGTAATTACCGACGGAAATTTTCGTCGGTGATTACCAACGGAGTGTTCCGTCGGTAATTACCAACGGTAAGCGTTCCGTCGGTAATTACCGTCACTCTGTCACCAACGGAATACCGACGGAAAAATCCGTTGGTATAAAATAATTACCGACGAAAATGTGAAATTACCTATGGAAAATTCCGTAGGTAATAACCTTTTTTCTAGCAGTGAAAAAGCCTAAAGTTCTAGGACCAAATTATATATTAAACATATTTCTCTCGTGCTTGCCCACAGCCCACCTAGGAAATGCCTCGCCAACTAATTAAAATTCAAATTTGACTCAAGCAAGTTTAAAATTTGGGCAAACTACACAAATAGTCCCTGTACTTTTTGAATTTTTTGGGATTGGTCTCAACTTCACGCCAATAGTCTCTAAACTTAATTTCTTGACGCAATTGGTCCTTCCGTCCATTGCCGTCAATTTTTTGCCGTTAAATGGAATCATGTGAATGCCCCAGGGTAAATTAGTTGATCTAAGTTAAAAAGTACAGGGACCTTTTGTGCAACCAATTAATTTTTAACAGTACGAAGGGATCAAACATCAACTTCCAGAATCTAAAGGGGGCACACTGTATCTCTTTTTTTTTTTGCCTTCCAGCCGCACACCCCAATACCCCATCGGACTATTCAACCTTCAATTTTTTTATTTCCTTGAAGCTTTTGTTCCCTCTCTCTCTCCTACGCCACCTCCCTCCCTCACTTTCTTTTCTTCTTGTTTTTTTCTCTACAGGAACCTTTTGTGTAATTAGCACAATCTCTCTCTCTCTCTCTCTCTCTCACACACACACACACACACAAACATATATAAACATCACATGATCTTCTCAATTCATCACCAAACACACAATTTAAGCACACATTGCTTAAACCCTTCTCTCTCTCTCTCTCTATATATATATATATATATATATATATATATATATATATATATATATCTCAAACACACACAAACATACACACATTACATGGCGACCTGTCCTGACATCCCTTGAAGTCATATTGATCCCAGAAATCCAAGAATCGATACAATGGCTAGTGCTACTTTGTGGCGTCTCGATTAGGCGAAGATTTTTAGCCCAACCTTAGTCCCTCTCAAATAATCCCCTACAAGGGCCGCCCTGCCGTTTGATTCCGAACCCCGATTTCTCTAAATAAAGATTTTTATCTCTTTTACCCTGATCTCTCAAACTCATTATCTGCCTAGTACTATTTGTTGGATTTGGGGTTTGGGGTTTTGAATTTTGAATTTGGGGTTTTCTGAGTTCGACCCCTTGGCGTATATTAGCTCAGCACAGCGAAAGCATGGTGGATTTGGGGTTTTGAATTTTGAATTTGGGGTTTTCTGGATTTTAACTTTGTGGTCGGCGACGATGGTAGTGATGGTGGCAGCACAGTGGAACGGTGGTGGAGGGGATGGGAATGGGAAAGAAAGGGTTATAAAATTATAATTTAACTAATTTTAGTTAATTACATTAATATTCTTTATTAGATTTTAAAAATTAAAATATTAGGAACATTTTTGTCTATTTATAAGAAAATAATACATAGACTATTTTACCCTTGAGCAAAATCACGTGAAAGGCACGTGTATAAATTTAACGGTAAAAAATTAACGGAATTGGACGGAAGGACCAATTGCGTTTTACTCATTTAGTACAGGAACCTAAATTTTATAAAAATTAGTTTAAGGACCAATCCCAAAAAAATTGAGAAGTACAGGGACTTTTTGTTTAATTTGCCCTTAAAATTTTAATGAGCACATAGATTGCACACTTCATATCAAAGTACTGTACAAGTTTGAGTCAAGCTCGTCCAAACTTTTAACGAGCATTGCGCTTGAATCTCAATTCTCGACATATATATATATATATATATATATATATATATATATATAAGGCAATTCACGATCAATTATGCATGCGAAGCATCAAATGATTCCAACTCAACTTAATCCATCTTTGTCTCGGATGTTTAGGTGAAATAATGAATATTGTACACAAGCCTGTACGTATACCCATGATTCGATTCGTTCAGATCAAAGTTAACTAAATAATGTCATCTATAATCAATCTAAAAATAATTAAATTACTCTACATAACCATACGTGAATAAATCATTAAAAGATAGTGTTTTTTTTTTGGTAAGTATGAATTTTTCAGCATGGTAAACAATTTTGGAATCAAGAATTAGATTGTAATTAAGATGGAATTCCTAATTGAACCATCTATCTGATGGTGTCTTTGAGGATTTGATTTGATTAGGATCTGATCAACTAAATTTATGTTTACCTTAGAAAAACGATTTTTTTTTTCAATGGAAAATGAAGAATCAGCAACTTTGTAATGAAGATATTTATTTCTTCAATTATTCTCATAATGGTTTTCAGGCTCAACCATTAACTACCCGAATTAAGCTTTAATCAATTTCAATCATGTATAAAATCTTTGAAAATTCCATAAACCATAATAAAACTAAAGCCAAACGAGAAACACAACAATGGCAATCATGACGAAGCTATTCCTTGCATCTGTCTGCTTCATGGCCTTTATCTTCACTGCTACATCTATGATCAACTCCGGTGACATAAGCTGGTGGTGCAACCAAACCCCGTACCCTGAACCGTGCAAGTACCACATGAACCATGGTCCTCGGAAATCACCCTACATCACTGCATCCTCGTCCATATCACGAACCCAATTCCGAGACATGGCAATTCAAGTAGCCATGAGCTATGCTGTCGATGGACTGGATCGTATCAAGTCGCTTGGGCCGAAATGGCAAAGTGGTTCAGAAAGGGCTGTCTGGACTAACTGTGGGCAATTATACGATAACACCATTTTCCAACTCAAGAAGAGCCTATTGTCCTACGTAAACCCTACTCCTTCCGATATTCAAACATGGCTTAGTGCTGCCCTAACAAACCTCCATACCTGTCAAAGCAGCTTCTTCCTGATAAATGCCACCAAGAACTTAACACTGCTAATAAGCAACACTTTGGCCATTAATATTGTCCTTTCAACCAAGGAAGAACAGAGTTATAGAAGCGGCCTCCACTTTCCCAGTTGGCTTTCGAGACAAGACCAAACTTATTCGCAAGGTGCAACTTTCGTGGTGGCTCAAGATGGATCGGGAAATTTTGGCACCATTCAGCAGGCCTTGGATGCATCAGAAAACATGGGAGGCTGTGAAAGGTTTGTGATTTATGTGAAAAAAGGGATTTATAACGAATACATTGAGATCAGGCAGAATATGAGGAATATAACGATGCTTGGTGACGGCCCAGGAGCCACCATTATCACTGGTAGCCGGAGTAATGTAAGCGGCTACAACACGTACGATTCTGCAACTGTTAGTAAGTTACTTTAGCACTTCCCTTGCCTACCCATGATTGTTGCTTCAGCTAGCATGCATACATTAAGAGTCTTTATTCATACAGGCAATTCTATGCCTATATATTCTCTACTTGTGCAGAATATCATTAATTTGTTAACACTTCTTATAGGCTACACTAAAGTAATGTACAAACCCAACGCATATCCATCGTAAAATGTTGTTAACAGAGCTATAAACGAGCCGAGTTGAATTAATTGAGGTTTAATGTTTTGAGTTTGGCTCGTTTATGTTTCATCAAACCTCAAGGAACCTGTACAAGCTCAGCTCGAATATTTAATGATCTATCTATAAACCAGCCAAGCTGTATTTAAAAGTTTAAAAAAATGTACTATGATTCACTGAAGAATATGCGTAATATGCAGGTATTTTTTATAGTTGAAATTACTAGAACTTAACTGAGCTTGACTCCTTTATACAGCAAGCCTCAAATCATGCTTGAGCCCGACCAGAACCCAGCACTAGTTAGTCAAGTAGAGTTGAGCTTCTTTAAATGAGCCGACCCAACCCAAGCTCCAGTTGGCTCAATTCATCAAATAGTCCCTGTTGCAAAGAGAATTATCATCGATAATTCAAATAAAAGAGATGATCTATGAAGTTGATTCAACATATGGATTCATTAAAAGTAATGGTCATAACTGAAAACTGATTCAACGTAGTGCTGATGCATTATTCTCAATTTATACGATCAAATTACAGCTAATCCAATTTTTTTAATCTTAGAGGTTATGGGTGACGGATTCATAGCTCACGGCATCACATTCCAAAACACAGCGGGCCCCAAGAACGGCCAAGCCGTGGCACTTCTTTCATCATCTGACTGCTCCGTCTTCTACCGTTGCAGTTTCGAAGGTTACCAAGACACCCTCTTTGTGTATTCACAAAGACAGTTCTACCAAAACTGCGACATATACGGAACTGTTGACTTCATTTTTGGCAACGCTGCTGTAGTTCTACAAAACTGTAACATCTATGCCCGGAAACCCTTACCAGGGGGAGGAATAGTGGTAACAGCCCAAGCTCGACATGACCTGAACCAAACTACGGGCATTTCAATTATGAATTCCCGGGTTATTGCTGCACCGGAACTTACACCCGTGGTTGATCAATACAAAGCTTACTTGGGAAGACCATGGGACCGGTACTCATGTGTAGTGTACATGGGAACATTTCTTGACAGCTTGGTGGACCCAGCAGGGTGGCTGCAATGGGATGATAATCCCACGACATTAAGCACACTGTTTTTTGGTGAATATATGAACTCTGGGCCGGGTTCATCAACACAAGGGAGAGTGAAGTGGCCTGGGTACAAAGTTATTACAGATGAAAGTACTGCACAACAATTCACTGTTGCTAACCTCATCCAAGGTCAGTCATGGCTGCCCAACACTGGCGTGCCGTTCGTTTCTGGTTTAGGTAGCAGGAAATAACTATGCAATCCTTTTAAATGTTTTCCATTTGGCAAGGACACACTGCATATATACAGATGATAGAAACATTAATAGTTGAAGATTATTTCAAAAGAGACAACTACCGTTTCAACGATGAATTTTCAATAAATATTAACCATCAAATGCTGTAGTCTATAGCCTTCAATGCATATGTTCAGATAACGAGCAACTTCAACAAACATTAAGGCTTCATATTTCCCACAAAAAGACGTGTACAACAGCAGTAGAGCTTTTCAGAGTTCAATGCATCCTGAATCCACATTCAAGTTTCCTATAAAAAAGCTACAGATATCTGAATCAAACATATTCAGACCTACTGACTGTTTCAACCCCCCTAATTAACGTATCCCGTGGGCATGAAGGGAGGTTCCAGGATTATAACTGCTTCAACCCACAAGGAACATATTTTTACTTCTAAAAAAGGAACGTAAACACAGTTGCACAATAATAAATAATTATTCATTTAATTAAATAAATAATTTAATTAATTAATAATAAATTGTCGATGCTTGAGTAGGAATGGAGAAACCCGTGCTGAATTCTTTCTAAAAAATTTCAGGATAGCTATGCAAGAAGCATTCTTGCACAATGTATTGCCAGACTTCCATTGATAGCTTGGATCCAGATGGGATTTAGAGTGAATGGAAATTTCAATGTGGAATGAGACCAAAGGCTTCTTGCTACGTCACTCTAGAGTCTAGACCCATGTCAACGAAGGAGGGCAATGCACCACATGCCCCCTGATAATATAGGTAACTACAAGGGTGTAGATTGCAAACAAATGGAAAAGTAAACAGAAGGGTAACAAGTGTACAGAGTCAGAAGATGAAGGGTAGCGTGTGTATATTTAGGCTGTTAGTTACAGAATGAGATCACAAGGCAGTTATGTGATGTCATAGTTTGTTAGAGATCTGCAACTTGACTGTGTTATAATTTTCTGTTATTTTGCGTTGTATAAAGTGTGATCTCTGGTTGATTGTAATAGACATAATCAAGATAATATACAATACTCAACAATGGAGGTTTCTCTCTCCATTGTTTTTCTCTCCATTGATCTCTGTTTCTCCTTCTTCTTTCTCAATTGAGTTCATGCACAAGATCTCAATTGTTTCATGGTATCAGAGCCAACCTATTCTGCAAACTGATTCATAACTCAAAGATTGATCACAATTGAGTCTGGAAGTCATGTCGGCTACAGATGAATCAAATGCAACAGGAGCTGGAATTGGAAATGAAGTTGAGATTGATGTGTATGAGGCCACTGAGGTAAATCTCGTTCCTCCATCCTCACATCCTTTATATCTCAATCCCAATGGTCATCCTGGAATGACATTGGTAACGCAAGTTCTCACTAATATGAATTACAATAAGTGGAAGAGAGCTATGATTGTGTCTCTCTCATCAAAACTGAAATTAGGAATTGTTACAGGATTGAATAAGAAACCTAACTCACAATCAAAGTATCTAACTCACTGGAAGAGGTGCAATGACCTGGCTTCTTAATGTTGTATCCCCTGATATTGCATCTAGTCTTGTTTATCTTAAATCTGCCAGGGAGATTTGGGAAGATTTGGAGTTTGGGTTTACTCAAGGAAATGTTCCACAAGTTTTCACAATTAAGAAAGAAATCATGTCTTTACAACAAGGAAACATGGATGTAACAACATACTTTACCAAATTTCGAACTCTTTGGAATGAATTTGAAGAAATTAGTGGTATTCCAAAATGCTCATGTCAATGTTCAAGTGGAAGTGACAAGAAATTGGAAGAATATGAGCATTTGCAAAAGGTAACTCAGTTCTTGATTGGACTTAATGAAAATCATGTTGGAATTAGGAGTACTATATTGACCAGGAATCTCTTGCCAAACCCCAATACTACTATGACCTTGTTAATGCAAGATGAGAAACTTAAAGATTGCTCTAATATTCATAATCACCAGATCACAACCTTGACAGAAACTGCTATATGTTAAGAATAATACACAGCAGCACAATGCTAAGGGCAATTCAAGAAGTTAAACACAAAAGGTAACATTCAGTGTTTTCATTGTGGAGGCACTGGACATGCCAAAGATACTTGCTTCTTTATCCATGGTTTTCTAGAGTGGCACAAGTTGTATGGTGTTAGACCTGATCCAGCCAAAATGCCCAAGAACATGAAGATGAAAATGTTTGTCTCAGCTCAAGTCAATTCTGCAGTTTCAAATGCTCCTCTACTTCCAACTCTGGAAAGTGGTAACATTGGCAGTATAACATCTAATGTGCTCATGATTCCAAGTAGACAGCAGTTTGATGCTGGGAATCAAGCTAGTTCATCTACACCTACAACGCAAACCACTGCATGTATTGAATTTACAGTACCTAGTGTCACTAGTTCTGCAAGCATAGCTATGCAAGTCATGAAATCAACTGATTGGATCATTGATCCAGGGGCATCTGATCACATCACTTCTATATTTGAACTACTTGTAAATCCTGTGCCTTTTGTTTCTATTGTTAACCTGCCTAATGGTCATAAATCTAAAATATTTCACGAAGGCACAATTCATCTTACAAATCACATTACTCTCCATAATGTTGTGTATGTCCCAAACTTTACATTTAACTTGCTTTCTGCAAGTAAACTAATGTTGTATGCAATTCTTTCCATCTCATTGTCTAATACAGGACTTAGCCTGCAAGACATTGACGGGGACGGGTAGATTGGAGGGTGGCCTGTACAAGCTTGTATTATCTGAACATGCATCTGTTATTCCAAGTTGTTCTGCAGCCTTTTCTGATTCTCAGCTTACATATCTTTGACATTGTAGACTGGGACATGTCCCAACTAGTTTTCTTCATCATTTCAACATAACCTGTAATAAGAATGTCAATTTAAATGATCCTTGTGAAGCTTGTCATTTAGCCAAACAATGTAAAATTCATTTCCCTCTTAGCAACAGTTGTGCTTCTTCTCCTTTTGTCTTAATTCACTGTGATGTATGGGGACCTTATAGACATCAAACATATAATAGATTTCATTCATTCCTCACTATTGTTGATGACTACACAAGATCAACTTGGACCTATGATAAATGTGCACAATATATGTATTTTGAGAGTGTTTTAGGCTTGTTTTGCTAGCTAATCATGCATTTATTGTAGTTAAGTCAGTTATTTTAGTTCGCTTTACTTTCTTGAGTTTATTTGTGTAGGATTGAAGATTTTAGATGAAAAGTGAAGCTTGGGTCGCTGTTTAAAGGCAAAGAGATTCAGTCCCTGCTCTGTTCGTGGGCATGCTGCGATTTATTTCACCAGTGATTTTTAAAGGCAGCTGTTCATGAAGTCTGAACATTTCGCACCCTGGTTGCGACATATTTCGTGGGTGGATTCGGACCTGATGTTGGCAAAGTTACCATTTTGTCCTTATTTTGTATCAAGACTAGGAACAACACTGCATTAAGAGGAAATTCAAGGGTCTCTTTTGTCATTAAGGTGTGGCCCTTAGTTGGAAGAAGAGAAAAACGCACGGCAAGAGAGAAGAGGCACATCGCATATATATATTTTTTCTTCATCTCTTCTCTCCAGCAATTTTTACTCTACTTTTCCCTTTCTTTAGAATTATAATTTTCATTTGAGAATTGGAGAATTGAGAAACAAGAAGATTGAAGACTTCGTGGAATCAATTGGAATCATTTTTGGAGACAAGTTATTTCTCTTCCCTTCTCTTTAATTTTGATTTTGTGACTACATGATGTTTCTACTGATGTTCATGTTGATTTCTTCAATTATGCGTGAGTAGTTCTCTTTTTCTAGGGTTAGGGGTAGCCCGTGATGAATTTATAAATTAAGTTGCAATCTCCCCTTCCGTTTATGAATGTTAGTTGTTTTGATTTGATTTTAGCTTTGTTAGAATTTGTATGAATGTGTGGTAGTGAAGGACTGAAAAGGGAAACTCCTACGTTCTTACAATAATCTCAGTTACTGAACCGAAGGACCGAAAGGTGAAAGTGTAAGTAATAGAATCCTAAGATTGAAATAGAAATTCATGAGAACGACACTTGATTGAATTTCTAGAGGCTAATTGAATTGTGGGAACTAATGGGTTTAGATTAATTCATTGAGCGTGACATCGAATTTGTAATTAATCTAGACACGGTTGAGAGTAATTCGAAAGAATACAATCAACTAAATTTTTGCAATTCGCCTTCAAAATTTGACATTCATAATAAACGGGAAGATTGTTACGAAATTTATGAATATATCATCGTGGTGAACCGAAACCCTAGAAGCTTTATATTCTTGTGTTCAATCAAAAATCCAATTTCGTGTTTTATTTAGTTAAATTAGTCTAGTTAATTAACTTTATTTAATCGTTACAAAACCTTAAAAATCGATTTGTCTAGATAATTTAAATTGTGAATTCTTCGGTACTTGATACGAAGTCTCTGTGGGATCGACATCCTAAATACTATACGATAAGCCGTGCGCTTGCGGTAGTCTTTAGTGATTATTTTGAAATTCACCATCAACCTACCTTCTTAAGTCTAAATCTCAAGTTCTTCATTATCTGAAAATCTTTCTCAAACTTGTTGAAAATCAGTTTCATACCTCTGTGAAAAGTGTAAGATCAGATAATGGTTCAGAATTTTTTAATTCTGAGATCTCTCCTTTTCTTCTTTCTCTTGGCATAGAACAACAAAACACTTGTGTTGAAACTCTCTAACAAAATGGGAGAGTTGAAAGGAAACACATACATGTTATAAATGTAGCCAGAGCCCTTAGATTTCAAGCTCATTTACCAATTCAATTCCGGAGTGAATGTGTTTTGACGGCCACTTATCTTATAAACAGAACTCCTTCTCCTGTTCTATCTCATAAAACACCTTATGAAATTCTATTCAAAACCTGTCCTAGCTATACTCATTTGAAAGTCTTTGGATGTCTTTGCTATGTTTCAACACTTGTTTCATCCAGAGATAAATTCTCTCCCAAATCAATCCAATGCTTGTTTCTTGAATACCCCTATGGGAAAAAGGCATATAAAGTCTATGACTTAACTACTCACAAAGTTTTCTACTTGAGAGATGTAATCTTCTATGAATCCATATTCCCTTTCAAAAACAAATCTGTCTTGCCTTCTGATATTACTCCTTCAGTCTTTTTCTTCAAATCCCACTTCATCTCTGCTGATTCATCTTCTATTTCAACTCCTTCACAATCTTCACATACTCCTTATGTCAATCTTCCCACTTCATCTCAACCTATTTTGCACTCTGCTAGACGTGTTAGATAGAGACATGTCCTAGACAAAATATAAGGATTTTAGAGGGCTACCTTCCACATCTACATCCTCATTATGTTCAGCAGGTACTTCTCTTCTCCCTCTTGCCAATTGTATTTCTTATTGTGCCATATCACCTAAATATTACTCTTTCATATGTAATACATCATCCTTGACAGAACCTCATACCTATAATCAAGCCCTTAAAGATCCCAATTGGTGTGATGCCATGGCTGCTGCGCTAGCTGCTTTAGAACAAAATGCCACTTGGAAACTAGAGGAATTACCTAGTGGTAAGAGGCCAGTAGGTTGTAAATGGATCTACAAATTGAAGCACAATACACATGGAACTCTAAATAAGAATAAAGCAAGATTGGTTGCTAAAGGCTTTACTCAAACAGAAGGTGAAGATTATTTTGAAACTTTTGCTCTTGTGGCAAAAATGACAACCATGAGAGTATTTCTTGCTTTGACAGCCATTAGAGGTTGGAATTTGTCTCAAATGGAAGTGGGAAATGCCTTTCTTCATGGTGTCTTAGAGGAGGATGTCTATATGAAGCTTCCACAAGGGTATACTCTCCCCGAAAGTCTGCAACAAAAACAAGGTGCTGGTCCTATTGTTTGCAAGTTAAAGAAATCCCTCTATGGCCTTAAACAGGCTCCTAGACAATGGTGCAGCAAATTTGCCTCTGCATTTCTATTTTATGGATTTACAGAATCCAAGCATGATCACACCTTGTTTACTCTCCACAAGCCTGATTCATTTACAACTATATTGGTCTATGTGGATGATATTTTGATAGCTGGATCATGTGCTTCTGTTATATCTGGTGTCAAGGCATATCTCCACACTCAATTCAACATTTAAGGACTTAGGCCCTCTTATGTTTTTTCTTGGGATTGAGATTAGATCTGCAGCTGGGATTTGCCTACAACACAGGAAGTACACACTTGACATAGTGTCTGATATGGGGCTTCTATCAGCTAAAACTTCCAAAATTCCCATGCAGCAACATCGTGACTTCGCTTGAGACTATGGTACTCCTTTGAAGGATCTAATGCAATACGGGAGATTAGTTGGCAAGTTGGTGTATCTCACCATCACTAGGACAGATATTACCTATGCTGTTCACATTTTGAGCCAATTTCTAGCTAAGCCTAGGGAACCACATTGGCTTGCAGCTCTGAAATTAGTTAGATATCTTAAAGGAAGTCTTGGTCAGGGTCTTCTCTATCCTCTTTCCAGTCCTCTTTCTATTACCATTTAATGTGATGCTGATTGGGCATCTTGCCCTACTTCAAGGAAATCTCTTTCATGTTTTTGTGTACTTCTCGCCGGTCATTGATCTCTTGGAAAGCAAAAAAGCAATCTACAATTTCTAAATCTTCTTGTGAAGCAGAATATAGGAGTATGGCCAATGCCTCTTGTGAGGTGGTTTGGCTAGTTAATCTCTTGCAGGACTTTGGTGTTTCCCACATTACTCCTGTTACATTGTATTGTGACAACATGGCTGCTTTGCATTTGGCTGCTAATCCAGTTTTCCATGAGCGTACCAAGCACATAGAAATTGACTGCCACTTGGTAAGGGATAGGATAAAGTCTGGTTTGATTTAGCCTGCTCATGTGGCTTCCTCCAACCAATTGGCAGACTTACTTACAAAGGCTTTGCCCTTTCAGTCTATGCATCACCTTCTTTCCAAGCTTAATGTCTTCAATTTGTTTCATACATCAAGCTTGAGGGGGGCTGATAATATAGGTAACTTCAAGGGTGTGGATTGCAAACAAATGGAAAAGTAAACAGAAGGGTATCAAGTGTACAGAGTCAGAAGATGAAGGGTAGCGTGTGTATATTTAGGCTGTTAATTACAGAATGAGATCACAAGGCAGTTATGTGATGTCATAGTTTGTTACAGATCTGCAACTTGACTGTGTTGTTATTTTCTGTTATTTTGCATTGTATAAAGTGTTATCTCTGGTTGATTGTAATAGACATAATCAAGATAATATACAATACTCAACAATGGAGGTTTCTCTCTCCATTGTTTTTCTCTCCATTGATCTCTGTTTCTCCTTCTTTCTCAATTGAGTTCATGCACAAGTTCTCAATCGTTTCACCCCCAGCTGGCCCGAGAGAATACCCATGAACATCTCCAGCGGGACATTCAACAGGGCTTGAAACTTGGAAGTGTCATCCAAAGTGGTGGATTTGGGTAAACTCGCCAAAAGGCACATAAGCCAAACAATTGATCCAAGGATGTTTCTCTGCAATGACACAACATCTAGAGTCAAACAATTGGGCCAAACGATGGTACCCAATAGTACCTGCAAAGGGGCGTAGTGGGATACACAATGCATGAGCACCTCAAGTAGGGCATCCCCTGGAAATACCTAATGAACCAAAATTGGGATCCATTAGGGGGTTTTTAATTGATTGCTGAGATCGGTAGCATTTGACCTCTCTAAGGACACGTGTAGACCTTTATGTAAACCTTTGCTATGACAGGGAAAGACAGATGAGAGGGACCCCCCCCCCAGAGAACACGATTCATGAGCAACGCCAATGCAATGTTGCCACAAGTCCATAGAAAAGTGACAGGTTCCCCTTGTTCTCTTCATGAGGGAGTGGCATCCATGTTACCTGCAAATAGTAGTGGGCCCAAGTAATAATTGACTGACAAGACTTGTTTCTAAGAATCGTGTTTTCTTTGACACATTCCTGAAAGGTCACCCAGAAATCGCCGTCTCTTCAACTTAGCTCTCTCTTGATGTTCGCCCCTATTTCCACTCTCCAGTAGAACCATCGACTAACAATGTTTATGGAAACCGTACTCTTTAGAACTCGATACCAAATACCTACTAGGAATACCTCATGCCACGATAGCGGCGGACCTCGTGGGACCTTGGGAAACACTTACCTTCTACTCTGCTCTTTACTTTGTACCCTGTTGAATATGTAATTGTGTATGCAATTGATGATGTTACTGGTTTATTTCTATACGTTGTGTTGTTTGGTGAATTCTGTACAAGGAATTTCAATACTAAAGTTTCTCCATTCATATATCATGGCACAAAAATAGATCAAATAATACTTTTCTCCACAGCAACATTCCGGAGAAAAATTCTAGCAAAAGCTATTGGGCAAATACTGAATGCACCAACGTTTATACTGGACCGCATTAGGTGCTTGTACTGTCCAAGAAGACTGCAAATGCTTGTATGGTAAAGACACTAGATGCATCCAAGTGAACAAACAGAGCCCAATCCCAAGTACTCAAGGTCGACAATAGAATCATTCGTCTTGATCATGTCCTTTTGAATATATAATTCTGTATGTAAAATGTGGAACTTATTTGTTGTTAATGAGAGTGTGTGTCTGTGTGTGTGTATATATAAATTTTGTCACACTATATCCTGATCATAACCGCAGCAGCAGCTCCAAGAATTTCAGTGAAATTTGGCCCACAAATCGGTACATCAAATATGCTGTGTAATAACCCCTTCATTCCACAGAAGGAGTCCTATTTTCTATTTTAGGACGTTCGACCAAAGAGTCCTATTTGAAAGATAAATTTAATGAATTTTATATATTTCCAAAACAGCCTTATTACAGTAAACTTAAAACTAAGAAAACAATTTTAGTACATAAAATCAAGGGAATTTATGGAAAATTATTTCAATCCTTCAAATGTTTGACTTTCAAACAAGGACTTTTCAAGCAGCACGGAGGGAGTTTAAATTAGCAAGTTGAGTACATGCAACAGCATGTGACCACAAAATAATGAGAAAGATGCCTAAAGAAAATATATCAAGTCAATCATAAAAGATTATGTTTCCTTTTTGAGGTAATTACCTCGCGGAATAGTCAACTGTTTTGAAGACAATATCCAGATAGTGAACTACTTTCCAAATTTGCACTTGCAACCTAGTCTCTTTGTGATTTCATTGGCACTGGGCAGTGATTACGTCAACAAAACATTACTGATTGGGTTGTTATATAAGAGAAAATGGAGTATTTGGTAAATGAAGGTTCACCACAATGTCGAGATTATAATATGAAGATTACGATATCAGACGTGAGCCATTTGACTAAGATCTAAATCACTATAAAAACCCTAGTAATTCCATAACCATAACTACCCATAAAAAATTAAGTGAAGAAAGAAAAAGACAACAGTGCCAATGAAGAAGAAGCGACTCCTTCTTTCTATATGCTTCATGGCCTTCATCTCATCTGCTCAATCTATGATTAGCTCCGGCAACCTAAATTGGTGGTGCAACCAAACAACTTATCCTGAACCATGCAAGTATCACATGAGCCATGACTCCACCAACTCCTCCTCGTCGATATCAAGAGCCCAGTTTCGAGACATGGCCATCCATGCAGCTATGGACCATGCACTTGATGCAGTGAACCAATCTAAGTGGTTAGAGCCTAAATGCCGAAGTAATCAAGAAAAGGCAGCATGGACCAACTGCGTGCAGTTCTACGAAAACACCATTTCTCAACTCGAGAAAACCCTTTTCTTCGAAAATCGCACGCCTTCCGATATCCAAACATGGCTTAGTGCTGCCCGAACAAACCTACACACCTGTCAAGCTGGCATCTTCGAGCTAAATGCCAAGAACATTCTACCTCTAACGTCCAACAACTTGACCCACCTAATACGTAACGCTTTGGCTATTAACAGTGTCCTTTCCACTGAAGAGGAAAAGAATTCTCCAAGCTGGTTTTCAAGAGAGGATCTGACATGTTTGCACTCACAATGTGCGAATGTTGTGGTGGCTCATGATGGGTCGGGAAATTTCAGAACAATCACCGAGGCTTTGGATGCATCGCTTAATAGGAGTGATGGTGGAAGGTTTGTGATTTATGTGAAAGAAGGGATTTACAAGGAATATATAGACATTGGTGTGCACATGACGAATATTACAATCATTGGTCAGAGCCAACGCACCACGATAATCAGTGGTAGCCGGAGTCGGGCAAGTGGCTACAGTACCTACAACTCCGCAACTGTGAGTAAGTTGTTTTATCCTCTCCCTCTGTGTAAACATGGTCTTCTTAGCATGCCAACAGTTTAAAGTTCAGTCAAGTCAATTTAAATAAATCTCTAGTACTAAGTTCTTTTAAGGCCCGTGCGGTATAGTAACAGTTTCTTGAACAACCCTTATCCAATTTCATTACTTAAAAAATAAAAAAATAAAAAAGGAAGAAGAAGGAAGAGGAGGAATAGCCTAGTCAAGAAAAACACCACCAAAAAATACCTGACCATCTAGCTGCTGCCTGCTGTCAATATCAAATTTGAGGTAGGAAAATATTTTCATTATAAAAATCAAGAGTAATGCTAGTAAAATATCTTCCCAGCTAATGGATTGGGATTGGTCAAGCATCAACAATTTACTTGTAGGGTTCACCTCATCGGCGAAGCTACACACACTATACCTATTTCGAATCGATTGCTTTCTTTCCTCCCCCCACAAACCTGACAAAAGGAAAAAAATTCTTTTTAAAACTAAGAAACAAAATTTATCTCATTCCCCGGCCCCTTGTTTTAGAAAAACACTGTACATTTATACTTTTACCCCCCACTAATGAAAAAGACAGATACTACCATATAACCTTCAGCGCTAATACTTTTGCCGGCTTACAAATGAAACTCCAGCTTCGCCCTGGCTCCCAACCAGTCTAACACATCTGAAGAGGTCAAAGCTGGGAAGATTTCTGAAAATCCGAGCACCACCCTTTTTTATAACTGTGTATCATATACTAATTTATTTATTTTTGTTGTTGGATGATGCCTTGCGATACCAACAGGTAGCATCTCTCTCTAAAAAGGTTGCAAGGAAACTTTCTTAGACATTTTTAAGGAGATAAATCTATTAAGTTCATATGGTGTAGGGTAAAAAATGCACGCATTTAAATTATAAAGACAAAATTCAAGGAACTGTGCAGCATGATAGAGAAATAAGTTCATTAAGAGCTCAAAATTGCAGCTAATCCACCTATTAATGATCTTACAGAGGTTTGTGGTGACGGATTCATAGCTCATGGCATCAGCTTCGAGAACACCGCAGGCCCGAATGAAGGCCAAGCCGTTGCGCTTCTTTCTAAGTCTGACCACTCCACCTTCTATCGATGTGGTTTCCATGGCTACCAAGACACCCTCTGGGTTATGGCACAGAGACAATTCTACCAACAATGCAACATATACGGAACAGTTGACTTCATTTTTGGCAATGCACGTGTAGTTCTGCAAAACTGCAACATCTACGCACGGAGACCAATGCCAGGGGGAGGAATAGTGATAACAGCACAAGGCCGTGACATCCCTGACGACAACACTGGGATTTCTATCGAGAATTCCAGGGTCATGGCTGCAAGTGACCTTCAACCCGTGCTTGATAAATACAAAGTTTACTTGGGGCGACCATGGCATCCATATTCCCGAACAGTATATATGGAAACTTTTCTTGACAAGTTGGTGGATCCTGCAGGGTGGCTGAAATGGGATGATAATCCAAGTACACTAAGCACTTTGTATTTCGGGGAGTATAGGAACTATGGACCTGGTTCATCAACACATAGGAGAGTGAAATGGCCGGGCTATAAGATCATAATAGACAAAACTACTGCAGAATATTTCACTGTGGCTAACTTCATAGATGGTCAGTCGTGGCTGCCCAAAACCGGTGTGCCATTCTTTTCTGGCTTGAAGAGAGGAGGAAATAACAATGTTTAATTCAGTGTTGAAGTTCACAGAAGCCATTAACAGCCAAGCAAAAAAAATTGGTAATTGGATTACTGGAACAGCAAGATAGTTTAAGACAGCATGAGTTCTGTACCTCAAGTAGCCTTTTGTCCTCATGTTAATGAAAGTCTTCTAAATTGCTTTGAAATATATTGCAATGAAATGGCACAAATGCCACAAACTTAAAAGGACTAACTGCAACACACACAAAAATGAATAAATAATAATCAATGTAATGAGTATGTAATAGAACTCCTAATCTATGTACTTAAGAAAAGACAAAGAGGATCCCATGTCTGTCAGATATATTACCGCTTAATTCCTACAAGAAACAGTAGCACAAGCAATGCGTGAATATTGTTTCAGTTATTATTTTACATTTATTTTTTGTTAATATCTTTGCTAATTTTTTATAGATGTTATTTTAAAGTATAATAAATTAATTTTAATTTTGAATTGTTATATGAACGTTATAAATGTAAGCAATGAAAACACAGTTATCTATGAAGTAAGGAAATTCCAAAATGGGCTCGGTGGCGGCATCCAATGCATATCGGTTGCGAGTGTGCATGGGATATGCCTGGGTGGCTGGGTGCATATCGGATACACTTGAATGATTCTTTCATTTGGATACGTGGTGGATAGGTGGAGTATACGTGAATGATGTGTTGGATTAATTTTATAATTAATTTAATAATCTAAATTGAGAACACATATGTAAACTATTAATGTGTTGTCATCTATAAAAGGCCTAATTATTAAGTGATCTAATTTAGTTATTAGTAGGCTTAAGGGTATAATTGTCATGGAACTAATGTTTAGAGACCATTCAGTATTTCCAATTCCTTGGGGGGCGGAAATGGAAATAAGAAATTGGCAGCCATGGCCAACGGGTGCCGGAAAAAGTATATAAAGGGTTATGGTCCCCATTTCGTTCTACAATGCAAATTTACTGATATCCTCTCCATAGTAAATACAACAATTGCATATAGAATATATTTGGAAGACTAACCTGGTAATCACTCTTCTGATCGATTGCTTATGCGCTCGATTTTCAACCAATAGATTCAGGTACGCTTCCGCATTTAGATTTCTTCTTACTTCTCGGTTTATCATCATAGAGATTACGAAGTATGATATGTGTTCTTTTGAAGAAAGCATGCTGGTGATAATTTATTATAACAAGTGGTATCAGAGCCACTCTATACATGATTCTCTGAGATTTTTTAAGAAGAATTTTGTTGAAATTAGAACTTTTTTTTATTCTCGTTCTTCAGTTGAAGTGAGAAATTTTGGGTTTTGATGCTTGGGTGTGTATTGAATTCAGTATTGAGAAGTTCAAAAATTCCTCTTTTTTTTTTTATGCCTTATGAAATCAGGGCTTTATTAATATATACAATATATACATATATATATATATATATTGTATACTGACCTTGAATACTCAAGCCCGTCGAATGGTTCTTCTCATCTCCGCTGGAAAATCACCACCAATAGATTCAGATATTGGGCGTCGGCCTCGTGGTGAGACGAACCGATTCCGGTGAACACCAGCAGCGATTGAAACGATGGCTCGAGGCAGGCGCGATGGCTTTCGCGAACACTCGACGCGGCAGTGCGAAGCCATCGTCGCGTTGGTTTGTTGTCCGGTGTGTTGTTGGTCGGGATGGGTTGGGCTCATGCCAGCGGGAAACATGGGATTATTTGAAGGATATGGACCACAATTGAACATGGAGATTAAAAAAAAAAAGGGGAGGGCTGTTAACGCACTCTCCTCCTCTAAATACGTACCCAAATTTAATCGTAAAAATGTCATTGCGTTGCGTGAAAAGACCCCAGAACTTTTCTTTTTTTTCCCCTTTTCCTACTTACCTCCCATCCCTTCTCTCCCGCCCGCTGTTCATCTTCCCCTCCAGCCCATCTCTCCTCCCCTACTCGATCTCTGTTCTGCCACCTCCCCCTTTCTAATTTTTTTTTTTTTTTTCCTTTGTTACCTCCGCTCTCCCTTCTCTCCTTCTTCCCCTTCCCTCTCCCATTCTAAAAAATTGAGCGTCATTAAGCTAGTTTTAACCGAACATTATATTAGAGGGCTGTTGGTTAGGTCTAGCCGATCGGTTGTTCGGTTAACCAGACCAAACAGAAAATCTTTGATTTTTAGATGGAAAAAAATATATATAGGGATTGAGGAAGGGGAACACAGATTGATAGAGAGAGATGGTAAATCTGAAAAAAAAAAAAAAAGGGAGGTGAGGGAGATGAGGGAGACGGTCGTGATTAGGGAGGGGGGTTTCAGCCATGTTAGGGGAGGGGTTTCAGCAATGTGGGTGCCGGGTGGGGAGCGAGGTGGGTATCAGCCGTCGGGGTTAGGTTTAGAAAAAAAAGAAAAACAAAAAATTACAGGAAGGGGTAAAAATGAAAATATAGATTTGATACCGTTGAACCTACTTTTTACTCGTATATAACAATGGTCAATGTCCTCTTTTTTTTTTTTTTTATAAGCTTGTTTGTATTTTTAACGTTTTATCATTATTGAATATTTTTTAATTGTAATATGAATATTAAATTTTATTATTTGTTTGTTAGCTCAAAATTTAAAAGAGTTTATTCTTTTAAAATCAAAAAATGTGTAGGACCGAACTAATTAGAACCAGACCAAAGTATTGATTTTCATACATCTTGGGTTGGTTCCGATTCTGAATTTTTTAAAAACCCGAGTATTGGTCTGGTTCTGATTCTCTATTTTTTTTTTTCAAAAAATGAATCAAACTGGACCGTGATCACCCTTAGAATTCAAGTGCCTGTGTTACCAGCAATGTCATGTCTTGACTTTGCCGCGAGCTTATGCACATGGTTCATTGATTGAACACTCTGTAAACAGCACTTTGTCTAACCATTTTTAGCAAGTTTGCAGCACTAACTGGAGTCAACCTTGAAAGACTCTTTTCGACTATCAAATCACTACAAATATTTGTGTGCATTTAATGCACGTAACTTTGCATTAAATGCATCTCATTTGAACTCCTCAAGTCAAAAGATCTCACCAACAGCTACATCAGTCTCTCCAAGTATAAATAGAATGATTTAAAGCATTGAAGAAACACCTTCTTTAAACTTCAATTACTCTTAAGCTTCAAAGTGTTCAGTGCATTCGATAGTTTCAAAGCAACATTCTAGCATTCAATTTTGTGAAGAGCAATACACTTAGATTCCAGCTTTTATTATTCGTCATTGATTGTAATCTAAACCTTTCAAGACACACGAGAGTTTAATCTTTCTAGATTATAAAACTTGGTTACATTCGTCTTTATCTATGATTATGCATCATGTTACTTGCTAATTGGAATATTAGTAACTTAATTTTCTAGTTGTGGTGATGTGCATTCATAGTATGTACTCATATACATGTTCGGATTAGGATCTTGTGGTTTGATAGGTGTTTGAATACTCTTTGGTCTTCATTTTGAAGTTTAAAACAAGTTGAAATGAAGAAATTGTAAACTTGTTAAAAGCTGTTTAATTTTCAGGGTGCAAAATAAATCGTGACCAGGGTGCGATTGATTCTGCCTTCAATTCAAATAGTTGTTTCACTTTATAGATTTTTCAACTTAGCCCCTATAGTTCATAAAATTATTCATTTTAGCTTTGATTAGGTTGTGATTAGTATGATTAATCATGACTAAGTGTAATTAAGTATGATTAAGCCTAAAAACATTTAGTTAGTGTTAAACATAGTTAATTAGACCTAATTATTGGTTAATTAAGTCTAAACACTTGATTAAAACTTATTAATCATAGGATGTCATGGATTAAGTGGGAGGCTCGCCTTATGACACCTCCTACTTTATTAGAGAGACTTAGAATATGGGTTTGGCTGAGAATGAAGTCTCCAAACCCAACAAAAATTCACTTCTCCTCATCTTCATCCAAACTTAGAGAGAGAAAGCCCAAGTCTCCATTGAAGGCTAGAGAGAGAAAACTTGACTTGTGCAAGATTGAAGCTAGAGCTTTGCAAATTCAACCAAGGGGACTCTTAATAAAGTGTTATAAACCAATTTAGAGTTAGAAGAATAAAGTTTAATCGGTGGAAATCGTCAAATCGGTAAGTTATTACATGATTATATGTTAGAGTTTAAATTGATGAACTAAGTTATATACAGCCCTTGATTTATGCCAAGTTCCAAAAATTTTTGTGCAAAATAGACTAATGGGAAATTCATGATTTTTGGATATGTTTTACTTTAATATGTCTTTTATCATCTTGAAAATTTTCATAAAGTTTCGATATCATTTAATTCCCCAAATGAGCTAAGAAACACTGCTGTGTTTATAAACTGTTATAAATCTGTTGCTAGACTCTAAAGGTTGTTGAGGAAAATATACTCATTGAAAAGTCATGATTTTTGGATATGATTCACTTTCGTGTGTCTTGTACACTCCTATAATTTTCATAAAGTTTTGACCTCAGGAAGTACCCCAAAAGGTTTATGAAATATTTCTGTGTTGGGTGAACTGTTATAAAATTTGTTGTAAACTCCAGAGATTTCTATGCATAATCTATCCATGGAAAAATTATGATTTTTGGATATGTTATGGTTCTAGATGTTGGGTACCATCCTGGAGATTATCACTTAATTTGGTGGTCTTTAAGTACTAAAAAAAGGGTTACGGTACATTGTTGTGCTGGGCGGACTGTTAGCGAGAATTCTAGACACTAACTTGAACCTTAAATGTTCATTTCTTGATGATTATAGATCCTAATGGAGTAATTCAAAGTGGTAAGCTATAGTTCAAGATGCCTATTTTTCAAATACATCAGAATTAGAATATTTTGACTTAGGTGAAATATTTGGTAAATTTAATAACACTGTTGTGCATAGGTTGATAAGTGTTAGATTTGAATTATATTGGGGTGCTTATAGTGTAGGTGATAATTGGGACATTGAATTATATTGAGACGTTGTTATATGAGATTTAATACTATAGAATATATTTTCATCAATTTCAAGAATTAATTTTAATGGGTGAGTTCCAAGAGGTTGAATTATGTGTGTATATGTTTAATATGTGTAGTATGACTTGAATTGTATAGTAGGTAAGCCATTAGTGATAAGTGCCTTGGAATTGGCTGGAATTTGGTTAGTAATTTATTGAAGTTGTTAAATCTCCTCCTAGAATTGTTAAGTTGAAAGGGGGCCGGATAAGGTTCCACGTGTTATAGTATGAAAATAGATTAGTAGTTGCAAGTATATTGCTAAATTGAGACTTGGCACCATGTTATATATATTGTAACTTGAACTTGGGTTAGTTGTAGAGTGATTGAAATATCTTCACGTAGGGCATAAGGTTAAACAAGTTGGTTTATTAAGAGTTGTAGAAATACCTGAGTGTATAACAAGAAGTGGAATGTTAAGTATACAAAAACAAGTGGAAGGTTATGTATATAATTACAAATTGACGGTTACATGCTTAACAATAAGATGAATGTTGTGGATATAAAAATAAGCTCAATATTATGTGTATAACAACAAGTTGAATATTATGTGTATAACAACAAGTTGAATATTATGTGTTTTCTATTTGATTAATGTCTTCTTGATTGGCATAAGCTGAACAACACCATGTTGGTTGTGCCTATAATAATAATGTATTGGTTAAGTGTTCAATAATAAGTTGAAAAACATATCTGAACAATAAGTTGATGGTTATGTATTAATAACAAGTTGATAGTTATTTGTAACAAGTTGAGGGACATGTTGATTATAATAAGTAGTTACATGAACAACAAGTTGGTATGTGTTACATAGGATCCTAAGAGTCAGTCGAGGGGTTATGGAGATCGTCAACTATTGTCACTGGACGGAGAGGTAGTGATAGTTGGCAAACTTCATATGCTCAGCTCTTTACTGCTATTGGCCATAGCGGGAACACACTATTTCCCATATGGTGGGAATAGGTGGCGGTCTCGGTAATGCTCAGGTTGTAGGGACTGGCATTGTGCGAGCATTTAACTAACAAAATTGTGCACTACAACAAAGATCGTGAAAAGGCTCGAGCATCTTCAACAACATAGTATAAGGTGTCATAAGGTTGGGATGTCGGAGGTGTACCTCGACCTAGTATCTCTTTATTATGTGTTTAGTTCAGTTGAATAACATGATATTCAATACTATAATATGTGTAACTTCAAGTTTTATAACTGTTAGATGTATTAATGTTTAACTTCATGTTATGGTGAGCGTTGCATAACTCCATGTTATACTATGTCATGTAAACGCATGTAATAGCTTACTGGGTCTTCGACTCACCCTTTGTTATTTATTTTCCTTAGTTGACAGGAATATAAGTGGAGAGCACTAAAGAAGCAAAGGAACAATATTTAAGGTGGCTGATTGTCTTATATAGATGATGGTGACGTAGCTAGATGTGTAAGATTTATAATATAACTATATATCAGAGTAGCGCAGTGGAAGTGTGGTAGAATGAATGTAAACCATTGTGTAAACTCTTGGTTGTGTATCCTGTTGGTTTGATGTGTATAGTTGTTACGACATGTACTGGTCGTGGTTGGATCGGTTGTTCCCGAGCATGTTTAGCTCGTGGGGTTGTGTTAGTTTTATAGTTACTATGTTGAAACAGGTTTATAATTGTTAAATAAGGGTTTCACAGGATTAAATCGGGGGCGTGACAAATTTTGTTTAGGCCTCTTCTCGATTTTATGGAACATGAACAAAAATGTTTGCAGAAATAATGGCTTTAAGGGATAGGTTGATATTTCTTACACTTGGAGACGGTTGTGGTGGAGACAGATTCTCTTCTTGTTGTTTTGGTGATTAAGAACATTTTGCACTCTCCATATATGGATGTGTTATAAAAATGAGGATATTATTGGATTAAGAATTCCATGTTTATATCTTCAATGCGAAAGCGAATCGATCAAAAATAAAAGTACCAAGTATTTGAAGAAATAATAGCAAGAAAATAGAAAATATAACAGAATCAAACAAAAGGAAACAGATGATTTATGTGGTTTAATCCACTCCAAGGCAAGCAACAAATCCACTATAAACGATGAGAAATTACAATAGAGAGATTTCAATGTACTCACCCTACCTAGGACTAGGGTTACAAGGATTGACACGATCCCACAGATTACCACACCTCTCATGGCCCAAAATAGACCTCGAGACCCTCGATCACCGTTGTCTGTCGTCCGTCTCACATTTGTGTCTCGCCCTCTCTCGGCTTCTTTGGTTTCGGCGCTCTCTCCAAACAAAGGGATTGGTACCCTTTTATATAAAAGTAACCACTGCAAAATTGGTTTACTAAACCAATTTGGACATGGAAAGCAAACCAATTACTTAAAGGAATTATTTATTCTTTCACTTGTGGGCTCCACCACAAACCAAATAAAAAAAGAAATTTATATTAGAATTTGAGACATACTTTATTTTTATGGGATGTATGATAATGAGTTGCGTCATTGTAAATCCTTGCTGGGACATTATCATATGGTTTCATATATCCAGAGAGAAGAATCGAGTTGCTGACAGATTAGCTGCTTCCGCTTCAAGACTTTAAAGTTTTTGATCAGAAAACTAAGCTGCCTTGGAGTTTTATACAAGCTCTTGATCATGACGCTTTGGCATTTATAGCTATAGGAAACAGTGATCTGATGTAGCTTTTACTTTTGTTGTTTTTGTATCTTCTTTAGAGGTAAGGCTCCTTCGGCATCCCTCTTTTGAGCTATTTATATTTTTTGCGAAATTAATAAAATTAATCAAAGCACTGCCCCTAATTCTTAAATAAATAGATAAATAAATTGAGCCAATTCAAAGGAAGGCTAAAATCAATGAGGACATCTCTAAGAAATTGCCAATTAATTCTATCGTAAGCTTTTTTCTAATTCACTCTTGAGAATCATATACCCCCATTTTTGGCTTGAGTGTGCTTAAGACCTTGAATGATTTCCCGGGTTATAATCGAGTTATCATTCTTCCGGGAATGAAACTGCTTTGGCATGGACTTATCAGTTTTTTAATAGGGGCCCAAGTCTCTTCACCAGAATCTTAGTCAAAGCTTTGTAGCTCATATTCAGCAAGCTTATGGGACGAAACATGTTAGCAGAGGGTTTGTCTTCTT
Source organism: Platycodon grandiflorus (assembly GCA_016624345.1). Taxonomy (NCBI): domain Eukaryota; kingdom Viridiplantae; phylum Streptophyta; class Magnoliopsida; order Asterales; family Campanulaceae; genus Platycodon; species Platycodon grandiflorus. Next base: position 12,479,316 of record CM028361.1, read on the forward strand.
AGGAATGAAGACCACTATGTTGCTATTGTTCTCAGTAGACATCTTACCCTTAGTGTAGCAATCTTTAAGAAATTTACAATCTGACAAGCCAATAGTGTCCCCATTGTCCTTTAACTGGCCCACTTTCTCCTTCCCTTTCATCTCATGTGCTTTATTAGCCGTTTTCGGCTGTATTCCTGCCGCCGGTGACTCACCCAACCACATTGATAACATGTGGTGTGGATAAACTCATATTCAACCACGACCCTTTTAGACAGCCAAAATTGGGCGCCACGCATTCCCCCTTGGAGAAAGAAAATGCATGGCAATTCTAATTCGATGCATCGCGATTTCAAATTGATGCATTGTAATTTAAAGTTTATGCATCGCGATGATAAATTGATGCATCGTGATGCATCAATCTGTTATGCAGCCACCATTATATCTCTTATATAATGCAACGAACACAACTGTTGCTATGTCGATTTTAGAGAGAAACGAACATTGTTGCTACTATGTCGATTGCGATATTCTCTCTAAAAACACAAATTCAAACTAATCATGAATTGAAAATTGAAAACCTACAAAATAGAGAGAGAGAGAGAGAGAGAGATAGTAACAAATACGTCAATAACAAAAATTGTCTTCGTTACTGGATAGATTTTGAGGTATTCCCTTGAAATCCGTAGTACAAGGAAGTAAATGTTTTAAGAAATTAGCAATCACAAATATTATGAAAGAGTAGTCATAAAGAGCTTCATAGTTTTTCTTTTTACAAAAACATGCAGTATTTAATAGATTAAATTATAGATGTTTGACATGTTTCAAATTTTAAGCAATTTTCATCACACAGGGAGAGAGAGAGAGAAGGATCGGAGGCGGGATGGCCGACGAAATTGGATCGGGACATTTTAGGAACAATTTGGTTATTTTTCCACCAAAGTGAAATTTTTAGGTTTGAAACAAGTATCATGGTCTAAATTAGTTGAAAATCTCATAAAGTATACCGGCTTGCAATTATTCTAAAAAAATATGGAAAATTGTTGGTAGTCCACTTTCAAAACGTTTAACCTCTCCAGTCCACCCTTATTTTTTGTAACCGAAAAAAAGCACTTTGAGAATTTTCTTCTTAAAATGCCCTCAACAACATCGTTGCTTCAGATTTGAGGTTCGAATTAATGTATAAATGATTTTATGTTGTTAATATAGTCTTTCCTCATGTTTGGGGATCAATTTCCATGCATATAACACGAATTTGATCACAATTTGATCAAGTTCAAATTTTTTGAGTTCATCCCGTTTTTCTTTGTTTTTGGGCTGTTTTGGCCGCTTTAATCTATGTTTTAAGCTTTGAATTTGTTTAAAATTAATCTCATATTGTTATCATAACTTAGTACTACATTTGTGCACAATTTTTCTATCAAAAAAAAAAAAATACTATTTTTGATATTCAAATCAAGCTTGACAGTGTGCTGTCTGAAAACAGAGGGAGATGTTCTTGGACTGATTTTGGGACTTTAATCAATGATTTGAGTTTGAATTTTGTATAATATCAATATCATACTGTTATAGGAAGTCAATATCATGTTTGTATGTAAATTTCCCAACCAAAAATAATCATTTTAATCGATTTTGATATTATATTATATTGGGCATCGTGATGCCTTTAATTCGCCAATCGCAGTATGCTGGGCAACGCAACGGGGATTGAAATTCAAACGGTGAGGCAGGGCGAGGTTGCTCGCCTTAGCGAGGTGCGACATCCTCTAATTGGATTCGCGATGCAAAAGCGGTGCATCGCGATGCAAAAATGTTGCATCGCGATGCCTTGGTTACTGATGCGCGCGTGTTTTTCTTTCATTAATGACATAATTGTCTTTTTAGCCCAAACATGTCTTTTTTCGATTAAAAAAAAATTAGTGGACTAGTGCGATTACAAATATTAAAAAAAGGACCGGTCTGTAATTCACTAAAAAAAAAATAGTTCCACCAAACAAGGCTAGATAACAACTGAACCTTGACAAGTACATTTTTGGATTTAAAGGCCCGTTTATTGTACAGTACTCGGTACAGTACTCTTCAATGACATAATCAGATCGGCCCATTCCATAACTAAAATGTTATCCTGGGCCATTAGTTCGACTCATATAAGGCATGGTTAGGCCAGCAATTGATTCCAGTTCTGCTTTATCCTTAGGCCATTCTGGACCTTGTCATCCATTTGGGCTAATACAAAAAATATTCTGATATTCATAAATAAATAAATAAAAAAGGAGCCTTTCTAATAAATCATACAAAGTGTATATATTAATTTCCTGTAAATTTATTTATTTATATATTCATGTATAAGTAATAGTATATAGGATGTGAATATAATCATTTCATTTCCATTTCTTGAGCTTTTATCTGTTCTTATATCTTATTCATATTATTACAGACATAATTGTCACTATAATTTTGAACATGACATATAAACCAAAAGATGATCATAATTTTATCATGTTATATAATTATCTGTCATTAGGTGCGTGCTTCTTTTTTTTTTAAAAAGTGACATCTCAAATAAAAGTTAATATCAACAACAACATACACTATAAAACACATTATTAGTGCTACTAAATTCTAACTCTACACAAATCAATTTGCCATGTATGCATATGTAACTAGGTTAATTAGCACCCATACGATGCACAATTTTTAATAAAAAAAAATTTAGGAAAATTTTTTATATATAGTAAGAGGATTTTTTTGTAATTACTATTTTAGTTAGTTAGTTAGTTAGTTAAGATCATTGTATTTAAAGTAATTGACATATATTTCTATAGGATATTAGTAATTTAAAATAAAATAGACCACCCAGCTAAATCTATGGAGAAGTCATAAAATACCTCAGACCATTACTCAAATATTGGATGGGTGCATAACACCATATATATAATTACCGGAATGAAATTAATAGCGTGACCATCCACTAATAAATAACATCTCATCATAAATTCATAATAATTGCGTACTTTGGTTGACAAGAATTGATGAGTGTGATAGTCATATATGTTCAATAAAACTGAATCGACACGAAAAAAGAATTACTATGATCCTTGCACAAAGTTGATACAACTCATCAAAACATGCATCAAAATGCTGGAAAAAATAAATAGGATTTAACTTTTCTTTGTATGTTTTCAATAATTTCTATATCTCACTTAGTTTTTGCCGGTTCAATTAACATAAGGAAATACATAAATATGAATGGTCATAACATACAAAGAATTTTTAGGCATATATATTTATAGTTTTTTGTCTTCCACGAGGTGTTTCCACACCACATTTCACATTGGGTGTGAAACTAATCCCTAAGTACACAGGTCTATCTTCAAGAAAAGAAGGGAAAAGAAAAAGAAAATTAAAATTAAAGCATGCCAATTTCTCTTTGAACTCCATCTGTAATTTGATGTGATAATTGTGTTTAACAACCAAAACATTATATGTTTCTTGGAGGCTCTAGGCATAATTAAGACATAATTATTAGAAATTAGTACAAGACTGTTGAATTTGTCTAAAAGAAAATCTATAATTAATCTGAACAACATTTAATTAACTCTTTTTCTTTTTTTGGTACAAACAACATTCAACTTTTTATAAAATAGTACACATAATTGGAATTTAAGTTATTCTCTCCGTTCAAACCAAAGAGTCAACGTTTGACTTTTTTGTGTCTATTTAATTAAATTTTAACCGATAATTAATATAAATTTATTTGTTTTAACAAGGTTACAAAAATTATAATTCATAGTATTCTAAATGTAGTTCTTAGTGAATGAGATTTTAGTTTTAAAAATATAATTAAAGTATGTTAAATTTTAATTTAATTTTATCACATGTTAATTTTTATAAATGAAAAGTGAATTATTTAATGGAACGGCAGAGAGTAATTTTTTAATATGGATAATGATATACAAAGTGAAAAAATTATACATAACTTTTCAAAGCTCACACATGTGGAGAAAGGTAACTCAAATATTTTTGTTAGAGAGTAAAAGAAAAAAAAAGATAAAATTAATCTCCTTGTGCTACATGTGTGAACTTTAAAAATTATAATTAATTTTTTACTATATATATTGTTATCCTTTTAATATATAAGTCATACGTAAACGAGCTAGGTGAAGCCTAAAGACCATGATGTTCCCGAGGTAACCAACCCCACCGGGATGATTGTCACGTGCAAATTTGTCCAAAACTACAGGTTGATGGAGGGAGTTTCCATTTTTAGAGTTTCACTAATGCAATCAATCGTTTATTTAATAAAAAAATGTTAAATATGTAGAAAAAATAAAAAAAAATTTAAAAATCTTCTCAAATGCAAATCTTTTATACTAAGGTAGAGATAAAATTAACATTTAGTTGGGAAGACATGCTTTACGTGATCCTCTACTTCTAGAGGGTTACCTAGGGCCTGTTTGTTAAAACTAAAAATTAAGCTTTGAAAATTGATTTAGAAAAATTAAGTTTTGAAAATTGATATTTGAAAAAGTAGAGCTGAAAGCTTTAAAACAACCTCTTTTGAATTAAAATTTTGGCTATTTTTAAGGAATATTTAATTTTTTAAGTGATATAATATTGCATTATCAAACACTCTTAATTTTAAGCTCACTTAAATTTTTTCTAATTAAGCTCTTAACTGAGTTAACAAACAGGCCCTTCAAGGATGTTTTTTTATCCACGTCATTTACTATCAGTTTTTATTTTTATTTTTTTACCGTCAATCAGTTACAGTATGAGTAATTTTTATTTTTTACTTTTTATAATTAATTATAAAATAATATCATGTCTGAAAGAATGTTCTAAAAGAAGTTTTGGAGTACGTTTAGAAAGATGATTCTCTATCTTTTAAATTTTTTGCCACACATGAAAGAGGTCTTCTTATTTAAGCATGTCACATAAAAAAAACTAGATGATAACATTTGAGATGCTCTTATAGTTTTAGAACTTTGAATTAAAATCTTTCCTCATTTTAAGAATTTTTCTTTCTAAGAATTTAACTTTTCAATAGTTTCCATTCTTACACGGGTTCCACTACCAAATCTTTTACTTTATTTATTATACTACTTTTTATTTTTACACTTTTCAAACAAATGAATTTATTTAGCTTTAATTAATATATTGCATTTTTAAATGTTTCGTATAAATAAATAAATTTATTTATAATTTTTATTAATATCTTGCATAGTCAAATATTTTTTATAAATATATTAATCTGTTTATGATATTAATTAATATGTTGCATATTCAAATATGCTTAATAAATAAATTGATCTATTTATAATTTTAATTAATATATTCATAATATAACCTGTTGAACAATAGTTATTTATTTTACTCCCTCTGTCCCTAAATTATTGTCTTCCTTTCCTTTTTCATCCGTCCCAAAATAATTGTTTTGTTTGAAACTTTCCTTTTTAGAATATCACTTTTACTATTTTACCCTTACTTTTTCTTCCTACTTTAATTATGAGTCACATGCACATGGACATTAAAGGAAACAATACATTTTTTCAATACTATTCCAATATTAATAATAAAGTCAATTGAGTTTTCTTAATCTGTGTGACGGATCAACCCAGACAATAATTTAGGGACGGAGGGAGTATTTTTTAAAGAGAACATTTTACATAATAAAGAGAGCAAACTGACATTAAAAAAAAAAAAAAAAAAAAAGGAAAAGAAATCAACAAAGTGGCAAACAGGGTTTGAGGGGGCGTGAAGCGCACGGGCCTTATCCAAGGCTTTCGTGGCCCTCACCTCCTGTGTGCGTGCGCTCTTGCCTTTTGGTTGATCAAATTCTTATTTGGGCTCCTGGGGATGCTCTTAAAGAGGTTCACTTTCTACCCAGGCAAAGAGAGTGTTTCTTCAGTCTTCTATTCTCAATGTTCTTAGAATTTAAAAAACTTAAAATGAATTCTATAAAGAAACTAATTAAGTTGCTAGCAATCATTTAATTATTACCATGATAAAAAAAAAAAAATGTTATTTCAAGAAACAAGGCTTAAGAAGTGCATATGAAAGGCACCCGCCGGCCAATGTCTTGTTCATTTGGTGTTTTTGCTCAAAAAGGAATTCATTGGTTTGGTGTTATAATTAAGATCGATCGAAGTGCTTTACAAAATTTTCTAATAAACTTTACTAATTCAAGATCAATGTTTTTCTTACTAGTGACTGCAATTAGTACAATGTAAACATGATATTGTTGAATTTCGATAATTATTGTTTTTATACGTGAGTAGAAATCAAAGGGTCTTCTAGCGCAAAAGTACTCGGGGATTAGTTTTGGGACTTTGAATTTGAAATATCTTGGAAAACCAAAAAAACTCAGCTGGGCACAATCACATCATCCATCCCTAAAACGATCCAAAGTTCATGTTTATAACTCGGCTTGGCTTGGCTCCTTGCATAGATGCCTACACAAACTTGCGCTTATATATGTACATGCTTGCTATTTAGGAATAACTAAAATATATGAATGCGAAAAGAAAAAAAAAAAAAATTGAAATCGGTTGAGCCTAACTTTGTTCAAATCTATATCATAATTTTTTTTATTTCTATTTTCACATGATACAACTCTTTTGTTTTTGTTTTGTTGTTGTTGTTGTTTTGGTGTATGGAAACTGAGAGAGAGAGAGAGAGAGAGAGAGAGAGAGAGAGAGAGAGAGAGAGAGAGAGAGAGAGAGAGATCAGTGTACCTTCCGTAATTAATCAAAGAAAATCTTCACTCTAATAATTGATCATTTCGAATGCAATTTTGAGTCTCACATTTCATTGTATAAGAAATGGCTAAATTCCGATTTGATCTGATTTATGATATGCTAGAAATGGGATCAATTAATTTGTGTTTTGAATTAACCACCATATTGGTTTATGAAACAAATACAGAATGTCAAGAGAGAAGTAGAATTTTCAAGTCAAAACTATGTATGTAGATCAAAGAGAGAGCCAAGAGAAGAAGAAAACTGAAAGTGTTGAAGGGTGGGGGTTCGGGTTATATCACGATTTGAGGAAAGCTCGATCTTGGTTTAATTAAGTTTAACATTAATTGATTGCTTAATTATAGCACTAAGACCTCCTTAAATGTATTGGCGATCGTGCCTTCAATCATGCTTATTACTACTATTAACTAGTATTAAAATGTACAATTATTGAGATTCAGTGATTGTTCTATTGTTTAGAGCCTCACTCGAGCAGTGGGGTCTTTGGAAATTTAAGGTAGATTTATGATAGATTTTTTTTTGATGTACAATTATTATAACTGCCTCAACAATTAAATTTTTTTTTTTTTTTTAACAAAGTATATATGTGTGTATGAATTCAGTACATAAGTGCATTGCAATTGTTAATGAATCTCAAAGTAGTTTTTCTGAACCTTCTAAGAAGAAACATCAATTTACTATTGATTTAGCATTGAATCTGAAATATTTTTATTTAATTTTAGATATTGCATGGTACTTTAAAAGAATTGGCAAATGAATTATAACTAAATTCGTAATATTTTTTTTATGGGTGAATTACGGGCCGGTCCCTTTTTAAACATTTGTAATTGCTCCAATCCAGTCATCTTTTTTTAAAACTGGAAAAAGGCATTTTTGGGGCGAAAAGACGATTATGCAATTAATGAAAAAAAAACACGCGCGCATCAGTAACCCAAGGCATCGCGATGAGTAATCCAAGGCATCGCGTGGGTTAATCATCGTGATGAGCAACCAAGGCATCGCGATGAGTAACCAAAGCATCGCGATGAGCAACCAAGGCATCGCGATGAGCAACCAAGACACCGTTTGAATTTCAACTGCTAGAGGGGACTTGATTTTCCAAGACATCGCGATGAGCAACCAAGGCATCGCGATGAGCAACACAGGCATCGCGATGAGCAACCAAGACATCGCGATGAGCAACACAGGCATCGCGATGAGCAACACAAGCATCGCGATGAGTAACCAAGGCATCGTGATGAGCAAACCAAGGCATCGCGATGAGCAATCAAGGCGCCGTTTGAATTTCAACTGCTGGAGGGGATTTGATTTTCGTTTACCTTTCGGGGGCAAGGACGCTGTCCCTCGACCCCTGCGACCTGATCGGGCAGGTCGATCCCCGTTGCGTTGCCCAGCATACTGCGATTGGTGAATTAAAACTCAAATCATCTATTAAAGTCCCAAAATCAGTCCAAGAACATCTCACTCTTAATGAAAGAAAAACACGCGCGCATCAGTAACCCAAGGCATCGCGATGAGTAATCCAAGGCATCGCGTGGGTTAATCATAGTGATGAGCAACCAAGGCATCGCGATGAGTAACCAAAGCATCGCGATGAGCAACCAAGGCATCGCGATGAGCAACCAAGACACCGTTTGAATTTCAACTACTGGAGGGGACTTGATTTTCCAAGACATCGCGATGAGCAACCAAGGCATCGCGATGAGCAACACAGGCATCGCGATGAGCAACCAAGACATCGCGATGAGCAACACAGGCATCGCGATGAGCAACACAAGCATCGCGATGAGTAACCAAGGCATCGTGATGAGCAAACCAAGGCATCGCGATGAGCAATCAAGGCGCCGTTTGAATTTCAACTGCTGGAGGGGATTTGATTTTCGTTTACCTTTCGGGGGCGTTGCCCCCGAACCCTCACAAGGGAACGCTGTCCTTCGACCCCTGCGACCTGATCGGGCAGGTCGATCCCCGTTGCGTTGCCCAGCATACTGCGATTGGTGAATTAAAACTCAAATCATCTATTAAAGTCCCAAAATCAGTCCAAGAACATCTCACTCTGTTTTTGGACAGCACTGCCAAGCTCAATTTGGATATCGAAAATAGTATTTTTTTTGTAGAAAAATTGTGCACAAATATAGTACTAAGATAGAATAACAATATGAGATTGATTTTAAACAAATTCGAAGCTTAAAACATATACTCCCTTCGTCCCTAAATTATTGTTTGGGTTGACCCGGCACACGAATTAAGAAAACTCAATTGACTTGATTATTATATTGGAATAGTATTGAAAAAGTGTGTTGTTTCCTTTAATGCCTATGTATATGTGGCCCATAACTAAAGTAGGAAGAAAAAGTAATGGTAAAATAGTAAAAGTGATGTTCTAAAAAGGAAAGTTTCAAACAAAATAATTATTTTGGGACGGACGAAAAAGGAAAGAAAGACAATAATTTAGGGACGGAGGGAGTATTAAAGTGGCCAAAACAGCCTAAGAACAAAGAAAAAGGGGATGAACTTAGAAAATTCGAATTTGATCAAATTCGTGTTCTAGGCATGAAAATTGATCCCCAAACATGAGGGAAGACTATATTAACAACATGAAATCGTTTACAAGTTTTCAGTTTCTTTGATGTAACTAAATGTTTTTTTATGTTTGTGTGTGTGTGTGTGTTTTTTTTTTTTTAACGAATCTTTAAAATAAAAGAGTGTTCATGTTGCATAGGGATATTTTAGGAAGAAAATTATCAAAATGCCTTTTTCCGGTTAAGAAAAAAAATGTGGCTTTTAGGGGTTAAACTTTTTGAAAAGGGGACCGACCAGCAATTTTCCTTTTTTTTATCTTTCATGAGATGTCCTCAAGCTACATTGGGTCTGATATTAATCACAGCATTCTGGATAGAGTCAAACACGTGACATTCCGCTATATAGATCACTCCACTCAAGAAGTTAGTGGTGGTGAGCCAACCCGTAGAGTTAATTTGTAAAACTTTTTAATTTTTATGTATTCAACAAACTAAAGTTTCTCTCTAATAATTAAAATTACTACGATGAATTTTTTCCAAAAATTATGAATTGTAAGGTTATGGAATAATTAAATATTTAGCTAAAAAGAAAGTTGATTTTTCATAATTTTATTACTCTAATCAATAAAGTGTATTAATTATTTAAATATAAAATATAAGAGTGTCTCACGTAAAATTTGAAAAAGGTTTAATATTTAATTTGGTCCCTGGACTCTAGACCTTTTCCTAATTCGGTTTCGAACTTTGACCTTTCATATTTTGGTACTTGAACTGCATTTTAAGCCTTACTGTTCGTCCCTCGAGTGACAACGTCACTTTACACGTTAATAAATGTCTGAAATACCTGAAATACCCTTACAAAATGCTGACTTTGATTCCACAGTGGATAAGGATGCTTAGTTGGAATTAATTTTTTTTTCTAACTAAGCAAACTCTCAGCTAAAACGATTTCCTCTCTATCTCTCTTTATTTCCATCTCTTCTCGTTTCTCTCTCTCTCTCTCTCTCCCTCTCTCTCCCTATCTTTCTCTCCTTCTGGGTTCTATCTTCTTTATCTGATCTTGTGACGCCCCGACCCGAATTTTCATACAAAATCCCAAAGGTCGGGTTGTCAAAACAACATAACAAGACTTAACAAAAATGTAAACACCTGATTTAACAATAATAATAAAGCAAGTCTTCGGCCATACTACTGCCGGAACTCAACTACAACAACCACGAGTCTATAACTCGGGAGAAGAAATAACAACAATGTTAACATCATCGGCCACAACATACCGGAACAACAAAATAAATAAAACCAACTGTATATACAAGCATGACATACATGTCGGCTACCAAAAGAATAATGCAAACCAAGTATGATTCTACCCCAAAGTAAAGTCTATATAACTTTACATAACCATCGAATCTCACAAAAAAAAAAAAAAAACACTACAACAACTATACAAACCATAAGTACAACTACGAGGACAACCTGCTAACTAGTCACGTCCTCACCGACCTCACCGAGTGTTGCCTGGCTAGTTTGGATCTAAGGAAAAATAATTAAACACAACAGGGTGAGTCGAAACTCAATAAGTTACTAAATGCAACTACATGACATGGCATAATGCTCAATTGTAATCGTAACAAGGTGATAGCATTTCTATACATCATAACTCAACATGAAATATCGTCTATGATATACAACTCATGTTAAACACATAGCACTTTGATGTTCACATAAGTACTTGTAAGTAAATCACATAATAAAGGATATCTTTATCTTTATCTATCTTTGCGTTGCTCCTGTAATACACAAAATAACCAACGTGTATCGATACTCGTCTATGATGTATCGACATCCCCGAATCTGCCGGGTCCCCCCGAAAACCTATCGGGTCTTAGCAACCAAAGTTACGTGTATTGCAATAAAGTGGGGCTACTTCCCACCTGTGGCCAACAGATGAGGTGTGTGTGTACTCCGGTACGGCGACTTCTAGCGATTCCAAACATTGATTTGTCAAGGCTATATGTCGTCTCACCTTGACTCGTTAACAAATGTCAGCTGGACTCAATGCGATACACAAAAATGGTTTCTACTCATTTTATATATGCAATTTAACCCCAAGTTCAAAAGTAGTGAATTTGGTAAATGTCAAGTAATTCATATTACTCAATAACATGCCAATTACAACAAGCACATATTCGCTCAAGTTTTCACATCCACCTAGAGCTAATTTACAAGTCTCTATTTCATAAATATCAACCATTCACTTAACCAACTTGTTTGAGAGTTCATAATCTTACTCAAACGACCTAAAATTTTCGTAGGGATTTAACATAATATTCAGTGTATATTGTTCATCCAAAATTCTACTACAAGGTTTCATGAACATAATTGTTCACTTTGGTTATAGTTGCTACATGCAACTTATTTCCCAACTCTAGTCTTTGTTCTTCTCTTAGTACAATTCTAAGTTCAATATTGATGTAATTATTCCAACCAAACTATCTCATACCAAGAATCTAACACAAACAAGATTCTCACACATCCAAATAGCATTTAGACATGTAATTAACATCTTTAACAAGGCTAGCAAATTCATTATGTAACTAGCATGTTTTGAAGCTTTAAGCATACAAAGGGAGATCAGTAACTTACCTCTAATTGGAAAATCAAACCACTAAAAAGAGAATCAAAGCCTTCAAAGTGGTTCTCCTAGTCTTTAGCAACCCAACTATGGTCTTGCATATAAGGTTTGATGGTTGGATTTTGGGGAGATGCAAAACACACAACAAACTCACCTTGAACAGCACACACTACTCTCTCTTGTGATCTTGAATGATTTAGGATGGAATGGGAGTATGTTGTTCACTCATTTTGGTGTTCAAGGGGTGGAAGAGAGCTGGCTTACAACCTAGGGACGTTGCTCTCTTACAAACAAAGGTCTTGCATGTTAAACTAATAATAAAAAATCACAAACAGCAAATTTGCTACCAGGGCGATCGCTCTCTAACGAGGTAAAGCGATCGCTCCATCTTTTGCCTACAAGGCGATTGCTTTGGGGTAAGCCAAGGCGATCGCTTTGACCTTAAATCCTAAATGCCACTTTCTATCCACAGGGCGATTGCTCTGGCCCTTGCCAAGGCGATCGCCTTGTCTCCAGTACTAAAAATGATAAGTACAAGGCTCTAAAATGTACCCAAGGTCATCCTAAATGATTCTTAAGCAAATTTAACAAGTTTGCAAGGCCAAAACACTCAACAAGGATTCCCAACAAGTCTAAGAACTTTGCTAAAAACATAACACAAAGGTTACATGATTTGTAACACAACCAATACCTATCAACTTCACAATGTATATCTTAATAATTCACATTACTTCCATGGAATTTTTTTTTACTATGCTATGCAAATATTCCTATCATGTCTATTTAACATAATAACAAGGCATACAAATATGCAATTAACACAGAGGAGAGCTAGGGTATTACAGATCTAGCTAGTTCTCTTCTAGCCACCGCCTCTCTCCAAGTAGAGTGTATTAATTATTTAAATATAAAATATAATAGTGTCTCACAAAAGATTTGAAAAAGATTTAATATATAATTGGTCCCTGAACTTTAGACCTTTTCCTGATTCGGTTTCTGAACTTTGACCTTTCCTATTTTGATCCTTGAACCGCACTTTAAGTCTTACAGTTCGTCCCCTCAAGTGACGGCCGTCACTTTACACGTTAATAAATGTCTGAAATGCCCGAAATGCCCTTACGAAATGCTGACTTTGATTCCACGGTGGATAAGGATGCTTAGTTGGAATTAATGTTTTTTTTTCCTAACTAAGCAAACTCTCAGCTAAAACGATTTCCTCTCTATCTCTCTTTCTTTCACTCTCTTCTCATCGCTCTCTCTCTCTCTCTCTCTCTCTCTCTCTCTATTCTTTTAGGTTCTATATCTTCTTTCTCTAATCTAGCTCTCGATCTTCTAGTCATCGTCTCTCTCTAAGTAGAGGATATATTGGAACTGATCTTAGCTTTATGACGTCTAGAAGATCACTTGAAGGCCATGACATCGTTTCAGTGGGAACGGGAGAGGATGAGGTGATCGATCAACAGTGACGATGGCATTGTAAATCACAATTGCATTACCACATCAATTATACTTTAAATTAGCATATGAACAGAAAAAAGGATTCAGCTGGGAAAATGTTTCTGGGTGAAATCAACGAGTGAATCACCCAAGAATCTGAGTGGATGCCAGTTTTTCGAGTCTTGCTATTGTTTCTTAACTCACTCTAGAGTTGGGTATGAATTCTTGACTTCCATTTTAAGTGGATTTTAAATTCTTGTTCCCTGTTAATTATTCTAAGTGCTCGTTTGGTTGGTGGTACACATTATTAATCGTGATTCCTTTCTATGCTATTTGAACCATGATAGAATGAAATTTGCACTGAAATTGAATGTAATGGAATAAAATGACGATTTGTGTGACCCAAAAGAGAATTACAATTTGTACTAAAAGGGCAATCTAATGAAGAGAGCTAATTATCCTCATCTTAGTATTCAAGGTGTTAAATGAAATCATTTTTTTTATGGAATAATTTGGGAAAGTCCCATTTCCGCTTTGGTTAAGGTTCCCAGATGGAATATTAGTCACTTGTTCTCATATAGGTATGCTCCAAATGGAATCTTCGCATTTTTCTCTTCATCCCTAACTGACTTAATTCCTTACTATCTTTAGAGCTTGGTGAAGACTTAAGGGAGAGCGACATGCTGTAATGTCAACTTTGGCCCTCTTCTACTACTGAAAAGATGAAATAGCAAAGGACATAGTAGCCTCTTCAGCCGCACAACAGAATCTCCTATGGCAACCTTCTCTGATTTGTTTTTTCCTGGCTGGTGACCTTTCCGATCTTGCGATGATAGAAAGAAGATAAAACCCAGAAGAAGAGGGAGAGAGAAACAAGAAGAGAGAGAGAGACAGAGACAGAGGAAAAGGTATTAAGGTCCACCGTGGAATCAAAGTCAGCATTTAGTAAGGGCATTTTGGACATTTTAGACATTTATTAACATGTAAAGTGATGACCGTCACTTGAGGGACGAACTGTAAAACTTAAAGTGCAGTTTATAGAGGAAAATAGTAAATGTCAAGTTCGATAACTAAATCAGGAAAAGGTCAAAATTCGGTAACTAAATTAGGAAAAGGTCTAAAGTTCATGGATCAAATTATATATTAAACCTTTGAAAAATGAAAGACTATGGAAAAGCGAATGGAAAATGCTAAGGTTGGGCAAAACGTCCAAAGAGTATAGATGCCGCAATATCATTGGTTGAGTTACGATTCAGCCATCCAGGGCTGGCCACGTCAGTGTCGCTGCTAAACGGAGTATTGTTTGAGCTCGAGGAACGGGAAATGGAAGCAATGATGTAAAGTATTCTGTCATGAATGGGGACCTACACGTTTTCATTCTTGACCCCAAATAGAAAGTTACTTTTTGTCCCTATAGCCCCTCCTGCTTGTTAGAAAGGCGTAGACCCGCTAGTTTACATGTCAAACTATTACTCCCTCCGTTTCATTGTACTCCCTCCGTCCCTAAATTATTGTCTGAGTTGATCCGGTACACGAATTAAAAAAACTCAATTGACTTGATTATTAATATTGGAATAGTATTTAAAAAGTGTGCTGTTTCCTTTAATGCCCATGTGTATGTGGCCTATAATTAAAGTAGGAAGAAAAAGTAAGGGTAAAATAGTAAAAGTGATGTTTTAAAAAGGAAAGTTTCAAACAAGACAATTATTTTAGGACGGACGAAAAAGGAAAGGAAGACAATAATTTAGGGACGGAGGGAGTATTATTTTAAAATATTTTATTTTTAAAAAATTATGGTTATAATTTTCATAATATTTTACTTTTATTCTTTACTTGTGCAATAATTATTTTAGTTGTACTTAAGTATTTTTATAATTATGACCAAATCCAATAATATTAACATATCAATTAATAATTATACCTTTTAAACGTGATTTTTTAAGTAAAACGGAGGGAGTACGTCAAGTTGGTCTTGTCTTGGGCAATAATATTGTCAGAATATGATTTAAAAAGGAGTCTCAGCTACCGAAAAAATATAAAGAAAATTTGTAATATTATTTTTTCACACAATTTGATCACAAGAGCTAACTCAATTATTTATATACTCACTGTTTTTAAAAATAAATATCTCTTTTTTTTTATTTTGAAACATTCCAAAATAAGTAATTTTATATATATATATAATGGTTTTCAAATCAATAGTTCATATTATCTTTCTTCATTGTGAGAAGAAATACATAATAATATAAACATTGTTTAATTTTAAATTTATTTCATTGGTCTTACAAGCATGCATTATAAAATTTTAATGCCATTAGGTTGAGTTTCATTGCAAAAGTTTACTAGAACAAAGTCTTAATTATATATGCATGTACTCAGGGGCGGATTTAAGTGTGCAATGAGGGGGGCTCAAGCCCACCTCAAAATATGCCCCAAAAAAAAAAAAATTTATGTAATCTAAACTAACATGCCAATCCTCTCACTCACTCCACTCTCCATTCTCCACCCACTTTCTCTCAATCAATCACCAAGTTTCCAAGAAAACTTGTACTACTCGTCCAAAATCCCTCTCTTCCTCATTCACTCGGTATCATCTCTGATCTCCTACCAAATTTCCAAGAAACACTGCAGTACCAAACCCACGTGGTACTAAAACCTAGATCCGCCCCTGCATGTACTAGCATAACGCTGCACTGCAAATAAGCGATGTACATGTTCTGAAAGAACATTTCACAGCGTTGAGCGATGTAAGTAATTATTTCCTCCTTTCATGTGAAAAATATATTAATATGGTGTTTACTTTGATATTTGTCGCATAACACCACATCAAAATATTTTGTTTTGAAGATTTTTTTTCAAGTAAATATTCTCTATATAATTAGCTACAAATGTCAAGACAGATACCTCTTCTCTCATTAACTTGTGAAATATATTCCCTCCAATTTTCTTTGAAGAGTCTAGGTTCGAAAGAAAAATATTTTAGGGTTTCTAAATAAGTTTTCATAAATACCTCTATTTTAAGAGAAAAATTAATTTATTAATTCTAAGTCTAACATAATAATGATAAACTAAAAAACCACAAAAAAAAAATAAAAAGTTTCCTTAGTTTTTAAACAAATTTTTCTAAGTAGAACATCTCCAAAGTCCAAATAAAAAGTAGCACTTTCCAGTAAAAAAAGTTGACCTCGATATAAGTTGGGTTAATATTTCCTTGGGATAATTTCAATTTTGGTACCCTAAGTTGACCTCCATTTCAGTTTTGGTACCCACTGTAGCGAGTCAATATATCAAAGTTCATCATAAATATTTCCAAAATTCATCAATTTTGATACTTTTCGTTAAATGTCAGTTAACAACTAGCGTGTAACATGCTATCCTAGGTCGGAAAAAGTTGGAAACCGGCTTAAGACTTGACAACAGGTTTCACAAATTACGTACCCTCTTCATTTTTCCCCAATTTCGTCCCCCTTCTAATTCAAGCCCTAATTTCTTCTCCCTTCTCATTTTTGGAAGCAGTAAGCCCTTCTCATTTTTGCAAGCAATGAACCCTAATTTATTCCCCCTTCTCATTCGAGCCCCAAAGCTCACCCCCTTTCCATTCGAGCTTGTACAAAACAATTTGTCCACTCCTTTCTGTAGGAGAAATCTTGTACAAAATGAGTCAGCATTTTACTTGCCCGTCTCGCTAGCTTAAATCTCCTTGTAAGGTGGCAATGGCTTCTCGATCACCCTTTGATGGACAGGTCCAACCATTGCAACTTCAACAACGTTCCTAAACTCGATGGAATTGTGTCTGTTATTTCAAATGAGAAGGAGAAAGAAATGAGAGAGAACTAAGGGTTAGGGCTCGAATGGGAAGTGGATGAAATTGGAGAAGAAATTAGAGGGAATTAGAGTTCGGTATACTTCATTCATATGTTGTTGGTTTCCAATCTTTTCCAACCTAGAATAGCAAGTTACACGCGCGAGTTGTTAATTAACGGACATTTAACGAAAAGTATCCAAATTGATGAATTTTAGAAATGTTTAGGATGAACTTTGATTGACTCACTACAATAGGTATCAAAACTGAAATGGAGGTCAACTTAGGGTACCAAAATTGATATTATCCCTATTTCCTTCTAAGAAAGGTACTCCCTCCATCCCTAAATCATTGTCTTCCTTTCTTTTTTTGTCCGTCCCAAAATAATTGTCTTGTTTGAAAACTTTCTTTTTTAGGACATCATTTTTATCATTTTACCTTTACTTTTTTCCCTACTTTAATTATGGGCCACATACACATGGCCATTAAAGAAAATTACACATTATACCAATATTAATAATCAAGTCAATTGTTTTTTCTTAATCTATGTGTCGGGTCAAACAAGACAATAATTAAGGGACAGAGGGAGTAAGATTAATTAACACAAAAGGAGAAAATGCACCAGACGTCCCTGTACTACTCCTTAATTATAGTTCTCGTCCCTGTATCTTGGAAGTGCTCTTTTTCGTCCCTATACAATTTTGAATGCCCTCAGCCATTCCGCCGTCCATGTGCTGATCACGTGATCATTTTAAAGGGGTACTTTCGTCCTATAATTTATTCCTGCTCCCTTCCACGACACGACTAAACCCGTCTCCGCCAACGCCACCGCCTTCCCACCAGCAATCATCCATGCGTTCAACTGCATCCACCCTTTACACAAACACATTAATACACACACAAACACGTTCACATAACCCAGCACAATAATCCATGCCCTTGTTACTGCTTTGCAGTCGCTATAGTCTTCGTCTCCTCATCTTCCTCCTCTTTCTCTCTTCTCCTCCGGCGGAAGCCGTCGTAAAACGGCCAACTATCTTTCCAGCGTCATTGACGTCGACTGCCTATCGAGTCTCATCTATCGTGAGCCCACCGTTCCGGAGATACAGTCCCCCACAATACCGTTCCTCCGATCAAGATCGAGGTTCGTTGGTGATTCAACAATAAACAGCCTCTGCTGCCGATTAGCCGGATTAAAATTTCATTTTGGTAGGTATTCAAGGTAAAGAAGATTTTAATTTCGTTTTTATTTTTTCGTTTTGCCCATTTCAATTTCCACCTTTCCATTGACCAAATCAAAAACCCCTCACCCTCTGCGTCAAAAGTTAGCTGCTGCTTGACGCTAGGTTTCCTTCTCTCTCCTATCCCCATCTTCAACTTCTCCTCTCTATTACCAAATTTAAATTGTTTTAGAGAGTGAAACCTCAAGAAAATCAACACACAGTATATGAAGTCAAGGCTTAATCATTTTCTTTTCTCCCCTCAATCATTCATCTTTTTCTTCAATTTCCGATTTTGCAAAACTATAGTGAGAATACCCAGAATCTTCTTTATGGTTTGTGAGTTTCCGATTTTGCGTTTATTATTCAATTCAATTGAATTGTTGTTGGTAGTTGGAGCTCATTCAATCTAGGGTTTTTTGGGTTACCAAATCCAAGCCAAGTCTGCTTCTCCCTTCTTGGATTTTGAATTATTGTCGAGAAGTGATGGACAAAAATACCGTCCTAAAAAGGTCAAGAGACGCACGTGTTAAAGTTAACGTGCATTTAACGGGAGAAATAGACGGAGGAGCGGTCCGAGGGTATTCAAAATTGACAGGGACAAAAGAGGAGCAAGTTCAAGGTAATGAATCAAAACTATAGTTAAGGCGTAGTACAGGGACGTCTATTGCATTTTATCATTTTCTTAAACAAGGTATACGTTGGTGATTGTTTGCATACATATGTTGCAGCCTCTTCTTAACTAATAAATGAAGGAGTAAATGACTACCAATTTTCTTGGTGTCATTTAAATTATGCCTACAACTTAATATATATATATATATAATTTTTTTTTACTTTAATTATTATCTAAGTCTATTACAAATTGAAGAAAAAGTGTGATATCTACATACATCAATCTCGTTTAATAATACTTTAATTTGTTGCGAGTTCGTAGTACACACAATGTAAATGTAATTATAATTTTAAAAATATTTTTTAAATTTTCTCTAAACTATCTTCTCTTTCTTATTTCTTTGTTATAATTTGCATTTTTATCTAGGTCTGGATCTACCCCTTTAATTTGTTTCTCTCATTTAATATATTTCTATTCCTTTTTTTAATTTTAATTCCCACTCTCATATTCCTTTTTTTTATATCGCTCCCATGTGGTTAGAGTTTCTCACTTTCCAAACTCTCATGTACGAAAATTGCAAGGAGGAAGTGAATTACTAGCTTAAATATTTGGTATACACACGCACACAAATTATTATTTTTTAATTAATTAATAAATAAATAAGAAGAAGATATATAGCTTTTCAGTCAATTCATGTTTTTACTCTTACAATTTTTCTGCTCTACCAAACAAAGCATATCAATAGTGAGCCTGGAACGGAGCTCAAGCCCCGTTCAAGTAGCTAGGTATACTCAGTTTTTTTTTTTTTTTTAAATATATGCAACAAGAGTTTAATTATATGTTTAATTTGGGGCAGACTTATTTGAGTAAATGATAAAGAAAAATAGAACTTGTATAACAAATTAAGTTATGGCTATGGAGTCATGTAGTAATTCATGTACACGGTGTATCATGATTACAGTCGGTGGTGGAGAGCAAACGTATCAGTGACGAGCTGGAATTTCGGTATGTTTAATCATTTCATTTCAATATTCAAATTTATTTTTTATACCCCTTTCCAAAAAGGAAAAAACATTAATTGGCGCACACAATCTTTTATTTTCCGTTTCTAGTATCCATTGGATAGATATTTTTCCTGTACAGTAGAGTAGGGATTAAAGATCAATATCTAATCCTTTGTAGATTGCTTACAGAATTTAGAGACATTTTATGACACAAAATGAAAATGCAGCGGTATGAATTAAAAAAATAAAATAACATTGCTATGTTTACAATTAATTCTACTACTATGGTAACAACTCTGCCTTAAAAATGCAGATGCATCTCACATCACAGCAAAAAAATAAAAAATAAAATAATCATAGGGTATAAACCCTGGCTAGTAAAAAATAAAAAAAATGATGGATGCAATAATTTTGAACCCAGAAACCAATTTTAATTTTGAGTTAGATAAGACAAAAGGAATATAATGATAGTAATTGTTAACCCTAATGCGAATTTGTTTGTCTTTTTCCTAAACAATGGTGTTAAGTGTGACCATGACCACTAGCCAGCCACTATACCCATGGAAATATCTCTCAAAGACAAAGAGAGTCCCTATATTTCTGGTCCGACTTTCATTACAGTAAGGAACAAGAAATGGTAGGGACAGACTCCATTGTTGGGCCCACATTAAACCTCCATGGGGCACTTTTTGAAGGGGGGGAGACTGTTCTATTACGTCACATGAGAAAAGCCCTAATACAATAGTTTACTACATAGAGCAAAGCTTGCTAGCTGTAGTACATCTCTTTTTGGGGTCTTCTTAGAGGTTCTTAAGCAAAGGTGATTGGTCCGTTCACTTTCTCTCTCACACACATACACATGACTCCCTTTTTTGCAATTTTTTTTTTTTATTATTCTGAATAAAATAATGTTTCAAGGCAACATTTCTCTAAATAATACTCATCTGTTCCTGAAAAAGAGTCAAGCTTTATTTTTCAGGCTTTCCAAAAAAAATTTAAGTGTATACTTTCTACTACTAATATTTTTTTAAAGTAATTTTTGGCATTATTTTACCGTTGATTTCATTCTCACGAAGGTACAAATTTACAATGCATACGGTTGATGAGAGCGGTATATTAAACATTTTTCTATTTATAATAGAGTTAAATTTTTTTTTTTAATTTATGTATCAGGACAAAGAAGACATTTTTTAAGAAGAGAGAGAGAGAGAGAGGAGAGAGAGAGAGAGTATGTAAATGAAACGATACGATGCAAAATCATAAGATTATATTTTCCTACAGTACGCCCAATTAAACTCAAAATTCAAAAGAGAAGGCGTTTGTCATATTATGAAAAGACCAAAGGGCTTAGACAATTTCTTTCTAAAAAAGGGTCTCTGTCAGTTGCGGGTGGTGATACTGATAGAGGTGGCAATTGCCCTCCCAAAATTCTTTCATTCTCTCGATCGGTAAAAAACCAAATTTGCGCCATCCTTTTTTGGCGCCAAAAAAAAAACCCTTACCCACCAATTTAGCTCACTCTGACAGTGAGAGATAATGAAAGAGCTTATCATGATCAACTACCTACAGCCAGCCACCCAGCTTCTACTTACAAAACCTTTCGTCATTAGGGTTTTTCTCTCTCCTCTCCCTCACTTTCTCTTTCTACTTTGTTTGTGTATATAAGCATATTTTTTGCTCGTTCTTCCATTCGATTGCCTCAGCTTTTTTCCCTTGTTTTTTTTTCCTTTCAAAGGGAAAAGCTAGGCTCCTTGGGATCTAAATCCAACAACCTGGATCGACAACATTTAATACAGATAGGCGGGTGGTTCAAGTCCCGAGGACAAGATCTTTGTTTCTCCGTACTAGTGATTTTTGTCCCGTTCTACTACAGCCCTCCTCTAGTTCTGGAGCTTATTTAGTGTTTACTTGAAGTTTAGGGTTTTGTTGTGGGAAGACTACTATATATCATTTCATTCCCTTCAGATCTGTGAGCACTCTCATTCCTCCTCTTCTGTGTGTGGGTCTGTGTTTCTTTATTTTGATATTGTGTGTCTGTGTGTGTGCGTGGTTTTTACATTTTGATGGTGTTTTTTCATGTGGGTGCAACGGAGATCTATCTAACCATGATCTCACAAGAATCCACCATCTTCAAGAAAACATAGAAAACTTCTCTAAGATTTGGAAAAATCACGATAGATTTTCATTCGCAATCTCTAATTATGGATTGTTAAATGTTTATACCATCTTGCACTTTTCTTTCTTTTTCTACCTCCTAGATGTAATTTCTTAATTTTTTGGAAAATAGAAGCAACTAAATTATATATGTCCATCTTCATTAATTTTCCTTCTTCAAAGTCACCTAATAATATTGTAGGGAAAAACAGAA
Source organism: Platycodon grandiflorus (assembly GCA_016624345.1). Lineage (NCBI taxonomy): Eukaryota > Viridiplantae > Streptophyta > Magnoliopsida > Asterales > Campanulaceae > Platycodon > Platycodon grandiflorus. Next base: position 12,501,660 of record CM028361.1, read on the forward strand.
CATGATAAACTAGTAGGATAGTAAAATGAAGATCATGTGATTGCCCTTGCCCCTTGTGTGCTAGCAATATCAAGTGTGATTAATTATTACATCTCATTATAACCATTAGAGCATGCTTGTTCATCTCACAGTGGTTAATTTTATTTTTTAACAATATTAAATCATTGACAATCTCTACCCTCATATATATATATATATATATATATATTCATCAATATAAATTTATTAAATTTGAGCTACATATTCATAAATACTTTACATGAGAATTTATCTTGTGGATAAAACTGTAAGATACAGTGAAATGATAGAGTCATATGCGATAGGTTTCCTTATAAATCTTTTTGCATCAAGCATTTAATTTGGAGCTTCTTCTTCTTCTTCTTCTTCTTCTGTTAAATTTTTTTTTTTGGATTTCTATTTACATTAAATTTGAGCAAATAAGATACTATCAAGTTTTTCAAAATCTAACACTAAGAACTTGCAGATAATCTTGCTAGAATTTTTAATATCTGCTGCAAAAAGATGACTTACTACTTCAATGAATACGTCACATGTAAATCTGATTCTTAAAATATGATACTTTTCTCGATTAATGATGCCAAAACAAATAAAACATTGTCTTGTAATTTCTTCACCTATATAGATTTATTGACTTTCATAATATCATTAGATTGAGACAGATTGAAATTGATTTCAATGCACAGAATATATAGTAGGGTGAAGACATAGTATGGATTTATATGAATAAAAACACTCGAGAACAAGTGCCATTTGTGTTCATCAACGCGTGTTATCTGTGTGTGTACTTTCTTCTCTTCTCATTCTTTTATAGTTTCATATTTCTGTAGAAATCTCATGTGGTTATTACCTCTAGAATCTGGATACATTTTCTGCACTATATCAAGATTATGCTGAGTTATTCAAATTAAGCTTCTACAAGACATTAAGAGAAAATAAAATGAAATGTAAAAGTCATAATATATAGTAGTTGACCACCTTATTTTGTTGGGTGTTTAAGCTCACCACTTCTTCTGTTTCTGGACGAGATCTTTAGTTGATGCATCTTTACAAAATATACCTTTTTCTCTTTACTAAGACCTAACATATGCTTCATTCGGAAAGTTCCCATGGGCTCACGTTGTTGAATATTTCCGTTCCTTTAAGCATAAGCGATGAGTTTGGCCTACTGCTTGTGATCATTCTCAATGGTTTTAAAAAGGTTACTTATCTGGTTTACCACTATAATCAATAACTTTTCAGTAGTTACTTTTATTGTGAAAACAAATTCTGCTCCTGCAAGATGTTTAATTAGTCTATTCAGCTCATCCCTATTTTTTATTTTATTTTACATTGTCACGAGTTTACTAAGTTTGGTCTCTTAGCGAAAATTAATTTTAGCATTATGAAGAACTTATATGTAACATAGCGTTCTGGACATTGATCTCCTTGCTACCTTTTTTTTCTTCCTTCTTTTTCTTGTTTTATGGTCAAATATTTCTTCCTTTCTGATGTAGTCACCTTATAACTTTGAGATCATCCGGATAGAAGCTCAGATTTACTGCATCTTTTAATTGCTATGGTAAATAGATGAATTGAAACCGATCCTCCTAGGCCTTTCCAATCACCTTTGCATACAAAAAGAAAATGTCAATAGCCCTCCGTGTCATTCAAGGACAAAACAACATTGTTAGATAATGGCTAACCGAGATTAGAGGAGGCAAAAGAGTATGAGAAATTCAGTTGCGTGTTCTTCTTGTGAAAATATTTACCGCTTTAATGCCTAATCCTCTTTAATATTACCTCGATCTCACAATCAATTGAAAAGTCATTCACTAAATGGCATATCTATTGCATCGTCTTTTACAGATATACTTATCTTATAAATTTGGAGGCTGACTGAAAATGCGAAATGAATTTGCAGGTTTCAGTTTCTTTGAGGGAGAACATGAATACTTTTTCCCATGTTCCCCCTGGTTTTCGCTTCCATCCAACTGATGAAGAACTTGTTGATTACTACCTTAGGAAAAAGATTAACTCTAGAAGGATCGACTTAGATGTCATTAAAGATGTCGATCTTTACAAAATCGAGCCATGGGATCTTCAAGGTACATTCTACATATCACTGCAGCAAATTAACTTCATCATACTCATAAATAAATCAATCTCATTGATTAGTAACTGCACAATTTGTATACTAGAGATTGATAGGCTGCAATTGCTTATATTAATGGTCAAAATAATATATATAAAATCTTTGCTGAATTTTCTATCATTTCAACCAAAATTAAAAATAAAAATGCATATGTCCATCTGGAGTAAATCTAACATTTCAGATCACTCAGAGCTATGCAGGTTAGGAACAGAAGATCAAAATGAATGGTATTTTTTCAGCCATAAAGATAAGAAGTATCCAACCGGAACTCGCACAAATAGAGCAACAGCAGCAGGATTTTGGAAAGCAACAGGAAGGGACAAGGCCATTTACTCGAAGCATGATTTGGTTGGAATGAGGAAGACTTTAGTCTTCTATAAAGGTCGTGCCCCTAATGGACAAAAATCAGATTGGATTATGCATGAGTATCGCCTTGAAACCGATGAAAATGCAACAACTCAGGCAAGTATAATTTCCAAATAACCTAACAATTCAGAAAGCAAAATTGGCTAGGGTTTCAGTACTCAGGAGAAAATTTAAGATCTCTGATCTTGTTTTTTTGGAAAAAAATCGTTTTTAACATCAACTTTTCCCCCCATTGATTCTAAAACAGGAAGAAGGGTGGGTCGTTTGTCGAGTATTCAAGAAAAGAATAGCGACAATGAGGAAAGTAAGCGAGCACGAGTCACCAATTTGGTACGATGATCATCACCAAGTTTCATTCATGCCGGAAATGGACTCATCACCAATCCAAAATTCTCACTCTTATAGCAACTTGGCTAATTACCATCACTACACTTACAACAACTCTTGCAAGAAGGAGCTAGATGATCATCTCCATAACTACCAAATCCCTTCTGACCATTTCCTCCAGCTCCCTCTTTTAGAGAGCCCCAAAATGATGCTTCCATCGACCTGCAACAATTCTATGCCTATATATGGTCTTAACATAAACCATGGAACCACCACTTTTCAATCCTCCTCAATCACACAAGATCAGCAAAACTTCAATGAGCAGGCTGTGGATCAAGTTACCGATTGGCGAGTACTTGACAAATTTGTTGCCTCACAACTTAGCCAAGGCGATGTTGATGTTACAAAGGAAAATCATGAATACTCTAATGCAGAAAACATATTTCAGGCGGATGAACGGCCAAATTTACTTAGCCAAGGAGATGTCTCCAAGGAAGATGCCTCGACTTCTATCTCAAGTTGTCAAATCGATCTGTGGAAGTGAAACATTAGGGTGTGATGATAAATGCACTCTAAAAAAAACGCATTCGGAAGTCTATTTGGAACTCACTATTTTTGGAGTGCATTTAACATCGCCCAGACTATTGAAGAAATTAAAGAAATGGCATATAAAGATACTGGTTCTTGTACATAATAAGACTAAAACTATACATATAACCCTTGACTATTGTACCTATGGGTATATATAGAGAGAGATATATATACCTCTACTATGTTAATTAAGTTAATAAATATGGCTAACTACGTATTGTAGGTGACGACGGATCTGAGTGATGGCGGCTATATCTCTATATATGAGACTTGAGATTGCAGCCAAAATTTCTATTATGTGTAAATGGGCTTTTATTATGTTGCCTACGATCTGAACTGCCACAGCAGCAGTTTATGTTGTCAGAAACTTTGTTGTTACATTAATGGAGATGATTTTGAATTTTTATTTCTTAACAACATAGAATTACTATTGTTAATATCTCTCTTGTTTTGTGATAAAATCGTAGATCTTTACAGATTTTCTGCCTTATACTGTCCAATCAAAGAGTCCACTATACTATTTTAGGATGTTTTACTCAAAGAGTCCACTCTAAAAAATTATGCCTACAAGTTTCATAATAACTTTCAACTTTTCTCTCCACATGTGGTATAAACATATTAACTATGCTAAAATATTTTTGTAATTATGACCAACTTCAATGACACTAATATATTATTTAATTATTAGATTTTTTAAACGTGAACTCTTTGGATGGAACGGAGGGAGTATTTATTTTTCCTGCATCCTCCATTTGATTCTGGAATTATGAGCTTGTGGTTCAGTTTTATTTGCCAGACAAGACGATGAGAAGATTAGTTTTAGTAGTTGAAACAAGTTTCATATTCATGGCATTGATTGCCAAAGAATTTCATACCATGTCAACTGTACAAAATTCATGCCATCACCGTTAAAGACAGTCTTGCTAGAAGTTATTGAGCTTTCTAGAAGTGGGTTTTAGGATGAATACTAGGGAAACAACACGATAGATATTTTTCAGAAAGCACAAGAACTTCTGAAGGTACAACATTTGCATAAAAAAAAAAAATTTAAGGCTCTATCATATAACATTAGATCAGATGTCAATGTAAACGACTAGCTAGTTTCTCGTCTAAGAGCTAGCTAGAACTGGTAGGCTTCTACCCAATGAATTAAATTCGATCCAGTTTTAGCACTTCAAGGACAAGGAATAACTATCAAAGGTATGACATTGTATCGGTTATAGCACAAAGAGAAAGATGCATATACATGTCAAGCTAGCGAATGAACTGAAGCGGGGAGTTGATGTGCTATACAGTAATTAGTTATATCATTGCTTCTGATCTAAATCTATGGTGATGTAGTGTATGCTTGTAATTGAAGTTTGCCTCCACAAAGAAAAATAAAAGTTGCTTTTTGGCTGTGCAAAGCTATCAAGAGAACGTTCCTTTAAAGGGATAAGTTTTTTTCTGGTTAATTTCTGACATTGCCTTGGACAAAAAGGGATCTTATTGCCTAAATTAAATCAATTTGCTTTTTTCTTCTTAGGAAGATATACAGAACTCGAGTGTGATGATAACAGTATTTATAGGTGGATGCTCTTAACTTGAAAAATTACTATCATGATATGATGGCAAAGGGCTTTGATTTACTAAGAATGTGTTTAGTTGGTGCAAGTTGGACTGGTGGCTTGTGCAAAGCCGAAAGATGCATCACAGAAATATTGAAGGAGCTTTTATAAGTCAAGAGAATTAAGTTTGATCCCTAACTCACAGGTCAAGCATATAATTATTAGTTAAATATCATGTCACTCCCTTGTTTCCAAGGCTACAATGTTAACTACATGCTTGACACATGAGGAGAAAAGACCTTTCTTTTTTTCTTTTTTCTTTTTTTGAAATTCTTAGCATTAATTTTCCATATTCAGGCGCGCTCTGCAGTTTGCTAGGTTCCTATACAGCTCTTACTCTTGGATTGATTGACTAAACAGTACCAACTAGCAATCACTCCGCGATTTGAGAATTGTATCATCCTGTTCAAAAAGTTTACTATAGATATACTCAATAAACACACACACACACACATTGCCCAAGTGGTACTCATTCCCCATAATCTATGTACTTAACCTGGAGGTCATAGGTTTGAATCCCCAAGTGTGATTCAGGAAGTGAGGGAGAGCAAAAACCCACAATCATGGGGGAGACCCCTGTGAGCATGACCGACTTTCGACCAAGCTTGGAACGATTATGTCTCATCAGAAAAGGCGCCTTTTTTGTTGAGGGGATGACCGTCGTTCCGAGCTTGGCCGAAAGTCGGCGAGTGCATCCGTTTAAACTCATGGTCTCCCCACCCATGGCAGTGGGTTTTTGCCTTCCCCACATCCTGAATCACACTTGGGGATTTGAACCTGTGACCTCCAGGATAAGTACACAGATTGTGGGATGTGAGTACCACTTAAGCTAGTATTGAGCAGCTCGGACAAAGATTTGAGTTGAAATTACTTCACATCTCGAGGATAAATCCTCGATTCGAGAAGTAAGGGGCTACTGAACAACGGGCTCTGCCCAAATCGAGCCACGTGGCTATTCCACCTCTGCCCGAGATAGCCAAGTATGCAGTATCAAAGCCACCCGTGACGAGCAGAGACTAATTGCCTGCGAGCTCGTCATCTCGACGAGCTTATCACCTGGCTTCAAATGTGACCTGACCGCCTTGGCCAACTCGGCGCTAAGCATCCTTGGCGTGCATTTCCCCAGCTCGTCCCCTACGCGTGGCTGACACCTATTGGGTATTAAGGGGCGCAGTTCCAACGCAGCAGAAGTTTGCTCCACTCTCCCACTTCCTGACAGGAAAGTACAAGGACCACTGTACGGGGCAAGAGACCACGATCTCCTGAGCCTGCCACCGCCGCCTGCAGAAACTAAAAGACAAAAGAGTTGTGCAGTTTAGTCACCCGGTGGTCTCCTCAAAATGACCATTTTCACCCTCCGTCAGCCTATAAATACTAAGGTATAAACTCCCTTAGAGCATCATGCAACAAAAAACACCAGCACACACCAGTACCCTCTTGGCATTTGTTAAAAGTTTGAGAGGAGAAACTATGGCTTCATTCACAGACCAAGCTCTGTGAATCAAGTCTCATCAGAACTAGTGTACTGATTCTCACACCGGAGGGTTTTAGCTGGGACAACCCCAGCTCCCCTAACGGTGCTTTCTTGCTGTCCACAGGTCACTGTTTCATCCATTTTCTCAGGAATATCAAGGTCAACTCTAGCAACGCATAGCCGGTATCCAGCTAGACTACATACGTGGCCTTTGCGTGGAATTGACGTGGTCACCATTCCCATTTGGCGTGATCACACACACACACACACACACACACACACACACACATATATATATATATATGAACGTACGTTATTATATATATGGGCACAAAGAGGTCGAGAGCACGCAAAATATATCAAACTAGCTAAAAATTAGTGGAACCTATGAAATATGTAACATATATATCGTACGAATGTTGTAACTTATTTAGTAAAACATTTTTTGACTCGAGTAGTATCCATATAGAAATCAAAATAAGTCATGCCTCAAGGCTTGAATTAAGAATAAGACATCTTTTCTCCTCTTACATTGTCCTAATTGTGAGTGTAAATAAATTGAGAATCTGGTCACATGCATGGTTAAAGGAGTAAACCTTGCAAGTAAGGGGCACAAGGTCAAGCAAATATTGAGTGTAAAGATGCTGATGACGAGATATCACCATCCAATCAAAATGCTACAAATGAGCAATTTTGTTGATGTGGAGAGTAAAGTTGCTAATGTTTGTATACCACCAACCTTGCTCTCCACAACAGCAAGGTTGCTGATTTGTAGAATTTGATTGGATGGTGATATATACCAATTACGTGGTATCACAGCTGCACTTAATATTTTTTCCACAAGGTCCTACCACTTTACACGCATACTTGATATGAACTTGTGATCAAGATAGAAGAAGGGTTAGCACTAGGACTACATTCTCTCGTATCCATGACCAACTTTAATTGAAGGAGTAAAAGAGAGATGGCAAAAATAAAAACCATGCATGCTGATCTGTAGTTGAATTACTGAACTCATCTTTATCCATATGTGACTATGTCACAAGATTTACTCGCTTGGATGGAGCAACAACTGTTGATCAGAAGCCAAAAACAATTCAATTTGCTGCTAAACACAAGTACTGCAGTAACTTAAACCATTCAAGAAACGATGGAGGATACTTAATTACATACCGTAAAAATGGAACATCTTGAATTAATGTCTCTTGAACCTGTTGAATTAGAAATAATTAAGCCGGCAAGAGAAGGAGGAAAAAGCAGAGGTAGGTTGGTAGATGAGAGAAGTAGGTTGAGGAGAAGGTCAGTCATATATATTGATTGACAGTTTGAAAGTGAACGAATGGATAACGATATGCAAGTAGTCCTTTTATGTTTGGTACAGTCAACCTTTTTAAAATAAAATCCCTTTCAAACACAAATACGGCCATTAAGCGTGACCCGTAACAGATTGACCTCTTGCCCTCATTCCTTGGAATACAGAGATATTAGAAGAATGGAATCATAGCAAGGAGAAAAAGGGGTTTGGAATAGAGAGTGTGGATACTTCTTTTCTGACTCAGATTTGATATGGATGACTTTCAAGTAGGGTCAATGTCTGTCTCTGAGTGTGTGTGTGTGTGTGTGTGTGTGTGTGAGAGAGAGAGAGAGAGAGAGAGAGAGAGAGAGAGAGAGAGAGGAATGTTTAAAAAAGAAGGTGCTCAACTCAACCTCATAGACATGACATGAAGATGGGGGGGCAAAGCCTGAGATTGTGGTGGAACTGAAGAATAATAAAGGGAGGTTCTTATGAGTGTATTTGCTTATAGGAGAAGTAAACATGATTAGCCCCCCTCTCATACCATTCCATGTTTACTCTCTCTCTCTCTCTCTCTCTCTCTCTCTCTCTCCGTAAATAAGTGTTCAGACTTTTTAAAAATAAATTAATTATTTTTTAAATAAAAATTTAATGTGTATATATATTTTTTAACTTATAAAATATGTAATTCGTAATACCACTACAACAAAAATGAGTTTTAACAACGTTTTTTGCACAACGTTTTTTAAAAAACGTTGTTAAAAGTGCACTTTAGACAACGTTTTTAAAAAAACGTTGTTAAAAGGGCACTTTAGACAACGTTTTTTAAAAAACGTTGTTAAAAGGGCACTTTAGACAACGTTTTTTAAGAAACGTTGTCTAAAAGGAAACTTTAGACAACGTTTTTAAGAAACGTTGTCTAAAAGGAACTTTAGACAACGTTTTTAAAAACGTTGTTAAAAGGCACTTTAGACAACGTTTTTTAAAAACGTTGTCTAAAAGAGAACTTTAGACAACGTTTTTTAAAAAACGTTGTCTAAAAAGGAACTTTAGACAACGTTTTTTAAAAAACGTTGTCTAAAAGGAAACTTTAGACAACGTTTTTTAAAAAACGTTGTCTAAAAGGAATTTTAGACAACGTTTCTTAAAAAACGTTGCGTAAACCAATGAATTTTTTGCAATTATCCCTCTCCCGCCTGTAGCCTTTTTGCGCGGTTTAATTAAATGTTTTAAACCCCACAATTCAAAATCCCCAATTCAGCTCACGCCGCTCTTCACACTACACAGACATGATCGAACAGAGTAGAGAACGTGGGAAAGAATACTCTGAACCTCGGTGACAACCACCGTCGTCGTCATCGCCGTCGCCGACCCGCTATCCCTTCTCTTCGGTCTTCATCTTCGTCTTTAGTTTTCCTTTTTTCCTTCTTCGATCTTCATCTTCCTCTTCAGTTTTCCTTTTTTTTCCTTCTCCTCCCGAGAATCGCGTTATCTCTCTCTTTTAGATATCAATCGCCCCCGATCCGTCCATGTAGCATCGGTCACCGCCAACGCCACTAGCTCTACCTCGGCGCCTTTCTCTCTCTCTCACCTCACGAAGTCACCGTGTTCTGGCATTCTCTCTCGCAAGTCTTGATTTGTAGCTTGTAAGTTATAAGTACTCAATCTCTCTCTCTCTGTAAGCCCTAGAAAATTGATAAATATTTCATTTATGTGTATAACAGTTGATTTTATGGTTTTAGTGGGTGTCAAAGACTCAAAGTATGCAATTTTCTTTCAGCACCAATTTTGGATATTTTTTTGGATTAGGGATTTGGCAATGCATACTTACTTCGATTTGCTTGGATGAATTTTTCAATTAGGGATTTGGCGGCGCATATTTGTTAGCTCGTGTGTTGCAATTGAATTTTTTCAAACCCAAGTTGATTGCCTATCCCCACTATTTTCTCTTTCTAATAAATTCTCTACATGTTTCTTGGTAATTTAACATGAGCTTATAGGCATTTTTGTTCATAATGAATTGTTGTAGCCAATTTCTGAAATCCCTCTCCTCTTATTTATTTGAAGACTTGCCTTATGAATTGTTATTTGCTAGAATTTGAAAAAATGAACCAGAGGATAGAAAATTAAGGTTTAGCATATGAATTTTGTTGTGCCGTGGTCAAATTACGTTAAAGTCGACTCTATTTTTCTGGTAGTTTCCATTAAGTGGACTCTTACCTAGCCTTCATCATGACATATCAAGATCTCGGCGTTCAAAATTAGTATCTCAGCTATCAAACGTAGCTGTCTAATTTGTGAGAAATGCTTGAAACAGGTTGGAAAAGCTTGTGGAGAGAAATGGAAATCAATGTCCGACTCTGTAAGTTATATCGTTAGCAAAATTAGATGAACTGTCGGTTCGTGTTGAAATGATTATAAGCGATACTACGCAAACTTTTATGGTTTTGCTTTTCATCGTTATGTAATGTACTACTAATTTACGTTTCTATGTTCAATTATATCTCAACTCTGCTTAACTTGTTGTGCTCAGGAGAAAGCTCCGTATGTGGCTAAGGCTAATAACAAGAAGGCAGAATATCAGTTGGCAATGAAAGAGTTCAAAAATCTCGTAATAATCTTTCCATTTCATACTAGTTCAATGAGGCATCATGTTGTTTCTTGTAGTTTTTCCGCAGCAGCTTTCAACTTTGCTTTTATTTTTCATCTTGGCTTTGAATAATTAGAACGACAATGGACGGAGAAGCCCGAAGGATCCGAGAAATCATCTTCGAGATACATGATGATCTTTGAGCGGAAGCTAGCTCTTAGGTACCTTTTTCAATCCTTATCTTAAAAATATGTGCTTGCCACTGTTTGCTCAAATTACTATAGGTTAGCTTGTTTGTGTTTGCTCACCGGCTTTATCAATTTCGTTGTAGAGCGGGTGCAACGAGAATAGTAGGATAAATAAAGTAATTCGGGCATCATTGCCAATTTCGATACTAGTAGGTAGGTCAAAGTGGTAGTAGGGTTGAATTGTGGTTACTCAAGTTGGTTTGTAGGTTGGGAACTGGTTTAAGCCTTTTCTAGAAGTAGAGATAGAGTTAAAGGTTGCAGCAGGAGGATATAGGGTCAATTATCCAATTTGGTGACCTGGTAGCATAGTATCCTCCATTGAAACGTCATCTTAAATCGAATGCAAAGAAAGAATCTTGCTTCGGGCCAGCTATAAAACCAAGGCGGGATCTCTCAAAGAAAGACCCGCCTGGGTCACTACCTTAGACTTGGGCAACAAGATCTAAACGTTGAAGTCGACCTTTGTCCCAAGTTTTAGAATGGAGAAGAAAATTGAACGGACGGTAGTTAATCGGACCGCCTACCTTAGTTCTATCTTTTAAGCGGAAAGGCAGGAACAACTTAGGGATTGTGGTCATCAAGGAGCTTCGGATACTTGAAGGTAATAAAAGTGAATAGGGCTATGGTCTTATAATAGGGACATTGATGAATCGGTGGTACGCAGTTTAGTCCTTCCTTTCTCAATAAAGAAACGCAAAAGCTAACATGTGGCCTTAGCATTGGTAATTTAACATGAGCTTATAGGCATTTTTGTTCATAATGAATTGTTGTAGCCAATTTCAAATCCCTCTCCTCTTATTTATTTGAAGTCTTGCCTTATGAATTGTTGTTTGCTAGAATTTGAAAAAATGAACCGAGGATAGAAAATTAAGGTTTAGCATATGAATTTTGTTGTGCCGTGGTCAAATTATGTTAAAGTCGACTCTATTTTTCGGTAGTTTCCATTAAGTGGACTCTTACCTAGCCTTCATCATGACATATCGGTATCTCGGCGTTCAAAATTAGTATCTCAACTATCAAACGTAGCTGTCTAATTTGTGAGAAATGCTTGAAACAGGTTGGAAAAGCTGGTGGAGAGAAATGGAAATCAATGTCCGACTCGTAAGTTATATCGTTAGCAAAATTAGATGAACTGTCGGTTCGTGTTGAAATGATTATAAGCGATACTACCAAACTTTTATAGTTTTGCTTTTCATCGTGATGTAATGTACTACTAATTTACGTTTCTATGTTCAATTATATCTCAACTCGCTTAACTTGTTGTGCTCGGAGAAAGCTCCGTATGTGGCTAAGGCTAATAACAAGAAGGCAAAATATCGGTTGGCAATGAAAGAGTTCAAAAATCTCGTAATAATCTTTCCATTTCATACTAGTTCAATGAGGCATCATGCCTTTGTTTCTTGTAGTTTTTACTGCAGCAGTTTTTACATGTGGCCTTAGCATTGGTACTTGTAAAATGGTAGTTATCAAGAGACAACTTACTGTAGATAAGGTTTCAAAATGTGCTTGTAGGGCCATAAGTTAGCCAATTCCATTAGAAATTTGGGTTTAGTATATTGGTCTTTGGGGATGCGATCTTTATTGTACAGCAATCCTGATTTTTTTTCTTTCTTTTTAGGGCAGTCTTTCTTTTTAGGGCAGGCTTGCCTCAGTTAGAGGAAGGACAAAATTGAGTATGATTAATGCTCTGATCCTGTTTCCCTTGAAGAAATGAAGAGGTTAAAAGAATAGAACGATAATGATCCTCACATGAGGACACGGTTTGAGTCTTTTAGACATTGAGTTGCTCTAAATGGAGTTTTAATACCTTTAGATGTAGAGGCAAGAATTCTTGGCATCTGTTCTATGAAGTTTGTCATTTTTTCCTTGGGAACGCAACATTCACGGAACTGTTTATGAATATATGAATCAAGAAAAATGTCCTAGAATGAGAGATAGATTAACGGATGCATAACAAGTTGCATTTCGATTTTGATTACTTTTAACTTGGAAATATTTGATTCTTTGAAGAACATACATTGATCTAATTTGGATCTCGAATGAGAAAGAACACACACCATGGACTCTTGCTAGGGTTGGCTCGTGACATTGACAATGTGATGTGATTACTTTCAGGGTTGCTACGTTTGTATTGTTATAGCGTATTGTGAAGGAGGAGACATGTAAGTTACCAATTGCGGACATTTGTAACCACTATGTCTACTTATATAATTTATTTATATGACCTTTTCATAGTGCAAATTCTTTGCTATTATAAGGCGGAAGCTATTAAAAGAGCCAATGGGATTCATTTTACTGAAGAGGTTTTACTACGGAAGCCAATTTTTTTAATTTTTTTTCCTACTACGTTATTTTGCAATTTCGCGGCAGAGTCTCATTTGCGGTTCAAGTCACCGACTTCTTGAAACGTGCGAAACTCGCAATTGGCTAGTTCAACGTTGACCGCACTTGATTACTTGCATGCACATCATATTCTTCATCGTGATGTCAAGGTCGATGACATCTCTTTGCAAGAAGAGCAAATTAACGCTTTTAGTCCGAAATGTTTTAGTAGTGATATTCTTTCACATGTTCGGTGTTCTAGTACAAATCAACGAAACCACGAAACCTAATGCAATCAATATATCTTTTTCCCAATGACCCTCAAAATATATAAGGGTTCAATTCGAACTTCAAAAGAAATTGTAAACTAACGGTAAAACGCCACATTTCTCAACTTCTCTTTGGAGCAGTCTTTAAACTCACTCTAATGATATTTTCCTTGATTCGGGATGTGAGAGTGAGCTCATTGTTCTTTGAACAGGGAACTCTTTGTGATGCTATCTCGAGTATGGTTTCTAGTAAGTTACATAGCGATCTCTTGGTGTGCGTGTTCTTGATTATCATTAAATTGGGTCGAATGTTTTATACTTTTTGTCTATAACATCTTGGTACTATGTTGATACGAGTGTAGAAAAGCTCTCACAATAGATGACTATGCATCTTACTTTGGTACTAAGTTGATTTTATTGAGCAGAAACCATTTTTTTCTTGGTACGTTAGTATTTTAGAAAATATAATTACTAATTGTCTCGGTTTACTTTCTTTTCACCCCTTCCCCAATATTTTGCGAGAAGCATGAAAAGTCTACTTGTCTTCACACTCCATTTTTTCTTCATTCTACAAATGTATTCTATATTTTGCTTCGCATTGTGAAGGCATGGGTTAAAGGCTCAACTTGGATATAAGTATAACACCGTTAACAACTTGGATATAAGTATAACAACTTGGATATAAGTATAATGTATATACAATGCTCACTATGTTAAAGGCATGGATATAAGTATAACAACTTGGATATAAGTCTTGGCTCTTGTGACTTGATATTTATCATCATAGTTATCACCGATGAGCTGCAGATTCATTTCCTTCAAACCTTGTCGTGAGTGAGGGAGAGTCTATTTATGACTACTGGTACCCTTATATGTCCGCCGGTGCATTTCTTACTCCTCTTGACTTAAGGACAATACAACCCTTTTTGTACGAGTAAACACTCATTTCCTTTCATTCATCGATGTAAAAGCGAACGTATCGGATTTGTAATTTGATTGACCTTTTAGATCCACTTATATGTGTATTCGCAACTACTACTCGTGATCATCCTATTCATCTCGGGATACTACTTCGGCAGGTGCTCAATCATACTCTTGAATTCTTTTTGCACATAAGTGATTTACTTACTTTAATGAACCACTGGTTCTAGTATTATGATATCTTGAAAGAATTCTATCGATTGATATATGTGTTGTAAAGTTACGTATCGTCCCACACTTTCAATAATTGGGAAGCCTAGATGGCATGTTGTTGAGTATAGTTCACTCTTGTTGGATTGATTTTGTGCACTTTAGTTTTGCTAATAGTTCCTTTCTCGTGGTATATAGGTATTAACGTTATTGTCAAATTGATAATTGCGGCGCACATATAGGGCATATGATAATATGGATGAGATAACGCTACCTTCTCAATTGGTTTTAATCCCACAGGAGCAGTAAGCTTTTAATATCTTTATAACGTTTAAATATAACCATGTGGAAGTCATATACATTATTCTTCCGTTTACCCTCTTTTCACTTTCATGCTCTCGTTCTTTCTTATCATTGTGAAGAGTAAAAATAATGCTATAAAGTGAATACAATTCCATGTCTCTTTAGCTGCTCCTAACACATCATATGACATAACGGTGTTATGCTACGGCTATGTTACCATGCCTTTAACCCATGCCTTCACAATGCAAGTCATATACAATGCTCAGCTATGTTACCATGCCTTTAACCCATGCCTTCAACTTGGATATAAGTATAACAACTTGGATATAAGTCGTATACATTATTCTTCTGTTTACCCTCTTTTGCTATGTCTCTTCTACATTGTTCTTATATGCCCTAGGTTCTGGAAATAAGTATTTGCATTTTTAATTACAACAGGGCTACCCGGTTGTCAGAGAGAATATGAAAGGCGTGCTGGACTTGTTGCTTTTCAAACATAAATCGTGTGTCT
Source organism: Platycodon grandiflorus (assembly GCA_016624345.1). Classification (NCBI taxonomy): domain Eukaryota; kingdom Viridiplantae; phylum Streptophyta; class Magnoliopsida; order Asterales; family Campanulaceae; genus Platycodon; species Platycodon grandiflorus. The sequence goes on from CM028361.1 coordinate 12,516,845, forward strand.
GGACTATTTCCAATTCGTATATCTTTGCGTGATTGTGTAACCGATGTGTTGCTCTCAAATATGTGCTCTCTTTCCCACGGTGTTGTGCAATTTTGTAATTTTTCTTGTCCATATAATGTTGTACAAGTAATGTATAATCTTGGTATATTGAAACTATTCATGTATTTATGAAGAATTTTTGCATCTTAAATACAAAAACTTCTTTTGCAAATTTCAATTTTGTTATGTTTGATATTTTTATTCTCTTTAGTTACATAGAAATCATCTCGTTCAATTAATTCTTCATTTATTTTTGGTGAGACTTATAGAAGATCAGCCAATAGTCTGGTGGCGGGGGCGGGACGGGAATGGGCAACCAATGGGATTAAAAAAAAAACTCCCAGGATTTTAAAAAATAAAATACCATCAAGATTAAAAAAAAAAAAAAACCTAAGACAACGTTTTCAAAAACGTTGTATTAGAGATCTAAGACAACATTTCAATAAAAACGTTGTATTAGAGATCTAAGACAACGTTTTAAAAAAAATGTTGTCTTAGATCCTAATACAACGTTTATTCCAAAACGTTGCAATGTTTTTAAAAAAAGTCTTAGATCTAACACAACGTTTTTTTAAAAATGTTGTCTTAGACCTAAGACAACATTTTTTTAGAAACGTTGTCTTAGAGCTAAGACAACGTTTTTTTAAAAACGTTGTCTTAGACCTAAGACAACGTTGGATAAGACAACGTTTCAAAAAACGTTGTCTTAGACTTATAACAACGTTTTAAAAACGTTGTTAAAGGCCTTTTTTGTTGTAGTGTACTTATATATAAATGTTATGTTTTAAACTTTTAAAGTTAAATTGATTGTTTTTTTAATTAAAAATTTGACGTGCATTTTTTTCTTTTTTTAAAAATTATAAAACACGCGGAGTAATTCGTAATACAGAAAAAATACTAAAAAAAAAAAAACACAAGGTTAAATTTTTATTTGAAAAACAATTATTTTAAAAGTTTGACTATAAAAAATTGAAAACATAACACATTTAGAAACTGAGAATTACTTGCTCTTATGCAGTTTCGTCCTTTCTTTCTTCCTTTCTACTATCCAAGGCCTGAATCTTACTCCCTGATCTTATTCTCTATTCAAAGCTAATTTGCTAGGTGTTCATACATACATACATACATACATGCATACATACATACATGCACATTGTTTCGCGTATATGCAGAGCCAAAATATATAGAGATTCTTGTCAAGGTAATAGTATTCCTTTGAGCTTTGAAATTATTTTAACAAGATTATATATGAGCTTTTATAACACTTAAAATATATATATATATATATATATATATATATTGAAACTATTATTTTAAATTTCCATGCATTTGCTTGGGTCCAAACAGGCTTGGGGAAAAAAGACCCGCCCAGTGCTGGCTATACATCTGCTCAGTTCAATTTGATGAACAGCCTAAGGAAACCATGGAGACCGACACAAATCCATGGCCTGCTTCAGTGGGCATAATGTCATGTCATCCATATTTCCTACAATGGCCTACTACTCAAACGCACGCTGATATCATGCAAATCGAAATAATGCATGCATGTTAGAAGCCTGCAACCAAAAGTTAATACTGAAGCAAAGGAGCAAGTCCGTAATCAAGGAGAAGATGGATCACAACTTGAAAAGGGATCAAGCACTTTTAGTCTCCTAGCTAGGCTTCAAACGATCACAATCTATCAATCTCGGCCAAGGGGTTGATTATCTGTTTGGTTTGAATTGGTAATTGATATATACATGGATCCCAAATCTTTACATTGGAGTTTGCAGGAGGCTTGGCTTGGAGGCAGACGGTTTCACTTTGATGAAGGCCTGGGACTGAACACCTAACAATTGTTGTAGTGCAAGTGATTGCTAGGCCTAAGCATTAACCACGTACCAAAATTTCTTAGATCAATTTCCTGAGGACTGTGTCTGTTGAATTTCAGTCATGTCTAATAACAAAGGCTTAGATGGCAAAATGCTATATATAATCCATGGCTTCCCCTTGACATCCATTAACATGATTAATTACAACAAAAGAAGCGAAGCATAAAACACCTTATCAACAAAAAGAAGTACAAATCAATTTGGTATAGAAAATGGGTTGAACATCATTCCCTTTGTTGCTTCAATTCAACATACATAAAAAGATTGATGTATTCCCAATCACCTACTAAAACAAGAAGACTCTTTTCTTTGCACAACTAACAACTTGCGACTAAAATGGTACTCAAACAAGATAAACTAACAAAAAAGGGAGACAAAAAGGGCTAAACCAAGAATGCTGTGAAAAAAAAAATGTAACCTAGAAAATCCTACCGATATATCCCACAACCTACACAACAGCAAGGTAAATCCATCCTTAACGCAGCATGGAAATAACAGAAATGAACGCCATCAGCAGCGTAAAATATAGATTTGAGAATCCATGGAGAGATGATCCTGCAGAAGAGACTTTCTGTGGCCTGAAATGTAAACAGAATTTCAACAGTTACATACAAATTCGCACGCCGAGAGAGAGAGAGAGAGAGAGAGAGAGAGAGAGAGATGTTATACTTCTGCAAGTGGGCGAGGGCACCGCAATAAAGGGTATTATCGGGAATAGGATTTTCTGTTTTGTTGGTGGCATCTTCAGGATTGATAATCCTCATATACGTTTCTTGGCCTAGATACCATCTGTCAAGGTTTTCTGACCTAAGGTTCCATGCTCCAACATTATCCAGAGAAATTAAGATTGCTGTCCATCCTCCAGGGAAAACCTGTACACAGGAAAAGGGAACAAAGCATAACTGGTATTCAGTAAAATAGGTAAAATTACAGAATAAATTCACAAAAAGGAAAACAAACCAATTCAATGTGAGTTCTATATTAGAAAGAGAGAAATAAAAAATAATGAAAAGCTATTGATGGATTAACAGACCTGGGTAGTGGAGCGAGATATTGCATCCCACCGATTATACGAACCCCTGCTGTTTTCTGTCCATTCCCCATAAGCCATCCTACACAATGATAATTGTTTTATCAAACAACCACGAACTAGAACTGAAATTTTTATAAAAATGGCACGGTATGTAATCGAGCTATTACCCAACAACAAAGAATGAATAGCCATCCACATGAAAGCTCTGCGGTACCGTGTCGTTGTTCTGCAATATGATTTCTATAAATCCTTTGTACGTTGCATTAATAAGGGATCGGTCCATTCGGGGCGGTCTGTTAAGGGGCCTATTGGGGAAGTCGAGTTTATATGCACCATTCACTTTATACTGGTCCGCAAGCCTCACTGGTGTTTCAGGGTTTACAAATGAAATTCCGTTAAATGTAGCTCGAAGTTTTCCGTCAATCATCTGAGGTGGCACACTTTTTAAAACATATGTATCAGTTACATTGATGGAACCATAGTGAAAGGAGCCCTGAGGGTTAGGACGTGCTCCACTGGCTGATGTATTCATCCTGATCAACATTTAAATGAGAAAATTAAGCATCAAGTCACACAACTTGATCACCTTGTTAAAAAAGTATTAACAAGAGGAAGGGGGACTGTGCATTTGAAATAAATTAATAATTTGACACTTTGGAGCTTTTAACAAGTGTCTTGGAGTGTCACTGTCCAGCATAAAGTGTCAGCTGCTTCGCAGCTGGCAGGGACTCTAAGGGGTGACCAAGTTATAGACCTAGGGCTTCACAAAGCATTAGGGTCTACATTCAACCCCTTTCTATGCCCCTTAGGACATGGATAAATAAGGCCCAGGGTGTCAGCAAGTTCATATATCATCTAGTATCATGGGCACTGTAGCAAAATGTGATCTTTATGTAAATATAAGTTGGAATTCCCAAAGTGATACATTCCCGATTAAGACAATTCAGAAATACTTAAAATCAAAAAACAACAAACAATCATGAAAACAAACCTTATTGACATAGCCTGATTTATAGCAAATGAGGTGTCATACAGATCATTTGGAGGGTCAGGGAGAGGACCAGATGCTTTTCCTTTGGAGTTTGAATAGTGCAAGATACCAACACCAGTAACTCTCTGCCAAACAGATTGATTCACAAATCTAGCACTGGCCACAATGTAGTAATCACTACTTGCATTCTGATCCATGGTAACCAAGAAAGAATAAGACTGCCCGACATGGATGTCCAAGCTACTGTAGTTCTGTTGTGATGTGTAACGACCCTCTGTTTCTGTTAGTAGCAAATTATGGTTCTGAATTCGGAAATTCAAACAAGTTGATACCCCAACATTGTGAACGCGAATTCGATAAGTTTTGCCTGCAGAGTGTAGGAGCATTGCCAATTACTACTAACAAACTCGAGGAGCATCAACAGAAAAGAATAGGGTTTAGGGTTTAGGGTTTAGGAAAAAACAGAAGCACAAATGATCATCCAAGAAGATTGTTATGAAGTAAAAGTAGCACCGAAGAATTATACGCATAGTAACGATTTATCACCAACTTAGAAGCATTACCAGGGTCAACATTAATTGTTTCATAGTCAATGCCAACTGGGACAATTGTGGAATTATATCTGTAAGGTCCTTTGCCATTAATGAGAACCCCATCTGGCATGCCAAGGTCCTTTCCAGCATCAAGAGATGCCCTCAGTGCCTAAAACAAAGAGGTACTATTAGATTCATTACCAAGACAATTTAATTATATAAATGGAAGTGGATAAAGTACCAACCGTATGATTGCGAGTATACCAATCACCAATGATAATGGCTATATCGCCATCAGGCATATTGAAGGGAATTGCGATAACTTTGCGGTTGGTGACTACAAAAGCACCAAAGCCACCAGCTGCTCTCTGAAAGTTCAGAGAAGGAAAGTAATAGTAGCTACCAATTTGATCCTTAACCTGAAACTGGTAAGTCCAATTCCATTTCGATGGGATGGGGCAATTAGTGCCAAGAACTCCATCTTGCCAAGAAGAACGACGCATTTCAATTCCCGGCCTACAAAAATACAAATCCCCAAATCAATCAAAATATATTTAGAAAGCACAAATAAGCTATACTATTATATACATAAACTGGTAAGAAGTACCATGTAATGAGAGTACTCTCATCCAATTTATTCTTCACGTTAACCACGACATTGTAATTGGTGGTAACATTCAAAGTTGGCCCTGGAAACTTTCCGTTGACTGCTATGACCTGCAATCAAGTAAAAAAGGGCTAATTTGAATTTACTCAAATCGACTCGATAGCACACATTCATAATTAGCTTCTGAAGCCACCAACAGTGCAATGTAGTCCAGCAAAGAGATAAATAGAACAGGAGACAAGAGCCAGGTAACGAAAATTAATTTATAACGGCGTTTCAGAATCCATTAAAGTATACAACATTACCATCTAAATGATACCAACAGTGATAATAAGTAATCACCACAAACATATTGCTCTGTTCGGTTATATTTTTCTAGTTATCTCTGCAAATGGTGCTCTGCGCTCATGTTTGAAAGGAAAATACTATGTAGTATGTACTTCCAATGAATTGTATTACAAAACACTGACCTTACCAAAAATTACATTCATACTCTGAAAAAATTTCAGATAACAAAACAGGAAACACATCAAATCATGAGAAGAAGAAACCAACAGTCAAGCAAGTTTCTAATTCAACAAAAAAAAAAACCTATTGAGAAAGAGGAAAATAGTTATAATAATAACAACAATAATAATCAACCACAAAATTCATAATGGAAATCATCCACACAAAAAAAAAACTCCAGTAATTAAAAAAAGAAAAATTTGATTTTATGACCCCCAAACCCCCTAAAAAAAACCATGAAAATTGACATCTATTTATTTCTTTCACCCGTCAATCCAAAACCAGATTTGACTTTATTTACTTGAATTTGATGCAAAAAAGCATAGAAAAGCCACAAACCAACAGAATGAGTCCATATATGCAATTCACTGAGCTGCAAACCAACTTCTAAATGAAACCAAAAAAAACAGATCAATAATCCGTAAAAAATTAAATTCAGCCCGCTAGTCAGTCGAATTTCTACCAGTCAAATCTCAAACCCAAATTTTCAACTTCAATCACACAATCTATCTTTTCAAAAAAAAAAATCCAAAGGAAGAAGCACATGAAGACGAAACCACATTACCCCAAATAGGCATTTCGTTGAACACGATAAAAACATTCCGATAAAAAAATGAATATACAAAAATCATTTCACCATTGAAAGAAAATCTAATACAAAAATTGGAGAAATAAATCGACGTGGAGAGGAGATGGGATGGGGGGTACCTGTTGGGGAACACCAAGAGGAGAAGCAGTGATGTAAGAGAGCTCGAGGTCGAAGTTGGCGAAGGGGTCGGCGCTGAAACAGAGGCCACAGAGTAGAGCAATGAGAATCAATTGCAACGCCGTTGAGCCTGACGACGCCATTCCAATTTCGAAAACAGAGAGATTATCGTTCTCGATTTTGGGTGTTCTATCACAGAGATTTTTCAAGGATTCGCATCACATGATCAACTGCACAGCAAACAGAGAGAGAGAGAGAGAGGTTTGGGGGGGTTTTTCTAAAAAACTTTGATAGCAAGGAAGAAATGTGTGTAATTAAGCGTGTGTGACTAAACGGCTCTCACTTTTCCTCTCTCTGTTGCCCTACTCTCTCTCTCTCTCTCTCTCTCTCTCTCACTCTACTTTTGCCCGAAATCTCTACCGTAATATCCGTTCCATTACCGGTAACTGCTTCAACCAGTCATGCTCTTTAATTGCTTTCCATGACGAAATATTCTATTTTAATCCATTCCAAATTGAGGTCATTTCAATTTTCAATAATAATAAAAAGGGATGTTATTTCTACAACAATTTTTGTTAATTTATTACATTACTAATTATTACATTAAATAAATACATGTTTGGACAAAATTATTCTTAACTACTTGTCCATACTAAATTAACTAACAAAGTTATATTTTTAATTTTCTTTTAATATTATTTTCTAATTCAAAACATATCAAATGATCTTTAATTAGAGTTTACATTAATTAATGAATAAAGTTCTCGAGTAAAGTCACGTTGCATTATAGAAAAACTATTATCATAAGGATATTTTTTGTTAACCGAACTTTGAAAAAACATGAGATCTTTGCTTATTGAAATAAAAAATTTACAGTTAGAATTAAAAAAATTAATTGTAACAAATTAATCCGATAGTAACGGTATAGTATCGTAAAGTTTTAATAAATCTTGTCTACCTATAACAATTGATCCTAAATTTTAAATTGATTGAAAGCGATAATTAATTCAATACCTAACATATTGCTATTATTGGATTTATTTTTTAAAATAAAATTTTTAATTAAAAAAAATTATTTTAGTAAATAAAATATTACATATTTTCTAAAATTTTGATAGATAAATATTTTTAAATTTTTTGTATAATAAAACATGAAACGCATAATTGATAAAATATATTTATTAAAATTAAATATAAATAGAAAAAACAAAACTACCTTGTTTGTTGATATGTTAGAAATTAAAAGGTAATTTAAAAATAAAAAATATATTAATCCAGTAAAAATGGTAAGTAATTAATTAAGGGGTAGTTTTGTTCAAATAATTAGGCAAATAATTTCACTGCTTTAGCTAGGCAGCCCTCCTGTTGTTCTCAAGGGCAGACAAGAATCTAGCTTGACTCTGCCTATTTTTGTTTGTGAGATGAGAAGAAGCTCATTTTAAAATAAAATGGTATAAAGCTCCGGGCTGGATGGATGGCTTTCAATGTGTATTTTATCAAAAAAAATTGGGGATCTATTGGAAATCCTTTGTGCAAGATTGATTGCATTAACAAATTAAAACGAATTTTCTATCACCGAGATTTTAGTGAAGTTATTTCACCACTAAATTTACATTCGAAATCTCCTCTACTGTAATGTGCTAAGAATATGTTTGATCACATCCCGTCCAGATAATAAAAAAGTACGGAGAGACTACTACTTTATTATAGCCGCTATATGAGGGAGAGAGGGAGGGAGGGCCGGCCAATCATATCATATCATATCATATCATATCCCATGCATCTATTTTATGCTCAACAACACCTCAGTGCTGTATTTTTGGGGCAAAGCAAAAGGATGGTCAAAAGATGAGAAATACTACTATTTTTGGTCAATGTCCGGCCGGGGGCCAAAACATAAATTACATTTACAGTATTTTCTTTGCCAAGACAAGAATGTGTCTTGAACTTTAATGGCATCCAAAGCCCAGGCAGGCCATCAGTCATATATACCTAGTAAGTACTCCATAATTGATGTGGACAACAATGCAAGGACTTAACAAATGTTTTTTCATCCCAAACTGAATTGGGGGGTAATTAAAAGTGTGTCATGAAGAAAAAAGTGAAAACAAATCAAATTAATTAGAGATTAAAGTAAAATTTATTTAGTCCATTCCCCCTAATTAAGGATAGATTGTTGATCTCTCTCTCTCTCTCTCTGTGCTTGTATTATTATTATTATTATATCTCTCTTACCAATTAAACGAGACATGAATGAAAGCAAATGGTTTGAAATTGGCATGAATATTAAATGTTAATATTTTAAAACATGCATTAGTTTGTGTTGGTTATTATAATATTTTAAGGATATGCATAATATGATTTGTTTGGATAACAATAATATTTGAATGAGTGATTATTCAAATAAACTTTTTTACCATATATAATTATGTTTAAACATTATCTTAATACAGTATTGAATATAATCCTTACAGCGGAGATAGTAGTAAAACCGGCTATAGCCTGGCCCGAGTAATAAATAAATACGGAAGAGAATATTGAGAGCGACTGCATAATATATGGATAAAAGTTTCGGCGTCGACGCCCTTTCTTTGTCCACCCTCTCTAACGGTCACATTTCCTGCTAACGTCACATGCACGCCGTTCGGCACCCCCTATACAAGAAAGAAAATTTCTTAAATAATGAGAAAAGTTACTCTCACCGTCCTAAATTATTATCTTCCTTTTATTTTTATTTTTTTAAAATAATTATTTTATTTAAAATTTTTCCTTTTTAAAATATATTTTACCATTTTATCTTTATTCTTTTACTATTTTAATTATGAACTATATAAACATGAACATTAAAAAAAATTATACATATACCAATATTAATAATTAAATTAATTATTTTTTATAATTAAATCAATTATTTTTTTATAATTAAATTAATTATTTTTTCTTAATCAGTGTACCGAATTAAATAAGACAATAATTAAAAAAATAACGGAGTATTTAAATTCCTTCTCACGTGTGGTCCCACCTGCCAAATCTATTTTGAATATTAGTAAGGGATTATTATATTTTGACCAACGTACTAATTGGGAATTCCTGATTTTACCAACGTACTTTCATTAACCCAAATGTGACCAACGTACTATCAATTTTGTTGCAATGTTGACCCTGCCGTTAAACCTTCATCCAAAAATTAACGACTAACGGTAAAAAATATTACATTAACGGTAAAGGGTCCAAAATAATACTTGTAAAAAATGGGGGGCCCACCAATATTTTTTTTTCTCTCCCTCAATCTCCTCTCTGCTTCATCAACCAAAACACAGGAGATTCCCTCCTCCCTCCTCCCTCCCCTCTTCCTACTATTAGTTATCTTCTTTAGTTCGCGTCTAGTAGAAAGTCCTCGAAGAAAGGGGACAAATGAGAGCTCTACCTTTAAAAAAAGAGCTTCAATCGACCCCTCATTATACTTATCTTAGTCAGATAGCTTACTTGAGCAAGTCCCATTTCCATTTGTCTCGATCAAGGCGTTTTCTTTGATTGCGGGGCCTGCCTGTTCGCTTTACTAAGAAGTGCGAAAGGCTGACCTATGTCTTACTCCGTCTTTCTCTTTTAGCAATCCCGGGCACTCCTCATTCGAAAGTAATGAATGTCGGTCAAGGCGTGCACCGAGGCTGGCGGACATCAGCCTTGAACTAGGGGTGTAAGTCCGAACCGCCGAACTGCCAAATCGAATCAAATCGAACCGAATCGGTCAGTTCGGTTCGGTTTTGTGTTAGGACGGTTCGGTTTAGGTTTGAATTTTATAAACCGAGCGGTTCGGTTCGGTTTGCGGTTTTTGGTGCCAAACCGAACCAAATCGAATCGAACCACCACTATTTAATTTTTCTATTTTTATATATATATTATTTAGTAATTAGTAATTAGTAATTGAATTTAATAAGAAAATTATTGTTGTTTGTCTACATTTTGATTGAATTATTGTAATTTTAAAGTTAATTTTTTTACTTTTAATTATTTAGTTTTATGTTAAAAGTATTTTTTTGATATTTACAAGTTTTTTCTTTTTTAAAATATTTAAATAATTAAACCGCGGAACCGAACTAAACCGATCGGTTCGGTTTGAAGTTTGTGGCGGTTCGGTTCGGTTTGAAATATGTGGAACCGTTAGGGGGTGGTTCGGTTTGCGGTTTTGGCTCAAACCGAACCACCTTCACCCCCACCTTGAACTGAACAGAACTTATTAGGTACAGAAACTTAGGAAGAGAAGCTTAGGCACATCAACTTCGGGACAGATACAAAGCTTTCATTTTCAAGAATCCATCAATAAGGTACGCAGATTCCGACCTTTCTCTGTTGAATTTCAACCTAGGGTTTTGTTTCTACACGAATTTACTTGCAATTTTCTGTTTTTGATTAGCTGATTTGCTGAATTTTGCTTTTAGGATTTTATGTAAATCTTGATTCTTTTTGGGGGTATAGTCGAATTCGTTACTGATTTAGTTGAAATTTACTCAGATACGTTGATTATGAATGAAAATGATGGTGAAGTTACTGTCCCTAGTGTTATGGAATCTACTAGTGTGGAGGGTATAGCTGATGAAACCCTACGTGGGAATTCGGGTGGTGAGGGAGAGGGACATGTTGAGGAGGGGGCTTTTCTCGGGGGGAAATGAAGGGAAGATAATTGTAGAAGGTCGTTGGTTCTGATGTTTTTGTTGATGGTCTTGGTGAAGGAGTGGGTTTGGAGAGGAAGGAGGGGGGTTTGGTGGGCCCCCCATTTTTCACAAGTATCATTTTGGACCCTTTACCGTTAATGTAATTTTTTTTACCGTTAGCTGTTAATTTTTTGGATAGAGGTTTAACGGCAGGGTCAACATGGCAACAAAATTGATAGTACGTTGGTTACATTTGGGTTAATGAAAGTACATTGGCAAAATCAGGAATCTCCAATTAGTACGTTGGTCAAAAATATAATAATCCCTGGTCATATTAGTATGAAATTATATCCATTTTCATTTTTGGCCCTTTTTGTCTGTAGCCATTCCTTTTTTATTTTTATCTTTTTCTCTTTTCCCCTCTTAAAAGCGGTTCAGTCAGCTTGCCAATTTAATTTAATTTAAGAAAGTATTATACTCACAAAACTTATTTATACAATACATATATATTGTGTTTTAAAATACGGAGTATTGTATATTGTTAAAAAGTAGGACACCTGAAACATAGTATAAATAAAATCTATGAATAAATTATGTATTTATTGAGTTATTCTTTAATTTCTTCTTGTGCACAAGTCTAAGAACGCGCCCATATGTTCAATTTACGTATTCCTTACATTTAAAAACAATAGTTTTAATTTCTTCTTTGATTTGTCATATAAAAGTCAGTCTTATTTTTAAAAGAGGCTTGATATTACGAGCGTTAGCTTGTGGTATTCTACAAGTTTTAGTGTTAGTGCTATCAGATTAAATTTACTTAGATCTCTACACCGTCAAATCAAATTAATCATTTTTTAAGTAATGACATGGACGTTTCAAATCATTACCAAAATAACAACATTTAAGTATCTGACTGCAATAACACTAAAATTTGTATGAATACTACAAGCTTGAGCTTGTAATATCATTTACCTTTTTAAAATAAAAAATATTCTTATTTTTAAACTAAGAAATATTCTTATTTTTTTTAAATTAGAAATACTTGCGGTATAATTCAAAGGATGTACAAATAACTAAAACTACAACCTTAAAAAGTTTAACTTAACAAATGAGATTACTTTTTAAGGAAGGGAAAAAAAAAATTTACGAATCAACTCTAATGTATTGGCTACAAAATTAAGCGTAAATAAATAGCATAGAGAGCCAATTTTATTCCCACTTGAACTTCTCGTATAATTTGCGCACCTGTTGTTTACCTGTTGGGAGAAGGTACATTCGGGCCACCAAATTCTTGCAAAATTGCAATTCGGCTATTGAAACTTTAAAACTACACTTTGGGCTACCGTACATCAATTATGATGCAACCAAGCCAATATTTTGGACAGAAGTTAGTTTAGCCGTTAAGTTAACATAAAATACTAATTTTACCCCTGTCTTTATCTTCATCTTCCCCAGTAAAAATAAACACACCCAAACCCTAACCCCTTTCCTAAATCCAAATCCAAATCCAAAGTCATCAAGGATTCATTCTGACTTCATGATGTCAATCAGATCAAACCCCTTCAAGGATTCATTCGGAGGAGTCTCTTTCTCGCTCTCGATTCCTTCAACAGGATCTAGAAGAACTGACGCATCACACCCTTGCCCCAATATTCATTAACATAAACCCCAATTTTACAACAATGGAGAACACAACACCTAGATCTCACGACAAAATATATCAAAATTGAAACCCTAATCAGTTACAAAAAACCAATTCAAACCAAATTTAACATCATACAAACTCATATGTCAAAAAAAAAAAAGCACAAAAATCTTCACAATTCTATTTACAAGAGCAGCAAGAAATGAATAAACGCATATCAAAATTTACAAGAAGTAACGAAAAATATACCTTCACGAAAAAATCATGGAAAACTAGTCGCAACAGTGTGAGAGCAACATCAGATCGTTCTATGTAAAGATGACGAATGGATGAACGGATAATCTATTGAGCTTGTGGGCACGATTCACGGTAGAAATCGTATTCGAGCGGTTCGGAACTATTAGATTCCTCGACCTTGTTATTCACCACTTTGCTTGAGAAGAACCAAGACGGTGCTCTAGCTCGAGAAGTTAACGAAGAAGTATTGTCCGATGAAGAAGAGCTGCTCACAGTTTGCGAACCCTTCTGGTTCTTCAAAGAGATCAGAACATAGAGTAAGAACACGACAAAGCTAAGCTTCTTATTAATGGCTTTGGATTTGGATTTAGGAAAGGGGTTAGGGTTTGGGTTTGTTTACTCTTTACTAGGGAAGATGAAGACAAGGGTAAAATTAGTATTTTATGTTAACTTAACGGCTAAATTAACGTCCATCAAAAAAATGGGCTCGATTGCATCATAACTGATGTACGGTGGCCCAAAGTGTAATTTTAAAGCTTCAGTGACCGGACTGCAACTTTTTGAAAAGTTCGATGGCCCGGATGTACCTTTTTCCTTTACCTGTTTAACAAATTGTAGGTCTCATGTGAAATTATCTTACGGATCCTAATTTGTAAGACGGAGCTTCACTTTCTCACAGTTCAGCCCACCAACACACGGTGGGTCGGGTCAAAGAAATCTGTCTTATAGAAAATAACCGTAAGACGGTCTTTTTTTAAATTTTGGCTTTAACAAATTAGTATATACTCCCTCCATTCCACCCAAAGAGTTCACGTTTGAAAAGTCTAATAATTAAGCACTATATAAGTACTATTGGACTTGGTCATAATTACAAAAATAATTTAGAATAGTTAATATATTTGTACCATATGTGGAGTGTAAAGTTGAAAGTTTTACGGAGATTGTGGGCATAATTTTTGTAAGTGGACTCTTTGATTGGAACATCCCAAAATAATGTAGTCGACTCTTAAGACATCGTTTTGTACAGGTATTATGCACATTCTTACAAATAAATTATAATTAGTAAATAAATAAACGAAAATACTTGTGCATTTTTTTAAAGGTTAATTTATCATTTGTTATAATTCAAAAATACTTAAAAGTGTTTAGTTTGAGATAATTAAATCTTACTCTATTCGTTTCAAATTAAGTGTCTATGTTTTAAAATTTTCTTGTCCCAAAATAAATATTTATTTTTATATAAATTTACTAATTTTACCTTTAACACACATCATATCCTAATATACATTTGCCATATTATATGTAAATAATAAGTGCATTAATGTATAAAGGCAACTAAAATTGTCGAAAAGTCAATTTTTTTAATTTTAATTTCTAGAGGGAGTACTATGACGGAGATGGTGGATAGTTGCTTACAATTTAGTACCTCCTTTTTCTAAATTATTTTCTTGTTTTTCTTTTTCATTTATTTAAAAATTATCTTTTTAAAAACTTTACTTTTTAAGAAAATATTTTTATCAGTTTACTTTTTTAATTTTATTATCAATTTATAGGACCCACCACATATAAGAATTTTCAATCAAGTAGTCCACTATTACTTTTCACTATTTGAATTGTTCAAAAAAAATTTGGAGGGAATATGATATAATTCAAAATTTTCAAAAAGTCAAAATATTTGACTAATGCTGTCATCTTACACATCTCCACAAGGGTAAAAGTGAAAATTATAAAAATACAAATAGAAATAATATAATCAATAGTGTTTTATTAATATATGTGTTGAGTTAAATAAAATAATAATTTAAGAACAAAGTAATAATAAAGTTATTATTTTTTAAATTTAGGATATATATATATATATATATATATATATTTGAACGGAATTTAGGATATATTTAAAAATATAAAAAAAGTATGACATGACATGACCTCATTTAATTAAACCCTCCCGTGTTATAATACAACGTTAATATAGATAAAAGGAGTTGTTAACCAAATAACACGCAATAAATGGGTGGGAGGGAGTTGACCTAAGTGAAAAGAGTTATTGTCTCTAGAGCATCCACAACTAGAGCCGGTAAAATTAGCCCAGTTCAATAGGTTGATCCAACTAACCCAATATTATAGAGGGCTTAGATTTTAATTTATAAGGTCCAAAAAAATTTGGACATTTTTGGCCCGGTCCAATAGGCCCGTGGGCTAATTGGGCTCAGGCAAAAAATTGATTTTTTCGGGCCAGCCCAGCCCAGCCCGATACACTTTTATTAAGTTTTCAATCAAACAATTTTTGCTGCTTTAAGTGATCTTTTAGTGTTGTACATGCTGTGTACAAAACAAGTTTATGTGCAATGCTTTTAAAAATAAAGGGAACGGACATGAGTGTAAATAAAGGGAACGGCAGGAGTGTAAATTATTTGGAACGGACAGGAGTGTATCTTCGAAGTCCAAGACTTGGTTATTACTTATTTGAAGTTATGAAGTTTATTTTCAATGTTTCTAAGATTAATAAAGGGAACGGACAGGAGTGTAAATTATTTTGTTTTAATTAATATGAAAATATCTCTTATGTTTATGTGCAGTGCTTTTAAAAATAATTAGAAAAATGTTTGATTGAGGTTAATGCAAATTTTCAGTCAATTGTTTCTTATGTTTTTAATGTATTTTACACTCCTACTGTCTACAAACAATTTATATAGTTGTATTTTAATCATCAAGATACGACTTATTATTTAGAGATTTTATTTGATAAATTGTAGACTTGTAATGGGTTGCGAATTTTTTTTTATGTGATAACTTGTAAATTTTGTAAAAAATATATTGGTAGAAATTTGGGCCGATTTGGCCCGAAAGCCCGATGACTTATAACTGGGTTGGGCTGGGCTAGAGGTTTGAGGCCCGATGTAGATTTTGGGCTGGGCTGGCCCGACCCGATTTTATGTGTTGACCCGATGGGTTGAGCCTAGGCTAGCCCAGCCCAGCCCAGCCCATTGCCAGCTCTATCCACAATAATAACTCCCTATATCACACTTTAAACACCTTGTTTTTTTGTTTCAGTTTTACTTTTTTAACACTCTAAAAAAAAAAATTTACTCCAACAAGCACCCTCTATACGACCCTCTAAAAATTTAATCTCTCTCATCTCAACTAACAAACCTAAACTACCATTATATTTTTTCTCTTTTATTTATATTTTTTCACCACAATTAAAATAAAATATTTTAAATTTTAAATTTTATATACTATGAAAAATATATTGTACTCTCTCCGTCCTTAAATTATTGTCTTGTTTGACTCAACACACGGATTAACAAAAAATAATTGACTTGATTATTAATATTGGTATAATGTGTAGTTTCTTTTAATGCCATGTGTATATAGCGCATAATTAAAGTAGAGAGAAAAGTAAAGATAAAATGGTAAAAATAATCTCTTAAAAAAGAAAGTTTTAAACAAGACAATTATTTAGGAACGGACAAAAAAAAAACAATAATTTAGGGACGGAGAGATTATATTTTAATAATTTTCATTTCAAAATATTAAACAAAAGTATATTATGCTCAAATAAAGTGAAGAAAATATAGAGGATTTGAGTCACTATTTATGTTAAAAACTCACTCTATATTTAGAGAGTGATTTAATTGGTTTTAGAGATAGAGGGTGGACTAGAAGAACCACTGTAGGATCAAGGGAGGGTAAAATTCTCTAAAATTGATTATAGAGAGTGGTTGGAGGGCGGATGGAGGACGTCCTTGTAGACGCCCTAAGCAAGAGGTCTCAATTTGTATAATGGCAAAATTAAGGTTAATTGCCATAAAAATATACCCCCTCCGTTCTTAAATTATTGTCTTTTTTTTCTTTTTTGTCTGTTTCAAAATAATTGTCTTGTTTGAAAATTAATAGTTCTTGCATGCTTCTGACTCGCCTTGTTCAACAATTACACTTGCTCCTATAATATTGATTAAAAAAAATAGAGATCGATCAACAGCACAAAATAATTCTTATAAATCATGTACGTTTACTCTAATTTATCACAAATTTATTGTTTGACAAGAAAAAGAAAAAATTGAAGAGGTACAATTTTACCAATTTTTAGATCAATATTAGTCGATAATTGAGTTATCTTTTATTATAAAACACGTGAATTGTACTACATGTATCCCAAATTGAGTATCCTTTAAAAAGAAATTGTCCCAAAGTGATTGTCCTTTTTTGAATAAAATTTATATAATTATTTATCTATCATGTCCTAATGTGCAGAATTAATTTGTAATATTAAGTGTGAGCAATAAGATCATTCACATGTATATTAGGCTCCGTTTGTTTCACAAAAAATAATTTTTGAAAAACATTTTTCTTATTTTTTGGTGCTTGGTAACATTTGAAAAATGTAGTCAATGTAAGATCTTTTACAAGTCAACGGAAAATAAAGCCTTCTTTTCAGGAAAATGACTTACGGATTCAATTTCCGTAAGTCATTTTTCAAAACTTATTTATTC